>CANSZD010001425.1:0-151502 GCA_947648045.1 Beta corolliflora
GAGATTCTAAAGTTAATAGAGGCACGCTACAAAGGTATAATAAGCTTAACTATCCCGTAGATTCATTATAGTATTTTAGGTTGTTTTTGGGAATAGGATTTGTATAAATTAATTATACTTCGCATCGTAAATCCTATTAGAATTCTCATGTGTAATCGTATGAAGTTTCACAACAACCAAAAAACATTTATTATTATTGCTGTTGTGGTACCAACCATCTCTTGTTTCCTTCTTGGAGTAGCTTCTTCGCTTTTCTGTTGCAGAAAGAATAAGCAGCAAGATTCGGAGAGCAAAAAATTATCAGAGACGAGTGATTCAGAGACTTAAATACGGAGCACATAATTTACCTTAAGGGAAATATTTACGGCCACTGATGATTTCAGTGATTTATATTGCATCAGGGAAGGTGGTTTGGTAGTGTGTATAGGGGATCTTCAAGGTCAGGTCATATAGTTGCTGTCAAGAAGTTCAAAGTGTCAGATTCTAATGACATTCCCTTGGCGAATAGACAAAGTTTCCAGAATGAGATAAGAGCATTGACTGAGGTTAGACATTGGAATATGATCAAGCTATATGGTTATTGTTCCAAAAGGGATCAATGTATTTGGTTTATGACTACGTTCAAAGGGGAAGTTTAGGGGAATGTGTTGCACAGTGAAGAAGACAAAGTGGAACTAGGGTGGGAAAGAAAAGTAAAGATTCTAAGAGGGTTAGCTCATGAATTTGACAATTTGCTGGTTCATTAACAATTTCTTACTTGATTATGAATTTGAGTGTTAGAATATATATATATATATATATATATTCTGATTTATTGTATATACCTTAGTTGTAAAGTATATTATTAGTTCCTAATTTATAGCTAATTAGTTTCCGTAATTATAGCCAACATATACTCTTGTAATCTTGTATTTAAACTGTTGATTGGTAATGAAATGGCAGGCAATCAATCTCTTTCATGGTATCAGATTGGGTTTAGACCTAGGCTTCTCTCTCTCTAACATCAGCCCAACCTTCTCTTCTTTCTCTTCCGCTGCTACTCACCATGACTGACTCTCCCAAATTTCATCCAGCTTTGACCATAACCAATGTCAAGTCCCTTATTCCCATAACATTGGACGTCGAGCATGGCATCTATCACTCTTGGGTTGCACTTTTCAAAGTTCTTGTTAGGGTCCATGATTTACATCATGATATTATTCCTCCTAAAGAAGAGTCGGAGGTAGCCGCATATGACAAATTAAAGGCTGCTGATCCTACCCTATGGAAGCGCCTCGACGCTGCGGTTCTTCAGTGGATTTACGGGACTATCTCCACAGACCTTCTTCATGCTATCCTTCTCAAAGACGACACTGCTCAAGGGGCTTGGGCACGTCTCGAATCCATGTTTCAAGACAACAAAGCTTCACGGGCCACGCACCTTGAAGAAGAATTGTCTGATCTTCATTTCGAGAATTTCTCGTCCATTGATAGCTACTGTACTCACATCAAGTCTCTTGCTGATCGCCTTGCAGATGTCGATGCCCCCATCCCTTACAGTCGTTTGGTTTTAAAGCTTACCGGTGGGCTCCCTGCCACTTATTCTGGGACGGTGGATTTCATCCAAAATCAAGACCCACTTCCTTCATTCGAGAGTTGTCGGTCGCATTCGAAGCTTGGCCGAGCGCACCATCAAAAACCGCTTGGCCAAAGAAGGTGGCTCCGGCAACCGTACTCAAGCTGCCCTCGTCACTTCGACCAACGGTCAGCACAGCCACGACAACTCTGTAAGCCCTTCTTCTTCTAGGTCAAATTCCAGAAACAATAACAAACACAAAAAAAATTACGCGGGTAATAAAAATTTTGGCAAAGGGCGCTCAAATGATGGTTTTACTTTTAGTTTACAAAATTAATGTCGCAGAGGAAAAAATGATTAAACCGCAAACCAAACTGCACCAAACCATTTCGTGCGGTTCGATTTGGGTTGGTTTGGGAAAAAGTGCGGTGCGGTTTGGGTTGGGAAAATGTCAAACCGTATATTTGCGGTTTGGGTTGGGTTACATCCCAAACCGCACCAACCCAAACCGCGAACACCACTACCAGCAAGCCCAAGCAACAATCATTTGCGTCGCACATAGTGCGACATGCGACGCAAATGATGCTCATCTGCGTCGCATGTGGACTATGTGCGACGCAAATGAGTGAAATTTGCAATTTTTTTTCGGCTTTTTTTCTCTTAAACTCACAATATTCAACGTACTATTTATCTGAGTAAATCAAGACATGATTCCAAAAGCAAATAAATATGATTTAAAATCACAATCGAATTGCACAATAACATGTATTTCTGCATTAATAATGTCAAATATGTATTACAAACCACTATAATCGATTTAGAATGAGAGAAAAAATATGTACAATAGATACTAAAAATGTAAAATTAAAACTGAATCTAGAACAATTTCGTCTGAAAATAATGCAACCGACGTTTTCCGATGAGCTCGAGGGAGACGACTTCGAGAAGAACCAAATCCAGATCTGAAAATGAAAATAAGAATTTCAGAAAATTCTAGATCTGAAAATAAACCCTAAAAATGCCAAAAAAGTAAACAAAAAAAACCAGATATAAAAAATAAAAATAAAAACGAAAGGCCATTATTTTCAATTGCATGAACTAAGTCAGTTTTTGTTTTTCAAATGCCAAAAAAGTAAGCAAAAAAAATCAGATATAAAAGTTTTTATTTTTCAGATCTGAACATGAAAAAACGAATTTTCAGATTTGAAAACTAAAATAGAAAATCAGATCTGAAAAAGAAAAAACAAAATTGAAAACTAACTTTTTTTTATGCAGGTTGAAGACGCTGAAGATTCGTTTGCAAGTTCGTTCGCTGAAGGTCACCGCTGAAGAATCGCTCGCCGGAAAACGGGAAAAGGGGCTCGACGGAGTTTAGTACTGTGTTGATGAATTGCCGTCCTCTCTCTCCTGATTTCTCCGGATTTCTTCATGTAAAAATGGCGATTTAGTACAGATTATGAAGCAGGCGAATTGAAGTTTTGTGTGCGAACTTGAGAACTTGATAACTTGAGAAAATACGATTTGTCCGAATTGAAGAAGCAGATGATTTGAGAAATTTTGATGTAATTGGTGGTGTGCGAACTTGGGGGGATTTGAAGAGAAACCAGAGAATTCTATTTGGGAGAGAGAGAGAGTGGGGTGGGGTTTGAAGAGACGGCTGTGAATGAAATGAAAGGGTAGGTAGGGTTTGAAAGGAAGCGGGCGATCCTTAATGAAATAAAACGCTATCTGCGTCGCATGGACCATAAGGTCCGGCGCACATATGTATACAAAGCGGGCCTCAAGCTATGTGTGTCGCATGGACTCTAACGTCCGACGCACATTGTATCACAAAAACTAGGCCCTAAATCATGATTTGCGTCGCACGCCTTGAATGTCCGACGCATATGAATTTTTTGCATCAATTGCGGGACACATCCGACGCATATAAATCATGATTTGCGTCGGACGCCTTGAATGTCCGACGCAAATGATGCTTCAAGGCTCGTTTTACGTTGTGCGACGCAATTCAGAGACGCAAATCGACTTTTTTTCTACTAGTGATTTCTCATAACAAGACTAAGAACAAGGACCTTCTAAACGTAGATAATCATAAATATAACACCACATAAAGGATTTGCAGCGATTAGTTACGTAAGATAAAGTGTGTTCATTCCATTCCGAAGCAATGAGCCTGATACATCAAAGCTGAACATCCAGTACAATCCATGAATTCCATGCCTAGCAATCGCCTTATCAAATCCTATCATGCTTGTTGTAAATTGTGGTCTAGACAAAGGATTGAAATCGTTAAAGTGAACCTGTTATTGTAGGATTATAAGTACTATAAGCGAAATTTCATGAATTACATTCATAAGCACTTAAAGCAGGATCTCATGCATATACATTCAAGGATCACATACTAGTTAACAATTAACCTTTGACGCGTGATTTCCACTAAGCTCTTCAAGATCCGGAGATAGAACTGCAATTGAGATTCCTCCACTAAGTCCATCAATCCAGATCAACGCTCCACCAATGCTAGTTGGAAGGAAGAGGGACTCTTCTATTTCTTGGAGCTGTATTACGTAGCTTTGAAAGAGAGAGAAAAGAGGAGAGAGAAAATAATGAGAGAAAAACTAACTGCTTTATTTTCTCATCCCCACACCTAATTATAGGAACAAATTAGGTTAGGAATCCTCCCCCTTTTCTTTCCCTTTGGCCGGCCACCCCTAGAGTCCTTCATGGGCTCTAGGTCTTTCTTTGTTGATCCGATTGTGTAAGTGTGACCTTGTAGGATCCATCTAATTGGGCTTCGGGTTTATTATTTACGAAACCTGAAGTTCTATAGCATCCTCTAGCAAGACGTATAGACGACCCAATTTAATGAATTTATTATCTCCATAATATGATCCATATTATATTTAGTAATTGCATTAAAGTCGAGGACATAATTCCTTCAATCTCCCACTTGTCCGAGACGAGTGTGCAATCTTCAAATTCCTTAAGTCTCTTAGTGTCCAATTTGATAGTATGATCACATTTCTATGTTATCCATACTAGTCTTCAAATTAATCCTTGAAATCCGAGTTCGAATTGACAAACAAATGGTCATCATATGATCCATTTGAGCACGGCCATGCATTTTTCAATTTTCACTCTCCAAGGGGCCAAGACACCCATCCTATCTCATATAGGAGGACTTTTCAATCTTGTGGCAACCCAAACTCCCACTCAACTTTTAGCACAACCCGAATGCTGCCTTTATAGTCCCCTTTTACGGCATGACGTTTGACAACATCAAAGTTATACCAATCATTAGGCTAAAGAGTGTTCCACTCATGTCTTAGGAATCCACTAATATAATTACGAAGTTATAGAAACTTCTAAGTAGGTCTTGTTCGATCATGTATCAACTATACATGTCCATATGATTGACTAAACATCTCCATGTTCCCATAGCCCATGAAACGGCACTATCAATCAATCTTATATGCTAATCCAATAATAAGTCATTTATGTCCAATTTAATGACTTAGATTAGGAACTCTAATATTCTATGAATTCGTTCACTTATGGTGTTTCATTCTTCAAATCACATATTTGACAAAACCATTGAATTCAAGATATATTTTGGACATTTTATTTAATACCAAACCAAAATTAAATAAGACAAAATTTATTTCTCATAAACATAAAATGGCAAAACCATGTCTCTACATTGTAACAAGTTTCTCTAAACCTAATACAATCTAAAGCCACTCTAACATTTGCTTCAAGCCTATAGCCCTAGCGTGACACTCATGCTTGGGTTAAGGTAGAGGTTTAGTAAGTGGGTCAGCCACATTCTGATCCGTATGAACTTTGCAGATCCTGACATCCTTCCTGTCAACTATCTCCCGAATGAGGTGATACTTCCTCATTACATGTTTGGATTTGTTATGTGATCTCGGTTGTTTTACTTGCGCAATAGCACCATTGTTATCCACGGAACTACTCAATCCCTTCCCGAGCACTAAGTATGATATCCAGCTCTATCAAGAACTTCTTTATCCAAATCGCTTCTTTAGCTGCTTCAACCATTGCTAAATATTATGATTCTGTCGTAGAGTCCTTCTAGATGCTTTGCTTTGAGCTCTTCCAGCTCACTTGCTCCTCCATTTAGACAAAAGACGTACCCCGACCGAGAGCGGTAATCATCTCTCGTCGGTTTGGAAGCTTCGCATCGGTATAACCTTTAACAACCAACTCACTTTCACCTCCATAGACTAAGAACATGCCTTTAGTTCTTCTCAAGTACCTAAGGATGCTCTTAGCCGCAATCCCGTGTGCTTCTCCTGGATTTGCTTGGAACCCGCTACACATGCTTAAGGCATATGCAACATCTCGGTCGAGTACTTATCATGGCATACATGATAGATCCTATAGCCGAAGCATAAGGTATGCTACTCATTTGCTTTAACTCATCAGGCTCAGTTAGGCACTGACTCTTACTAAGCGATATGCCATGTGACATGGGAATGAATCCTCTCTTCGAGTTTTCCATGTTGAACCTTGCAAGAACTTTATCAATATAAGTTTCTTGACTTAGTCCATTCATCCTTCGAGACCTATCTCTATGGATTTTGATTCCCAATATGTACTCGGCTTTCTCCAAGGTCCTTCATGGAGAAACAACTTTTCAACCATTCCTTGACTGACTCAAGCATTGGTATGCCATTTCCCATGAGTAGTATGTCATCTACATACAAAACCAAGAAGACTAAGCTGCTCCCACTAACCTTCTTGTAAACACAAGATTCTTCTTCGCTTTTGAGGAAACCAAATATCTTGATTGCCTCATCAAATCGAAGATTCCAGCTCCGAGATGTCTCTGCCTCAATCCATAAATGGATCTCCGAAGCTTGCAAACCCTTTTAGGATTTTTTCGGGTCCTCAAAACCCTCGAGGTTGTGTCATGTACACATCCTCATTCAAGAACCCATTCAAGAATGCGGTTTTGACATCCATCTGCCAAATTTCATAATCTGGGACGGTGGATTTCATCCAAAATCAAGACCCACTTCCTTCATTCGAGAGTTGTCGGTCGCATCTGAAGCTTGCTGAGCGCACCATCAAAAACCGCTTGGCCAACGAAGGTGGCTCCAAGCAACCGTACTCAAGTGCCCTCGTCACTTCGACCAACGGTCAGCACAGCCACGACAACTCTGTAAGCCCTTCTTCTTCTAGGTCAAATTCCAGAAACAATAACAAACACAAAAAAAATTACGCGGGTAATAAAAATTTTGGCAAAGGGCGCTCAAATGATGGTTTTACTTTTAGTTTACAAAATTAATGTCGCAGAGGAAAAAATGATTAAACCGCAAACCAAACTGCACCAAACCATTTCGTGCGGTTCGATTTGGGTTGGTTTGGGAAAAAGTGCGGTGCGGTTTGGGTTGGGAAAATGTCAAACCGTATATTTGCGGTTTGGGTTGGGTTACATCCCAAACCGCACCAACCCAAACCGCGAACACCCCTACCAGCAAGCCCAAGCAACAATCATTTGCGTCGCACATAGTGCGACATGCGACGCAAATGATGCTCATCTGCGTCGCATGTGGACTATGTGCGACGCAAATGAGTGAAATTTGCAATTTTTTTTCAGCTTTTTTTTCTCTTAAACTCACAATATTCAACGTACTATTTATCTGAGTAAATCAAGACATGATTCCAAAAGCAAATAAATATGATTTAAAATCACAATCGAATTGCACAATAACATGTATTTCTGCATTAATAATGTCAAATATGTATTACAAACCACTATAATCGATTTAGAATGAGAGAAAAAATATGTACAATAGATACTAAAAATGTAAAATTAAAACTGAATCTAGAACAATTTCGTCTGAAAATAATGCAACCGACGTTTTCCGATGAGCTCGAGGGAGACGACTTCGAGAAGAACCAAATCCAGATCTGAAAATGAAAATAAGAATTTCAGAAAATTCTAGATCTGAAAATAAACCCTAAAAATGCCAAAAAAAGTAAACAAAAAAAACCAGATATAAAAAATAAAAATAAAAACGAAAGGCCATTATTTTCAATTGCATGAACTAAGTCAGTTTTTGTTTTTCAAATGCCAAAAAAGTAAGCAAAAAAAATCAGATATAAAAGTTTTTATTTTTCGGATCCCGAACATGAAAAACGAATTTTCGATTTGAAAACTAAAATAGAAAATCGAGATCGAAAAAGAAAAAACAAAATTGAAAACTAACTTTTTTATGCGGGTTGAAGACGGCGAAGATTCGTTTGCAAGTTCGTTCGCTGAAGGTCACCGCTGAAGAATCGCTCGCCGGAAAACGGAAAAGGGGCTCGACGGAGTTTAGTACTGTGTTGATGAATTGTCGTCCTCTCTCTCCTGATTTCTCCGGATTTCTTCATGTAAAAATGGCGATTTAGTACAGATTATGAAGCAGGCGAATTGAAGTTTTGTGTGCGAACTTGAGAACTTGATAACTTGAGAAAATACGATTTGTCCGAATTGAAGAAGCAGATGATTTGAGAAATTTTGATGTAATTGGTGGTGTGCGAACTTGGGGGGATTTGAAGAGAAACCAGAGAATTCTATTTGGGAGAGAGAGAGAGAGTGGGGTGGGGTTTGAAGAGACGGCTGTGAATGAAATGAAAGGGTAGGTAGGGTTTGAAAGGAAGCGGGCGATCCTTAATGAAATAAAACGCTATCTGCGTCGCATGGACCATAAGGTCCGGCGCACATATGTATACAAAGCGGGCCTCAAGCTATGTGTGTCGCATGGACTCTAACGTCCGACGCACATTGTATCACAAAAACTAGGCCCTAAATCATGATTTGCGTCGCACGCCTTGAATGTCCGACGCATATGAATTTTTTGCATCAATTGCGGGACACATCCGACGCATATAAATCATGATTTGCGTCAGACGCCTTGAATGTCCGACGCTAAATGATGCTTCTCGTCGTTTTACTGTTGTGCGGCCTTAATTCGGGAGACGCAAATCGACTTTTTTCTACTAGTACAGTGATTTCTCATAACAAGACTAAGAACAAGGACCTTCTAAACGTAGATAATCATAAATATAACACCACATAAAGGATTTGCAGCGATTAGTTACGTAAGATAAAGTGTGTTCATTCCATTCCGAAGCAATGAGCCTGATACATCAAAGCTGAACATCCAGTACAATCCATGAATTCCATGCCTAGCAATCGCCTTATCAAATCCTATCATGCTTGTTGTAAATTGTGGTCTAGACAAAGGATTGAAATCGTTAAAGTGAACCTGTTATTGTAGGATTATAAGTACTATAAGCGAAATTTCATGAATTACATTCATAAGCACTTAAAGCAGGATCTCATGCATATACATTCAAGGATCACATACTAGTTAACAATTAACCTTTGACGCGTGATTTCCACTAAGCTCTTCAAGATCCGGAGATAGAACTGCAATTGAGATTCCTCCACTAAGTCCATCAATCCAGATCAACGCTCCACCAATGCTAGTTGGAAGGAAGAGGGACTCTTCTATTTCTTGGAGCTGTATTACGTAGCTTTGAAAGAGAGAGAAAAGAGGAGAGAGAAAATAATGAGAGAAAAACTAACTGCTTTATTTTCTCATCCCCACACCTAATTATAGGAACAAATTAGGTTAGGAATCCTCCCCCTTTTCTTTCCCTTTGGCCGGCCACCCCTAGAGTCCTTCATGGGCTCTAGGTCTTTCTTTTGTTGATCCAGATTGTGTAAGTGTGACCTTGTAGGATCCATCTAATTGGGCTTCGGGTTTATTATTTACGAAACCTGAAGTTCTATAGCATCCTCTAGCATGACGTATAGACGACCCAATTTAATGAATTTATTATCTCCATAATATGATCCATATTATATTTAGTAATTGCATTAAAGTCGAGGACATAATTCCTTCAATCTCCCACTTGTCCGAGACGAGTGTGCAATCTTCAAATTCCTTAAGTCTCTTAGTGTCCAATTTGATAGTATGATCACATTTCTATGTTATCCATACTAGTCTTCAAATTAATCCTTGAAATCCGAGTTCGAATTGACAAACAAATGGTCATCATATGATCCATTTGAGCACGGCCATGCATTTTTCAATTTTCACTCTCCAAGGGGCCAAGACACCCATCCTATCTCATATAGGAGGACTTTTCAATCTTGTGGCAACCCAAACTCCCACTCAACTTTTAGCACAACCCGAATGCTGCCTTTATAGTCCCCTTTTACGGCATGACGTTTGACAACATCAAAGTTATACCAATCATTAGGCTAAGTAGTGTTCCACTCATGTCTTAGGAATCCACTAATATAATTACGAAGTTATAGAAACTTCTAAGTAGGTCTTGTTCGATCATGTATCAACTATACATGTCCATATGATTGACTAAACATCTCCATGTTCCCATAGCCCATGAAACGGCACTATCAATCAATCTTATATGCTAATCCTATAATAAGTCATTTATGTCCAATTTAATGACTTAGATTAGGAACTCTAATATTCTATGAATTCTGTTCACTTATGGTGTTTCATTCTTCAAATCACATATTTGACAAAACCATTGAATTCAAGATATATTTTGGACATTTTATTTAATACCAAACCAAAATTAAATAAGACAAAATTTATTTCTCATAAACATAAAATGGCAAAACCATGTCTCTACATTGTAACAAGTTTCTCTAAACCTAATACAATCTAAAGCCACTCTAACATTTGCTTCAAGCCTATAGCCCTAGCGTGACACTCATGCTTGGGTTAAGGTAGAGGTTTAGTAAGTGGGTCAGCCACATTCTGATCCGTATGAACTTTGCAGATCCTGACATCCTTCCTGTCAACTATCTCCCGAATGAGGTGATACTTCCTCATTACATGTTTGGATTTGTTATGTGATCTCGGTTGTTTTGCTTGCGCAATAGCACCATTGTTATCACAGAACTACTCAATCCCTTCCCGAGCACTAAGTATGATATCCAGCTCTATCAAGAACTTCTTTATCCAAACTGCTTCTTTAGCTGCTTCAACCGCTGCTAAATATTATGATTCTGTCGTAGAGTCTGCTACAGTGCTTTGCTTTGAGCTCTTCCAGCTCACTGCTCCTCCATTTAGACAAAAGACGTACCCTGACTGAGAGCGGTAATCATCTCTGTCGGTTTGGAAGCTCACATCAGTATAACCTTTAACAACCAACTCACTTTCACCTCCATAGACTAAGAACATGCCTTTAGTTCTTCTCAAGTACCTAAGGATGCTCTTAGCTGCAATCCAGTGTGCTTCTCCTGGATTTGCTTGGAACCTGCTACACATGCTTAAGGCATATGCAACATCTGGTCGAGTACTTATCATGGCATACATGATAGATCCTATAGCCGAAGCATAAGGTATGCTACTCATTTGCTTTAACTCATCAGGCTCAGTTAGGCACTGACTCTTGCTAAGCGATATGCCATGTGACATGGGAATGAATCCTCTCTTCGAGTTTTCCATGTTGAACCTTGCAAGAACTTTATCAATATAAGTTTCTTGACTTAGTCCATTCATCCTTCGAGACCTATCTCTATGGATTTTGATTCCCAATATGTACTCAGCTTCTCCAAGGTCCTTCATGGAGAAACAACTTTTCAACCATTCCTTGACTGACTCAAGCATTGGTATGCCATTTCCCATGAGTAGTATGTCATCTACATACAAAACCAAGAAGACTAAGCTGCTCCCACTAACCTTCTTGTAAACACAAGATTCTTCTTCGCTTTTGAGGAAACCAAATATCTTGATTGCCTCATCAAATCGAAGATTCCAGCTCCGAGATGTCTGCTTCAATCCATAAATGGATCTCTGAAGCTTGCAAACCCTTTTAGGATTTTCTGGGTCCTCAAAACCCTCAGGTTGTGTCATGTACACATCCTCATTCAAGAACCCATTCAAGAATGCGGTTTTGACATCCATCTGCCAAATTTCATAATCTGGGACGGTGGATTTCATCCAAAATCAAGACCCACTTCCTTCATTCGAGAGTTGTCGGTCGCATCTGAAGCTTGCTGAGCGCACCATCAAAAACCGCTTGGCCAACGAAGGTGGCTCCGGCAACCGTACTCAAGCTGCCCTCGTCACTTCGACCAACGGTCAGCACAGCCACGACAACTCTGTAAGCCCTTCTTCTTCTAGGTCAAATTCCAGAAACAATAACAAACACAAAAAAAATTACGCGGGTAATAAAAATTTTGGCAAAGGGCGCTCAAATGATGGTTTTACTTTTAGTTTACAAAATTAATGTCGCAGAGGAAAAAATGATTAAACCGCAAACCAAACTGCACCAAACCATTTCGTGCGGTTCGATTTGGGTTGGTTTGGGAAAAAGTGCGGTGCGGTTTGGGTTGGGAAAATGTCAAACCGTATATTTGCGGTTTGGGTTGGGTTACATCCCAAACCGCACCAACCCAAACCGCGAACACCCCTACCAGCAAGCCCAAGCAACAATCATTTGCGTCGCACATAGTGCGACATGCGACGCAAATGATGCTCATCTGCGTCGCATGTGGACTATGTGCGACGCAAATGAGTGAAATTTGCAATTTTTTTCAGCTTTTTTTTCTCTTAAACTCACAATATTCAACGTACTATTTATCTGAGTAAATCAAGACATGATTCCAAAAGCAAATAAATATGATTTAAAATCACAATCGAATTGCACAATAACATGTATTTCTGCATTAATAATGTCAAATATGTATTACAAACCACTATAATCGATTTAGAATGAGAGAAAAAATATGTACAATAGATACTAAAAATGTAAAATTAAAACTGAATCTAGAACAATTTCGTCTGAAAATAATGCAACCGACGTTTTCCGATGAGCTCGAGGGAGACGACTTCGAGAAGAACCAAATCCAGATCTGAAAATGAAAATAAGAATTTCAGAAAATTCTAGATCTGAAAATAAACCCTAAAAATGCCAAAAAAGTAAACAAAAAAAACCAGATATAAAAAATAAAAATAAAAACGAAAGGCCATTATTTTCAATTGCATGAACTAAGTCAGTTTTTGTTTTTCAAATGCCAAAAAAGTAAGCAAAAAAAATCAGATATAAAAGTTTTTATTTTTCAGATCTGAACATGAAAAAACGAATTTTCAGATTTGAAAACTAAAATAGAAAATCAGATCTGAAAAAGAAAAAACAAAATTGAAAACTAACTTTTTTTTATGCAGGTTGAAGACGCTGAAGATTCGTTTGCAAGTTCGTTCGCTGAAGGTCACCGCTGAAGAATCGCTCGCCGGAAAACGGAAAAGGGGCTCGACGGAGTTTAGTACTGTGTTGATGAATTGCCGTCCTCTCTCTCCTGATTTCTCCGGATTTCTTCATGTAAAAATGGCGATTTAGTACAGATTATGAAGCAGGCGAATTGAAGTTTTGTGTGCGAACTTGAGAACTTGATAACTTGAGAAAATACGATTTGTCCGAATTGAAGAAGCAGATGATTTGAGAAATTTTGATGTAATTGGTGGTGTGCGAACTTGGGGGGATTTGAAGAGAAACCAGAGAATTCTATTTGGGAGAGAGAGAGAGTGGGGTGGGGTTTGAAGAGACTAGTGTGAATGAAATGAAAGGGTAGGTAGGGTTTGAAAGGAAGCGGGCGATCCTTAATGAAATAAAACGCTATCTGCGTCGCATGGACCATAAGGTCCGGCGCACATATGTATACAAAGCGGGCCTCAAGCTATGTGTGTCGCATGGACTCTAACGTCCGACGCACATTGTATCACAAAAACTAGGCCCTAAATCATGATTTGCGTCGCACGCCTTGAATGTCCGACGCATATGAATTTTTTTGCATCAATTGCGGGACACATCCGACGCATATAAATCATGATTTGCGTCGGACGCCTTGAATGTCCGACGCAAATGATGCTTCAAGTCGTTTTACCCGTTGTGCGACGCAATTCGAGAGACGCAAATCGACTTTTTTTCTACTACATAGTGATTTCTCATAACAAGACTAAGAACAAGGACCTTCTAAACGTAGATAATCATAAATATAACACCACATAAAGGATTTGCAGCGATTAGTTACGTAAGATAAAGTGTGTTCATTCCATTCCCGAAGCAATGAGCCTGATACATCAAAGCTGAACATCCAGTACAATCCATGAATTCCATGCCTAGCAATCGCCTTATCAAATCCTATCATGCTTGTTGTAAATTGTGGTCTAGACAAAGGATTGAAATCGTTAAAGTGAACCTGTTATTGTAGGATTATAAGTACTATAAGCGAAATTTCATGAATTACATTCATAAGCACTTAAAGCAGGATCTCATGCATATACATTCAAGGATCACATACTAGTTAACAATTAACCTTTGACGCGTGATTTCCACTAAGCTCTTCAAGATCCGGAGATAGAACTGCAATTGAGATTCCTCCACTAAGTCCATCAATCCAGATCAACGCTCCACCAATGCTAGTTGGAAGGAAGAGGGACTCTTCTATTTCTTGGAGCTGTATTACGTAGCTTTGAAAGAGAGAGAAAAGAGGAGAGAGAAAATAATGAGAGAAAAACTAACTGCTTTATTTTCTCATCCCCACACCTAATTATAGGAACAAATTAGGTTAGGAATCCTCCCCCTTTTCTTTCCCTTTGGCCGGCCACCCCTAGAGTCCTTCATGGGCTCTAGGTCTTTCTTTTGTTGATCCAGATTGTGTAAGTGTGACCTTGTAGGATCCATCTAATTGGGCTTCGGGTTTATTATTTACGAAACCTGAAGTTCTATAGCATCCTCTAGCAAGACGTATAGACGACCCAATTTAATGAATTTATTATCTCCATAATATGATCCATATTATATTTAGTAATTGCATTAAAGTCGAGGACATAATTCCTTCAATCTCCCACTTGTCCGAGACGAGTGTGCAATCTTCAAATTCCTTAAGTCTCTTAGTGTCCAATTTGATAGTATGATCACATTTCTATGTTATCCATACTAGTCTTCAAATTAATCCTTGAAATCCGAGTTCGAATTGACAAACAAATGGTCATCATATGATCCATTTGAGCACGGCCATGCATTTTTCAATTTTCACTCTCCAAGGGGCCAAGACACCCATCCTATCTCATATAGGAGGACTTTTCAATCTTGTGGCAACCCAAACTCCCACTCAACTTTTAGCACAACCCGAATGCTGCCTTTATAGTCCCCTTTTACGGCATGACGTTTGACAACATCAAAGTTATACCAATCATTAGGCTAAGTAGTGTTCCACTCATGTCTTAGGAATCCACTAATATAATTACGAAGTTATAGAAACTTCTAAGTAGGTCTTGTTCGATCATGTATCAACTATACATGTCCATATGATTGACTAAACATCTCCATGTTCCCATAGCCCATGAAACGGCACTATCAATCAATCTTATATGCTAATCCTATAATAAGTCATTTATGTCCAATTTAATGACTTAGATTAGGAACTCTAATATTCTATGAATTCTGTTCACTTATGGTGTTTCATTCATCAAATCACATATTTGACAAAACCATTGAATTCAAGATATATTTTGGACATTTTATTTAATACCAAACCAAAATTAAATAAGACAAAATTTATTTCTCATAAACATAAAATGGCAAAACCATGTCTCTACATTGTAACAAGTTTCTCTAAACCTAATACAATCTAAAGCCACTCTAACATTTGCTTCAAGCCTATAGCCCTAGCGTGACACTCATGCTTGGGTTAAGGTAGAGGTTTAGTAAGTGGGTCGCCCACATTCGATCCGTATGAACTTTGCGGATCCCGACATCCTTCCCGTCAACTATCTCCCGAATGAGGTGATACTTCCTCATTACATGTTTGGATTTGTTATGTGATCTCGGTTGTTTTGCTTGCGCAATAGCACCATTGTTATCACAGAACTACTCAATCCCTTCCCGAGCACTAAGTATGATATCCAGCTCTATCAAGAACTTCTTTATCCAAATCGCTTCTTTAGTTGCTTCAACCGCTTGCTAAATATTATGATTCGTCGTAGAGTGCGCTACGGTGCTTTGCTTTGAGCTCTTCCAGCTCACTTTGCTCCTCCATTTAGACAAAAGACGTACCACTCGACCGAGAGCGGTAATCATCTTCGTCGGTTTGGAAGCTTCGCATCGGTATAACCTTTAACAACCAACTCACTTTCACCTCCATAGACTAAGAACATGCCTTTAGTTCTTCTCAAGTACCTAAGGATGCTCTTAGTTGCAATCAGTGTGCTTCTCCTGGATTTGCTTGGAACTCCGCTACACATGCTTAAGGCATATGCAACATCTCGGTCGAGTACTTATCATGGCATACATGATAGATCCTATAGCCGAAGCATAAGGTATGCTACTCATTTGCTTTAACTCATCGAGGCTCGGTTAGGCACGACTCTTGCTAAGCGATATGCCATGTGACATGGGAATGAATCCTCTCTTCGAGTTTTCCATGTTGAACCTTGCAAGAACTTTATCAATATAAGTTTCTTGACTTAGTCCATTCATCCTTCGAGACCTATCTCTATGGATTTTGATTCCCAATATGTACTCAGCTTCTCCAAGGTCCTTCATGGAGAAACAACTTTTCAACCATTCCTTGACTGACTCAAGCATTGGTATGCCATTTCCCATGAGTAGTATGTCATCTACATACAAAACCAAGAAGACTAAGCTGCTCCCACTAACCTTCTTGTAAACACAAGATTCTTCTTCGCTTTTGAGGAAACCAAATATCTTGATTGCCTCATCAAATCGAAGATTCCAGCTCCGAGATGTCTGCTTCAATCCATAAATGGATCTCTGAAGCTTGCAAACCCTTTTAGGATTTTCTGGGTCCTCAAAACCCTCAGGTTGTGTCATGTACACATCCTCATTCAAGAACCCATTCAAGAATGCGGTTTTGACATCCATCTGCCAAATTTCATAATCATAAAATGCAGCAATCGCTAAAAGTATCTGAATCGACTTAAGCATTGCTACTGGAGAAAAGGTCTCATCATAGTCTATACCATGAATTTGCCTGAATCCTTTCGCAACCAGTCGTGCTTTATAGACATAGACTTTTCCATCTTTGTCTGTTTTCAATTTGAACACCCACTTGCATCCAATAGGGTTAACCCCATAAGGCAAGTCGACCAGGGTCCAAACTTTATTCTCAGACATGGAGTTTAACTCGGATTTCATGGCCTCAAGCCATTTCTCAGAGTCTGGGCTCGTCAAAGCTTGTTTGTAGGTAGTAGAATCTGAATTCTCCAAAATCATAATTTCAGAGTTTTCAGTTAACAGGAAATCAACCAACCTCTTGTTAGGAATCCTTGGTCTACTCGACCTACGCGAGGACTGAGCATCAAGAGAAATGTTCTCTTCAACTTCTTGAAGATCTTCGCTTGAATTAGATTCAAGTGGGACGGTAGGAGGTTCACGCGTTGAATACGTCATCTCCTGAACTAGACTTTCGTCTTGTCGGGCCGTCTCTGACATGGTGTGAGCCACGTCCAGTTGTTGCTCATCTCGAATTTCTTCGAGAATTATTTTACTCCCACTTGTCTTTCTAGAAACAAATTCCTTTTCAAGAAAGACACCATCACGAGCAACAAACACTTTGTTCTCTTGACAGTTATAGAAGTAATAACCCCTTGTCTCTTTTGGGTATCCTACAAAGAGACATTTATCTGACTTGGGTGCAAGTTTGTCTGAAAGTAAACGTTTTACATAGACCTCACATCCCCAAATCTTAAGAAAAGACAAGTTTGGAGTTTTTCCATTCCATAACTCATATGAAGTCTTTTATACAGCCTTTGACGGGCTCCTATTTAGTGTGTGTGCGCTGTTTCGAGGGCATATCCCCCAAAGAAATCGAAAGATCAGCAAGAATCATCATTGATCAAACCATATCCAATAAGGTCCGATTCCTCCTTTCAGATACACCATTTAAGCTGCGGTGTTCCTGGCGGAGTCAATTGTGAAAGAATTCCACAATCCTTCAAATGATCATCAAAATCTTGGCTCAAATACTCGCCACCACGATCGGATCGCGGGGCTCGATTGTCTTACCAAGTTGGTTTTGTACTTCATTTTGGAACTCTTTGAATTTGTCAAAAGATTCCGACTTATGTTTCATTAAGTAGACATATCCATATCGCTCAAATCATCAGTGAAGGTAATGAAGTAGTTAAACCCTCCCATTGCCTTTGTGCTCATAGGACCACAAACATCTCGTATGTATGAGGCCCAAGAGATCACTGGCCTTTTTACCCTTTCCAGTAAATGGTGATTTTGTCATTTTCCCCATCAAGCATGACTCACATACATCAAATGATTCGAAATTAAATGATGGAAGAATACCATCCTGTTGTAACTTTTGGATGCACTTTTGGTTTATATGACCCATTCGACAATGCCAAATGTAGGTTAGGTTTGATTCATTTGATTTTTGTTTCTTGCTATCTATGTTATAGACTTGTAATGACCTATCAATCACATATAAGCCATTTATCAATTTAGCACTAGCATAGAACATATTATTGTAAGAAATGGAACAACACTTGTTCTTAATTTCAAAACCAAACCCTTCAGAATCAAAAACAGAAACAGAAATTATGTTCTTAGTTATCGAAGGAACAAAATAACAATTATTGAGTTCTAAAACAAAGCCAGATGGCAAATGCAGACTATAGCTTCCTATGGCAAGTGCAGCAACCCGTGCTCCATTTCCAACGGGAAGCTCTATCTCGCCCTTTGCCAGCCTCCTGCTTCTTTTTAGTCCCTGCACAACATTAACTATGTGAGAACCACAACCGGTATCCAATACCCATAAAGAAGTAGAAGTCAAATTGATTTCTATAACAAATATACCTGAAGTGGAAGCACCAGACTTCTTTTCCTCCAAGTATAGAGGGCAGTTCCTCTTCCAGTGTCCTATCTTGTGACAATGGAAGCACTTGCTTTCCGCGGCCACCTTTGGCTTGGCGGTTGGCTTAGGTTTTTCAGCAACAACGACAACTTGCTTGCCTTTGTCCTTCTTTCCTGCCCATTTCTTCTTAAAACCCTTTCCCTTCTGAACCATCAAAACCTCTTTCTTAGGTTCTTTAGGGATATTCCTCTCAGCATTGACCAACAACCCGTGCAGCTCTTGCAAAGTCTTTTCAGACTCATTCATGTTGAAGGTCATCCTGAACTGATTGAAGTTGTCAGGCAATGAGTGGAGAATAATGTCAGTAGCCAACTCAACCCTGTAAGGGAATCCGAGTCGTTCCATGTTTTCGAAAAGACCCATCGTAGCGAAAACATGGGGGCCAACAGCTTGATCCGGCTTCATTTGACATTCCAATATCTCCCTATTGGTCTCATACCGCTCAACTCGGGCCTGTGTTTAAAACATAGCCCGCAGCTCTTGCATGATGGTATAAGGATCCTTGGTTTCGAACCTCTTTTGGAGGTCCGGCTCCATGGCTGCAATCATCAAGCAAGTGATCGGTACAGACCTATCATTGGCCTGCTTAGCGTGACGTTTGTCGGCTTCAGTCGACTCATCAGTATTCACAGGAAGTAGGGTTTCTAAGACATCCTCTCGACCCTCAGACCTCAATACGAGTCTTAGGGTTCTTTCCCAGTTGATGAAGTTTTCACCATTCAGCCTGTCCTTTTCAAGGAAAGGACGAATGTTGAAAATAGAGTTGTTGTTGTTGTTAGACATAGTATCTACAGACAGAATAAACAAAAGCAAAGTTCAATTTTATGTTTATAAAACAACCTAAAACATGCAATGATTTATAGGTTGATCACCTATTCAATTTTAATGTCCCATTTGAATAAGTGAATACAAGATCCTATCAACATGTAACACTAAGCAGACGGAGGCCTTATCATAACGTTACATTCTTGTTTAGATTGGTAAACATCGCATGTTTAACTATCTCTTGCTTCAAAACCCAAAACGCTTTTGATGATTTTGTTAAGGATAACCAAACTAAGTAATAAAATTCGCAATTTAACCTTATCTCCCAAAATTAATGATAATACCCTGCGGAGGCATGACCTATTACTATTAATTAAGGGTACTTTATGTTTGGAAAAGCTAACCTTAATATTTGCGGGACCTAAGTTTATTATGTTGTTATGAATTAGTAAACTCTAGCGCATTGATAACCAACATACAATAAACTTATAAGCATTTTAAATAATAATAAAATGCAAAAAAAAATATGATCTAGTATGGCCCCTAATCCTAAGAACTAAGCAACTTGATTGGGCTCCTCCTTGGACTCTTCATGGATCTCCATCCACCTTAGCCATGGGCCTTCTCTTGATGGGCTCGTCTTTGGATTACATAAGTATCAAAAAAAAATTTAAATAATATCTAAATTAAATAAATTACAAAAATACTTAACGATACGCAGATCGTATTTAAATTACAAGAATACATCACGATACGCAGATCGTATTTTCTAACTTAAATTTGGGCCATACTAGTCATTCATAGAAACTATATCAAATATAAAATGCCACATCATAATATCACATATTATTCTTGCCATCAATCAAAATGTCAAATATTCTTAATTATAGCAAGTAGATAAAATATTTAAGTAATTCCTAACCACATAAAGATTCTATCCTAGAAAATCTAGCCTACTAATTGTAATTAGATTAAAGAATAAAATTATGGAATTATTTAACTGAAAATCTGCTCAAAAACTTGAAAATCTGTTTTAATGATTTTCCCAAAAAAAAAAATTTTTTTTTTAAAAAATCGATGTTGGGCGACAGTAAACGTGGCTAGCAAGGCACTTGCTTCTTTGCTGCCGCATCAAGGCTCTTCGCCGCCACCGCATCAAGGCAGCTGCTGCCGCCACCGCATCAAGGCGCTTGTCATCGCGGCCCTTGGCTGCCCACCCACGACCACCTGGAGCAGCCACCGTGGCCCCACCAGCAGGTGGTTGCGCCACCCAGCCGTGGCTACTCCTCCTCCCTTCCCTTTTTTTTTCTTTTGTGGGAATTAAATTAAATTACAACTTCTTGTAAATTAATTTAGTGATCAAATTAAATTAAACATAAACTCCTTCATGCCTAATTCTGAAAATTAATTTAAATCTCCATTTGAATTAATTTTAGGGCTATTCATATCAATTAACCTTAAATTCACATAAAACTCCTTTTACATGAATTAATTTGTCATACATAAATAATATAAATATGAAAAATCAGATTAATTATATGAATATAATTTTCGGAATTAACATAAAATCTCCATTTTAATTAATTTTAGCATTATTCACATAAATTAACCTCTATTTCACATAAAACTCTTTTGACATGAAGTAATTTTCATACATAAACAATTTAAATATGAAAAATCAGATTAATAACATGAATATTATTCTCGGAATTTTCAAAATTTTGAGATCTAAAGTTAAAATTTTAATTTCGAAAATTAGGGTTTTTAGATTTCTAAAAAAAATTCGGCCACTCCTTATTAATTTTTGAAATTCGAAAATTAGGTTTTTAGATTTTCAAAAAATTCGGCCAACCAAAACTATTTTCGAATTACAAAAAAAAAATTAGGTCGAATTTATTAAAACTTTCGGCCATTATTATCAAAATTTAAGCAAGTTAAATCTCCATTTAATTAATCCAATTAAATAAAACATCCATAATTCAATTCCTCCCCTTAATCAAATTAAAATTAGCATACACATCAAAATAAATCTAATTATTATGACCAAAAACCTATATGCATGAGGCTAAAACTGATACCACTGTAGGATTATAAGTACTATAAGCGGAATTTCATGAATCACATTCATAAGCACTTAAAGCAGGATCTCATGCATATACATTCAAGAATCACATAATAGTTAAGAATTAACCTTTGACGCGTGATTTCCCCTAAGCTCTTCAGGATCCGGAGATAGAACCGCAATTGAGATTCCTCTACTAAGTCCACCAATCCAAATCAACGCTCCACCAATGCTAGTTGGAAGGAAGAGGGACTCTTCTATTTCTTGGAGCAGTATTACGTGGCTTTGAAAGAGAGAGAAAAGAGGAGAGAGAAAATAATGAGAGAAAAACTAACTGCTTTATTTTCTCATCCCTACACCTAATTATAGGAACAAATTAGGTTAGGAATCCTCCCCTTTTTCTTTCCCTTTGGCCGGCCACCCCTAGAGTCCTTCATGGGCTCTAAGTCTTTCTTTTGTTGATCCAGATTGTGTAAGTGTGACCTTGTAGGATCCATCTAATTGGGCTTTGGGTTTATTATTTACTAAACCTGAAGTTCTATAGCATCCTCTAGCAAGACGTATAGACGACCCAATTTAATGAATTTTTTATCTCCATAATATGATCCATATTATATTTAGTAATTGCATTAAAGTCGAGCACATAATTCCTTTAGTTATCACAATGTATTACAAATAATTTAGTTTTTTTGTGAGAAGGGGAAATATCAACACTATTGTCTATTGATCATACCAAAAATATGATAAATGGGGGCTTCTGGACTTGTGAAAAAATTATCACATATATTTTTTGGTGAGAAAAGGAAATATCATTAAAAAAATAATTTGGTTTATGAACCTCAGTCAAAGTGGGTCTTTTGTATACACAAAATTGTGTCTCTCCATTTAGTTACCAATGATGAAACATACCGTCGCTCTAATTAGTCCGGTCCAAAGAAAGAGCGATCTGAAAAGCTTAGCACAAAAGCGTTTTAAGAAACTAAAGTCTATTTATTTGTTTAAAATGATTTTCGAGCCCACTTTTAAAAGCCCAATTAATTATTCATGATAATAACTATATTTAAAAGCTCATTTTTACAAAGCCCAATTAATTATTCTTGATAATTTAATAAATATTTTCCAAATCTAAAGGATATTGTGAAAATCAAATTTTATTCCTAAAGATAGCTGATTTCTCATTTCAAAAGATAAAATTTCATCAAAGATAAAAATGAATCTTTAAATGAACGAAAATCGCTCAGATCTGTGTTGCGTCAAGCGCAACAGAATGCGTTGACGCAACACGAAAACAGTTTACAAAACCCAGGAACATAATTGGAGCATGCATCGACGCAAAGGGGTTGCGCCAAGCGCGAGCCTCATGCACCAAGCACATGGTCCATGTGCTGCATGCAACTACCTTGCGCCTAGCACCAGCTTTGTGTTATCTTTTCCGCACAATTCTCGGTTTCGTTTCTCCTATAAATAGATTAGTTTTGACAAACTATTTTCATATACGCCGTTACATACTTCGACATATACTTTACATACGACATTCAAATACACTTACAACTGCGAAATACCTCTCTAAAATATTCAAACTACATTCAAATTTCATATTTTAAGCTTTAAGATTACTCCTCCTGCATACCGTTACATAAAACCCAGACGACAAGGTTATAAATCCTGAGGGTCAATTCCAATTTAATTCCTTGTTTTACTAACTATCTATTTTTCATGATGTAGATCGTTAAAGGAATAAACACTCTCTTGTACATTCCTCTATAATCTCTTCTTTTTTTAAATTTCTTTTGTATTTCTATTACTATTATTCATATCCATGCCTATATGCTTTAATACTTTTATCATCGCATATCTTTATTTCTGTTAATCAAAGACTTAAATAAATGTTCCAATGCTATATTCAATTAATTTGGACAATTGGATTAGATTCCCTGTAATTTGATTGCATAATAACATGTCAACAAAAATTAGTCTTTTATGTGTTTAATGAACCAACGTAGACTAATTATTATATTGCATAAACATATTGTGTGGTTCTTTAATCGCATATAACACTCGAACATGAATCGTATTATGTAGAGGCCATCAATGGGAGAATTTGATTCCTGATCATATTCGTACCCTCACCCTTGAACTCAATATTTGGTTTATTGATCAATTATGGAGTCATGACGGGGAAATCTATATTGGATTAGTCCCTAAGTCGTCCCTAAGATTTCCCAAAATCCAATTAGGTTTATGAGTCTTCCTTTAAAGACTTGTGGCGACTTCTTTTCAAAACGTATCTCAAAACAAAATCTTTACAATGAGGTAGTCAAATGCGTGTTCACACTGTGGAGGTGAATAAAAACATGCCTATACTGCACCATCTTGGAGGTCCGACACCCTTAGTGACTCTTCGTTGAACCTCTTAATGTAGTCACTCAAACTAACGCCGAGAAGTTAGTGATATTTATGGGAGATAATTAACTCAAAGAACTAGCTAAGCGCAAGCCCTTTGAGTATAGTTGGAAAATAGCGACACCATGGTGCCTCGCGACCCGTTTTTATGCTCATTTGTGCTTTGTATGAGGCCATGTGGTCAGCCGGGTCCGTCGAACCCGCATATTACTCAATTAGAGGCATTTTTACTTTGCTTGGGTTAGGGGTGTCCATAATTTCTTTGGTAAATAATGGAGTCATGAAATTCAGGTTGCCACTATTGACTATCATGGGTCCCTGCGGTTGTGAGGTTGAGAGGAGCCCCAACCAAAGGGATAAAACCCATGCTAAATACAATATTACAACTAAGATTGATTGCTTTGGAGAGGTATGGGAAATTAAGATGACAAACAATGCTGCATAAACCTCTCATGTTACGAAAAGTAGACATTACCAAGATATCATAATTTCCCAGAACTTTAAGGCAGAACATGAAAATAGCCTTTAATTTAACAACTCTGTCTAAGATGGAAATCTTCCACTTGATATTTTGAAAGAGAAGGTGATTATTTATAGCAGACAAGCTAAGATTATATATACAACCATAATTCAATAGTTTATTGAATGTACTCATTGAAATTTTCCTTAACAGATGCCACTTGTTGCAAATAAAATGAAAACCCTTCTATAGGCAGAAGGTGAGAAGAACACTCTTCTACATTTCAATAGCATCTAGGGCCTAGAATGGAGTATAAGAAGTTCTTGATTGAGAAGAAAAAATTTCTAATTAGCTGATTAGAAAAAAGAACAGGATTAGAAAAGCTTCTAACTATTTTCGATAATAGAATAATTAAACATCTTTCACTTACAAAAGTGATTGGAACTAAAATAGAGCATTCCTTTGCATTCAGCGATAATTTGGCTACTTTGGCTTGCTTGAATTCGACAAGGAAAAGAAGGCACAAGGAAAAATCGTCCCGGTGCACTCCACCCGAGGTCTTCAAAAGGAGATGAACAAATGAAAGCTAATCTCCCCATTCACTGATTAGGAGAAATTCGACATGAACGGGGTCGAGATTTAGGGTTGGAAGGCGAAATTGACAGGGTTTTTGCTTGCAAATTAGGGCTCTTTTTCTTTTGCTATTTTATTTTTCTCCCACTTGTTTCTCTCTCATCGTAGGCGTGTTTTTATTTCACCTACGCGGGATGAGCGTGTATTAGATTTGACTACCCCATTGTAAAGGTTTTATTGAAAATTATTTTAAAGTCGCCAACAAGTCTTTAAAGGAAGACTCATAAACCTAATTGAATATGGGAAATCGTAGGGACAATTTAGGGACTTATCCAATGTATATTTTCCCGTATAGACTCCATAGATGGTCAATATGAACCAAAGATTGAGTTCGGGGGTGAGCGTACAAACACAGTCAGGAACCTTGTTGTCCATTGCTGGCCTCTACTAAATATCGATTCATGTCAATGTTTATGCAAAAGAATAACCAAATAATGTTTTAAGCACCCTAAGAAATATTAGTCTAGGTTGGTTCAGGAAACACATAAAAAGACTATTTTTAATTGATATGTTATTATGCAATCAATTTATTAGGAACTTAGCATGTTGTCCAAATTAATCTGATTAATGTTAGAACAGTTCTTTAGGTCTTGATTAACAAAAATAACACGTGGGTGATAAAAGCATTAGATCAAGAGAATCATATAATATGTATAGATATGATCAGGCAAGCATATAATAATGTATGAAAATAAATAAAAAAAGAACGAAGGATTAAAATATACAGTAGAACGATTGTTAATTTAAAATCTACATCATGAAATAAATTATTAGTAACTTCCAGGCAATAAATATAATTGAATTATTCAAGGATCCTCAGGAATTATACCTATGCGGCTTAGGTCGAAGAGGGTGACGACTTTCAGGCAGAGCACTCGTGGAACCAGGAACGTAGTATGATCAGGAATTGGAAAGCAATTTGATGTATTGAGAGTGTTTGAGTATTTGGAGGTTCGTAATAGAATTCGTAAATATTCGGAAGTATTTTTGTGTTCGCCAATTAATAATGAAAAGCCGTCTTTGATTCGGGAAATCGGCCCGTATTTATAGGCAGCAAGAAAACTGCGTCGCACGCGCCTACTGCGCCTGGCGCAATCCGACGTGGCAGGCGTAGGTCCACGTGTAATACCCCTCATGATTGCTTTAGAGGGATTTAATATGCTACTCATTCAACAAGATGCATCTTTCTTTTAGGGATCTCATTTCCTTAGTTACTCCACAATTAAGCGTGCTTGGCTGGGAGTAGTCCAGGGATGGGTGACCTCCTGGGAAGTTTCTCAGGGTGCGCATGAGTGAGGACAAAATGCGTCGGAAAACTTGTGTTGGTTATTGAGGACAGTTTTTTGCCCTGGATGCGCATTGGTGACGATCTCATTTCCTTAGTTACTCCACAGTTAAGTGTGCTTGGCTGGGAGTAGTCCAGGGATGGGTGACCTCCTGGGAAGTTTCTCAGGGTGCGCATGAGTGAGGACAAAATGCACCGGAAGAACTTGTGTTGGTTATTGAGGACAGTTGTTGGCCCTGGATGCGCATTGATGACTATATACTCGACTCCGTATGGGTCGGGTGTTACACCACACGTTAGACGCAGATTGGCGCGCTTGACGTGGTCTGCCTAATCAAGTTTGAACATGTGTAAACGCGAGTTTAAAAAGATAGGAAAGAAACTTGCGTCTCACACAGGACTTGCGTCAGGCGCAGGACCTTGCGTGGGTTACAAGTCCACGTGTCAGGCGCTCATTGGCGCGCCTGACGCGTTCTGGCGAATGTGTTGGACGCACGTGGCGTGTTGAGCGCGGCCGTCGCGTCCGGCGTATATTCCAGCATATTCGAGTTTTTTTATTAACGCGTGCTTTGAAGATACTTTTTTATCCCTAAAATCCGAGGATGGAATTTTACGGGATTAAAAATCTGATTTATGCTCAAATTATTTATTAAAAATAATAAAAGCATTTATGAAAATATTTATTAAAATAATAAATATTTAATTGGGCTCTTAAAATAGGCTTTAAATGGACTTAAAACGTTTTATGGTCTTAAAATACAATTAATCATCATGAATAATTAATTGGGATTTAGAATATTATTTCAAAACACAATTTTGGATTGGTTATTCGGATTGCTCTTCCGTTAAGTCGCGCCAACTAATACCGCGGTATGTTTCATCATTGGACCCTCAAATGGGGAGACACGATTATGTGTCTATAGAAGCCCCCACTTTGACTGAGGTTCAGGAAACTAAAAGTCAAAGTATACGGTGTCGGAACGGAGAACGATTCTAAACGCTCTGCAGTTTAGAACTGATCTATATACGTCGGTCTCTGCAAAACAAAGTTAGTATGCAGGACAATAACTACAAGCAATCTGATTACCTGCATAAGAAGATGTTAGCAGATAGGTGCAAACAACTCAGACAAAGCACATAATGATGCAATAATTCAAACTTAGACTGTCTAAGGATGCATGAGACGCTATGCAAGGATTAAGGTTATGCAAAGCTAGGGGATGACACGTCATGCAAGGTCAGGATTATGCAATGCAATGCAAGGTCAGGGTTTTGCAAGGCTAGAAGATCTGGATATGTAGAATGATAGAATGATCAAGAATAGATATCGAAAACTGTTTTTGTAAATAATCGGGGTCCGTACACGAGGTCCGCAGATTACAACTTTTCGGGAATTTAGTTTGAATTGGAGGAACCACCACACATAGGAAGCCCCCACTTTGGGTAAGCTTGTCTTGAATTAGGCTTGAGCCTTGATTGAAATGTAGTTGGTCTGATATTGAAATGTAGTTGATTAGTCTTAGCTTGAACGTTAAAAGTTTTCACTGGGGATTATTTCTTTGGGAACTTGATAAGGCAAAGTCGAATATCGCCAAAGACTATGGAATTGTCGGAGAGTCCTTAAGGGAAAAGGAGAGTTTGGATAAAAAATAAAAAGTTTAAATTTTGTGACTCAAATGAATGTAGGTGGGAAAGGGCTTTAACGAGGCTAGGTTCAGATTCGAGTCCATTTTGGGATCTAGAAAGAATATGCTCCTGAATTCTAGAAAATCAAATCATTAGACCATGACTAATTTGTTTTTTATTTAAGCGGTCGGACCTCGAGATGAGGATTCCTACGTATCCTTGCGGAATCAGACCATTCGTAGTTCCGGATCTAATGTTTTTTTTTATCATTTTTTTTGGGCCCTAACTTTTGCCTAGGCTGCCCTTTCGGGTTTTCAACCTAGCGGGCTTGGACATACCTTGAAGAAGGAGTTATGGTTGATGAAAGGTTGAAGGGTTTAAGGCTTGAGGTTTAGATGAAGGTTTAATTGGTTGGGCGAATGTAGGTTCATGGATTTGGATTACATGGTTAAGGTGAGAGGATTTAAATGAGGAGTAGAACTTGTGTGCAAGTCCCCTAGCTTGACTTTTTATTTCTTTTTGCCTTTGGCTTTTTCTTTTTGTCCTGTGCGTTTTCTTTTGCTTTTGCTTTTTTTTCGCACTTTGTTGTTTTTCACTTTTTTTTTTTAATTTTTGCCTGGCATTGATTTTTTTATGTATTGGCTTGCACTGGAAGGTACTGGAATTTTTGCCTAGGTACTGGAAGGTTTGAAGGATATTTGTGGAGCTTTGATGTCGAAAGGATATTTTGCTAATGATGATGATGGTTTATGGATGGTGGAGGGAAGAGGGGGGAATTGCTCTTAATTCAAAGTATGTCCATTTTTTTTATTTTTCTATTTTTTTTATTTCAGATCTTTTTTTTTTTTTTTTTATTATTCTTTGTTAGTCAAGTTTGTTAGGTGATTTAAGTTTCATCATTGAACTCGAAGCATAAATTGTTGTATTCCATGTTTTGATGATGCCAAATAATTAGGTCTTGTATAGTTTTTACTTTGAAAAAATATAAAAACCCAAAAATAATGTAATGTTAATTTTATATATATATCTTATGGAGAAAGATTATTTATTTAATCTAGTCAAGATATTATTTATGCACATTAATTTATATTATATGGTATGTTTGATATATCTATTAACTTAGAATCTTTGAGTAAAAGATTCTTAGTTATTAGATTATTGTTGTTGTTATTGATTGAAAATAGGTTGAAGTATATGTGCCTACAAAGAAGAAAAGTGGGGTGTGATTTCCTCAACCACCTGCTGAATGTAAGCCCACTAACGGATAGTGAAGCAGTTGATTACTGTTGCAATAAACGTGGAGAAAGTGCAGCGCCTTTTGTGCCATGATCTCCATAACTCTACAAGCGCACATCATTGAGGACGTGGAGCATTACATTTCCAGAAGAAGAAAAAGAGCAGCAGCTATATAAGAGGGAAATTACCCGAAGGAAACTTATGACTTTCTTGAGCGAAAATTTTATATTTACTTAGAATGTTTTCTGTAATTTTCCTCTCATATTCAACAACATATAAATATCCTTGTAATCAAGAGAGAGAAAGAAAGAGAGAAAAGAGAACACTTCGAGTTAAGTCAGTGAGTGTCATCGGTTACGGGAGGCGAGTGATTGGGAACAAGTTCCTAGAGGAACAGAGACAGGTCCAGTAATAGGTTGTAAAGGAGTCTTTTAGCCTATTATATTTGAGAGTATTGAGTCAAAATCCCACGGGGTCAAGGTTTTTTCTTCCTATTGGTCCTAGGAAGTTTTCCTTGTAAAAATCTTGTGTGCTTTTTTCTCTTTCGTTTTTAAGTTATTTCAATTCCGTATTTTAAAATTCGCAAATTTCTCCTCAACTACAATTCATCCCCCCTCTTGTAGTTGGTCTAGTGTTCATACTAAAATAACAATTGGTATCAGAGCCTAGTACCTCCAGAATCAGCTAACACTGAGGATATTGTACCTGACACAATGAACACTATGGGAGGAAAACTTGATGAAGGGTACTCAACCCAACACCCACCTATGTTCAGTGGCAATCATTATCCATACTGGAAGAATCGTATGGAGATCTTTATAAAAATAGAAAATTACCAAGTATGGAGGGTAATTGATATTGGTGATTTTGAAGTCACAAAGAAGAACGAGAAGAAGGAGCTGATTCCTAAACCCCTTGCAGAGTTTGACAAAGACGACTTTGACAAAATGGAAATGAACAACATGGCGCCAAGAAGTTACTCCATTGTGGTCTTAGTCCCCATGAGCACAACCGAGTCATGGGATGCAAGACTGCTAAGCAAATGTGGGAACTCCTTCAAGTTACTCATGAAGGAACAAGCGAAGTGAAACGATCGAAGATTGATATGCTCATGCATAAGTATGAATTGTTTCACATGAAACAAAAAGTGCCTGTTCAAGACATGCTCACTCTCTTCTCAAACATTATAAACGAACTTGAATCTCTTGGAAAAATTATCTCTCTAGAGGAACATGTTTGTAAGGTTCTAAGAAGTCTTCCACAGGATGAAAAATGGATGGCCAAGACTACGGCATTGTTGGAAACAAAGGACTTCACAACTTTCATCGTTGAACAACTTGCTGGTTCCTTAATGACCCATGAGTTGCATCTAGAAACTCATGAGACTGAAACATCGAAGTCTAAGGCTCTGGCTCTCAAGTTAGAGGAATAAGAAGATTCAGAAACTGATGATGAAGAAGCGGCTATGATAGTGAGAAGGTTCAAGAAATTCTTCAATGAAGAATTACAAAGGAAAGGTTACAAAGAAATCAACGAAGTTGAGTTGTCATAAGTGTGGAGGCCTTGATCATTTCATCATGGAGTGTCCTCAATGGGATAACGAGAAAGTAAAAGGGAAGTTCAAAGAGAAGGGCAAGGAAGAACAAAAGTCCTTCTCGAAAACTGATATGAATAGAGCCATGGTTGCAGCATGGGGAGAGTCTGACTCAAAAGAGGAGCAGGAACAGACTGAAGAAGAAACTGCCCATCTATGTCTCATGGCGAATGTTGAGGACAAAGTGGAATCATCAAACCCTAAGGTAAGTTTTAATGCCATTGAAAAGGAAATTACAGAACTTAATAAAAGCCAATTGATAAAACTTTTATTAGAAACTTTAGATGATTTGCAAGTAAGTTTGCGCAAAAAGAGATCAAGTCATTAATGCCTTGAAAGTCACTAAGAACCATTCAAATTGGCTTAACACATTAAAATGTGATCCTTGAAAAAAGTTTCTTTGAACTTTTTGACAAGAGTAGAGCTTATCAAGAAGCCTTCGAAAAGGTCAAAACGAGAATTATCTTTTGAATATGGAGATGGCAGAATTGAAACTATTTGTTCATGAAGGAACATATTACTCTACAAATACCGGAACAAACTTTAAAATTTTGAAAGCGAGTATGAAAATGTTTTACAAGAAAATGCGGTATTAAAGAAGAAAATGGAATCCTCAAGGAATAAACTTCCTGATCCTGTAAGTTGGATACAAAAATATCAGAATAAAGGAAGAAATGGTATTGGTTTCAATCATAAGAAGAAGAAAAAAAAGAAAAAAATGTTGATCTACCAAGTAGTAAAATATGTTCTTACTGTGGGGACAGTGGTCACATAGTGTCTGACTGTTCCAACAGAGAAGAACGTATTGAGAGGAACACATACTTAGTCAAACAAGTATGGAAAGTTAAGAAAGACTCAAGTCCAACAAAGGACCCCAAGCAAGCCGGGTTCCTACCACTAACTAGTTTGTTGTGGTACGGTGTGAAGTGAGGGGGAACAACTGTGGTACCTCGACAGCGGTTGTTCTAAGCACATGACAGGAGATAAATCAAAATTTCTCTCACTATCAGTCTACAATGGAGGAACTGTGACCTTCGGAGACAATCTTACAGGTAACATTGTAGCAGTTGGTAAGATTGGAAAATCTCAGTCACATTCCATAGATAATGTATTCTTGGTCGAGGGTTTAAAGCATAGTTTACTTAGTATATCTCAGTTTTGTGATAAGGGAAATTCTGTGAAGTTTACTAATGAGTCTTGTATAGTCAGCAATGAAAGTACATGAACCAAGATCCTTGAGGGAACGAGGAAAGGGAACACCTACATGGTTGACCGAACCTTATTCCTAGGAACAATCTCACATGCTTAAGCGTAATTGAAGAAGATCCTCTATTATGGCACAAGCGTTGCGGTCATGCCGGCTTGTCCCTCTTGCACAAACTAAAGTGGGAAAGACTTAGTAGTTGGGTTACCAACAATTAAGTTCTTGAACCACGGTGTTTGTGATCCATGTGTTAAAGGCAAGCAAGTGAGATCCTCTTTCAAATCTAAGAAAATGATAAGCACACAAAGTCCATTGGAACTCATTCATATGGACTTATGTGGCCCTGTACGAATCCAAAGTAGATCAGGTAAGAGATATGTGTTAGTCATTGTAGATGATTTTTCTAGATACACTTGGGTTATCTTTCTTCATAGTAAGAATGAAACTTTTGATGAATTTTTGACCTTTGCTAAAAAGATTCAACGTACTAGTGGTTATAAATTGAAACATCTAAGATCGACCATGGAAAGGAGTTTGAAAACTCCAAGTTTGATGAATTTTGCGGTAATGAAGGGTTAGACCATAATTTCTCGGCTCCAAGGACACCACAACGAGAATGGTGTGGTAGAAGCGAAGAACGGACCCTGGAGGATATGGCTAGAACGATGATTATTGCAAGCGGTCTTCCGAAGAGCTTTTGGGTGAAAGCGTAAACACGGCATGCTACATCATTAATCGAGTCATGCTAAGGCCAATTACCTTGAAGATGCCCTATGAACTCCTTAGAGGAAGGAAACCTAATATCTCTTATTTTCGTGTCTTTGGATGTAAATGTTTTGTACACAATAATGGAAAGGACAACTTAGGAAAGTTTGATGCTAGAAGTGATGAAGCTATATTTCTAGGATATGCTTAAAGTAGTAAAGCTTATCATGTTTACAATAAGCGAACAATGTGTGTAGAGGAAAGTGTCCATGTTATCTTTGATGAAACTAACTCCTTGCAGGAACAGAGTCATAATGATAATATTGAAATTGGTTTGACTCGACTTGAAGAGTCTAATCATTGTGATGAGGAACTAACCTCTGCAGGAAAAGAGAAGAAGGATGTTCCTGATCCAGAGAACTCAGTGCCTGATCCTCAGGGGGAACAAGCAGGAGGAGGAACTCAGGGAGATGAAGGAACTCCAGAACCTGAAGAAGATCGAATGATTCAAACATCTCAAGAAACTCAAGAAGCAACCAGGAGATTTGATCCAAAGCCTTGGAAACACCAAAATTCTCATCCTTTAGAATTAATTATAAGTGATATTGAAAAGGGAACTCAAACGAGATCCTAAATGAAGAATTTTTGTGCCTTTCATGCTTTTCTATCTATGACAGAACTTAAGGATCACATGGAAGCACTAAAAGAGGCTGATTGGATAAATGGGTCTGGAACAAGGTCTGGCACCTGGAGCCCAAGCCAAAGAACCAGAAAGTTATTGGACATAAATGGGTCTTCAGGAACAAGCTTAATGAGCATGGAACAGTGGTAATGAACAAGGCCAGACATGTAGCCAATGGGTACAATCAACAAGAAGGTATTGATTTTGATGAAACCTTTGCTCCTGTTGCTAGGATAGAAGCAATTAGAATTTTGATTGCCTTTGCCTCATTTATGGGATTTAAGTTGTACCAAATGGATGTAAAATGTGCATTTTTAAATGGCTTTTTACTCGAAGACGTCTATGTGGAACAACCTCCTGGATTTGAAAATTCCAATCTTCCAAATCAGGTCTATAAGCTTGATAAAGCTCTTTATGGGTTGAAACAAGCTCCTAGATCTTGGTATGAAAGGTTATCAACATTCTTGCTTTCATATGATTTCATAAGAGGTAAAGTTGATAGAACCCTATTCCTTCGTTCAAAAGCAACAGACATATTAGTAGTCCAGATTTATGTTGATGATATAATATTCGGTGCTACTAATAATCTTCTTTGTAAGGAGTTTGCTGATCTTATGAGTAGTGAGTTCGAAATGAGTATGATGGGAGAATTGAACTTCTTTTTGGGATTGCAAATCAAGCAAACTGAAAGAGGAACAATGATCCATCAACAAAAATATGTCAAGGAACTGCTGAAGAAATATGGAGTGGAACAATCTAAGACCAACCACACTCCCATAGGAACAGGAACAAGGTTAGATGAAGATACAAATGGTAAGTGTGTAAACGAGAAGCAATATAGAGGTATGATTGGATCTTTACTCTACTTAGCGCAAGTAGACACGATATTGCTTTTAGTGTTGGTTTATGTGCTCGATTCCAATCGAATCCCAAAGAATCTCACTTAACAGCAGTTAAGAGAATTCTTAGGTATTTGAAAGGAAACGATGACTTATGTTTGTTCTATCCTTGAAGTGATGTTTTTGACCTAGTAAGTTAATCGGATGCGGATTATCTTTGGGGACTTGGTTAATCGCAAGAGCACATCATGTATTGTTCAGTATCTAGGAACAAGCTTGGTCTCATTGAGCTCAAAGAAGCAAAACAATGTTGCCTTGTCCACTGCAGAGGCAGAGTATGTGGCTGCTGCTGCATACTGTTCCCAGGTCTTCTGGATCAAGCAACAGGTAAGAGACTTTGGTATTAAGTTTAAGTGTGTTCCTATCTATTGTGATAATACTAGTGCAATCTGCATCTCCAAGTACCCAGTACATCATTCAAGGGTCAAGCATATTCACATTAGGCATCATTTCCTTAAGGACAATGTAGAAAAAGGTCTTGTAAAAGTTGAATTTTGTCCTACTGAAAATCAAATAGCTGACATATTGACTAAACCACTTCCTAGAGAAAAGTTCGAGAAAATTCGTTTAGAGCTAGGGATGATTAGAATTCATTAAGTGTGCTACTTCTCATGAAACCCTTAGTTATAAGATTACACTAAGGGGCCAGCAACATTTTGTGAATTTATTCATACTTTACACAGTCATTGTAAAGGACTCACATTAGTCTTCATAATACTCCCCTTATTGTTCACACATATACTTGAGCAAACTATAATAAGGTCTATGTACATATAGCTTGAACGTGTAACATGCATGAGTTCATTCCTTCTCTTTATTTTATTTTTTCCACGTAAATATCTTTTCCATTTCATTTCTATTTTATATTTTATTTTTCCATACATTTATTTCCTTCTTCATTCATCCCCCGCAAATATTTTTTTTGGCAACGCTTCACCAGCGTACAAGTACATACCCTAAAATAAATTCAATGGATTAAGGAAGGAAGGGAAAAGCCGCATTAAATATTTTTTCACCATCCCCCATAAATCTACCCCAAATATAAACCTCTATCACATCAAACCACAATTACACGACAAATTCACCTTTTTACCTCAAAACCATTAACTCTGCAAAACCTCTTACTCTCTCTCTCTCTCTCTCCAAAATCTCTCAACTTCATCTTCTTCACCAAAACCCTCCATGGCTCCCAAACGCAAAACCTCCGATGAAACAAAGAATTTTCGAGCGAGAAAAATCTTCTCCTACGGTGGATTACAACGAAAGTGAGAATGAATCTTCAAATTCTAATGAAGATTCCCTGGGTTCTCAAGACAATTTGACGGCAAATGAAGTAATTTCTCCAAAAAAGGAAGACGAATTGGATGACGCGGAAACAGAGCAAGAAAAAGAAATCTTGATTCCAACTAAGCGGGGTAAGAAATCTAAGTCTTCTAAGTACATCATAGGGTTTTGTGTAGATTTTTCTTCGTGCAAGAAAATCAAGTGGGGTCAGTTTCTTGATATAGTGAAATTTCAAAAATGGGCTAAGGTGTTGCGTTTTGATGAGGGTCTATATGAGTGTGAGATGAGCGAGTTTATTTCCAGCTTTGAAAATAATGAGGGTTTGTGCATTAGCGTTGTTAATGGTAAATTGGTTAAATTTAGTGAAAAGAAATTGGCTGAGTGGTTTGAGGTACCAAATGAAGGGTACACGGAATATGTTAAGGAAGGGCTAAGTTGAATGTGAATGGGGTTTCTAATGCCACAATTCTGGGTTATTTTGGTGGTGCTGCTACTGACCAGTCCCTAGATCAAAAGGATCTATCTCCTTCTGTTTCATTTAGTTTGGCGTTTTATTTTGCCAAGGACCTCCAAGAGGACTCAAGCGAGCCTCATGGATCTTTCTTTAATGTTTTGCCTTGCTAAAAACATAAAAATAAACTTTCCTACTTTGATGATCTCTCATCTCTCCTACTGCATTTCACACAATAACAAAATTGGGTATGGAAACCTTATCTCTGTCATACTAAAAAATAATCAAATCAAACTCCCTTCCAGTACCTCTTTTGATCTAGAGCCTGACAATTACCTGACCAAGGAGACACTCTCTAGGCTTAAGTTGCGGGTACAGGGTGGGAAGTTGGAGTTTGAGGCAGAGGAACCCAAGGGAAAGGGATAGACTGGGGTCAAGTGAAAGTTTGAGGAGGAGGTCACTGCTGGGGGACCAAGGTCAGTTCGCAAAAGTCAGAGAATAGCAGAGACCAAGTCTCCCAGGGAACAGGGTCAGGGTGCTGTTACAATAGATCTGGATGAGGATCAGGTCTCTCCAAGATCACATGATGTTGACTTTCCTCTACTCTCCACTACTAGTCTTCATGGGATTCTGCATTCTATTCAGGAGTCTTTGTCCCTCCTGCACACCAGGATCCAGGGTGTTGAAGCCAGGGTAGCAAGAGTGGATCTTCAGCAGGAGCAGATCCTAGCAGATGTGAAGAGAGGAGAAGCTGCTGTAAGAGAGAAGATTGACACTATTGTCTCTTCTTTCTCTGTTCGCCCCAAACCCTAATTCCCTTTCCTTCAATTTCATCTATTCAAACAATGCTACTATAATTTTTGGGTTGGACTCAAACAATGGTGGTTTGTTGTTACTTTTATTTTATCATCTTTTGGATGTGAATTACACATCAGTTTCTAATGATAATTTTATTGTTCTCTTTTATTTACTTTCATCTCTTATCATTTTTCTTCTTGATTATCTTTTTATTTTATCTTTTCTCCTTTCTTGATTATCTTTTTATCCTCTTTGCTTCTTTCCTTCATTTTTCATGAACTTATTTTGTGCATTATTCATTTCTTAGTGCCTTTATCTTGCCTTATATGCTCATTAAAATGTCTGGATGGCTAGTATTATTAGATGAATTGTTTGAGCAACTTTGCCTTGATATTGTTGTTTTTGCTAAACTCTTAGAGTTACGTTTGGTTCCTTAGATGTTTTTGATGATGACAAAAGGAGGAAGTAAAGTGGCACATAAAAAATTCTAGTCTTCGAGTTTTTGTGTGATGCTTTTCGATTTTTTCTTTTCCTTGTTTTCAAAAGCCGATTAGTATTAGTTTTTACTCTTCTGTTTGTTAGTGTTTTGTAGTTTTATTTTAAACCTCTAAGCTCTTGATTCTTTTGCTATGGTTTATTTATTTTTCTTCTTTTTCTTTCTTTTGTTTATTTTTGTTAATTTCATATTTTTATATGCCTTATATTTGCCATCATAAAAAAGCGGGAATATTATTGTATTCCATGTTTTGATGATGCCAAATAATTAGGTCTTGTATAGTTTTTATTTTGAAAAAATATAAAAACCCAAAAATAATGTAATGTTAATTTTATTTATTTAATCTAGTCAAGATATTATTTATGCACTTTGATTTTATATTATATGGTATGTTTGATATATCTATTAACTTAGAATCTTTGAGTAAAAGATTCTTAGTTATTAGATTGTATTGTTGTTGTTATTGATTGAAAATAGGTTGAAGTATCCGTGCCTCACAAAGAAGGAAAGTGGGGCGAGATTTCCTCAACCATACGCTAAATGTAAGCCCACTAACGGATAGTGAAGCGGTTGATTACCGTTGCAATAAACGTGGAGAAAGTGCGGCGCCTTTTGTGCCATGATCTCCATAACTCTACAAGCGCACATCATTGAGAGCGTGGAGCATTACATTTCCGGGGAAGAAGAAAAAGAGCAACAACTATATAAGAGGGAAATTACCCTAAGAAAACTTATGACTTTCTTGAGCAAAAATTTTATATTTACTTAGAAAGTTTTCTGTAATTTTCCTCTCATATTCAACAACATATTCTTGTAATATTCATAGTGTTTCGGTGAGAGAAAAATCTGAGAATATTCTTGTAATCAAGAGAGAGAAAGAAAGAGAGAAAAAGAGAAGACTTCGAGTGAAGTCAAGTGAGTGTCATCAGTTCAGGGGGAACTGAGTGAGTGGGAACAAGTTCCTAGAGGAACATAGACAGGTCCAGTAATAGGTTGTAAAGGAGTCTTTTAGCCTATTATATTAAAGAGAGTATTGAGTCAAAATCCCACGGGGTCAATGTTTTTTCTTCCTATTGGGCCTAGGAAGTTTTCCTTGTAAAAATCTTGTGTGCTTTTTCTCTTTCGTTTTTAAGTTATTTGAATTCCGCATTTTAAAATTCGAAAATTTCTCCTCAACTACAATTCACCCCCCTCTTATAGTTGGTCTAGTGTTCATACTAGAATAACATAAATGATGGAAGGCCAATGAAAAATAAAAATAAAAAAACGAAATGAAAATGGAAAGGCTATAATAGATGAAGTCCTATAGTGACATAGACTCGATGGGAAAGGACAAAAATGGCTCAGGGTAAGAACTCTCTGACTCATCCTATGAAACCAGAAATAAAAGACTAAGCATGTTGAATGGTTGATGCACTGCGCAAAAGGGTTACTGGTGATGCTGATTCTCATTGTAGCAAGCATTATTCAAAGTCTGTTGTCATCGACCATATTTCGCAATGCAGTGATAGTATTTGACACTAGATGTCAGATGTTCATTGTACTGTTGGAATTAACAATGGAAATATAGGTTGCACCTTTTGAATTTTCTTTTAGGTGTAGAGTTTCGAGTAGACCTTATGGAAGTGATCACGCCTCTAATTTGAAGGCGGTAGACCCTATGTAAGTGATCGCGCTTCTATTGTGAAGGCGGTCAAAAGTAATCTTCGTGACTCTAAATGAAGTCGGGGTGGTGATAGTGCAATTGATGAGCTTTAAAGTAGGCTCACATTTTGTTCCTCCATTAAGCGTTTCTAAGTTGTAATCTCTCGACCGGTCATGAATATAATCGAGTGGACCTCGCTTGTAAGTTTTAAGAAATAATTTTCGAAATGAGAAATGGAGATGAGAAATGGGAATAAGAAATGGAGATGAAAAAATGGGAAATGATTAGAGATGGGTATGATTTTGGACTAGTATGGGCTTGATCATGATGGAGACATGGGCCTAACTAAATGCACATGTAGACATGGATTGGATGGCTGGACTATGCAAGCATCTTGAATGATTGGACTTTCTTTGAGTACTAGACTTTGCACTTACAATAAGTAGACTATACTCAAAGCAGGGTAGACAAGTAAAGGTGTTTAGACTTAGGGGGTGAACTTTTATAGTCCGTAGACTTGACTTTTATAGTCCGTAGACTAACTAGGATTTACATATAACACAAACTAGACATAGCGAAATTTTATAGTCCTAAGACTGAACTTTTATAGTCCGAAGACTGACTTTTATAGTCCGTAAACTGACTAGAGTTTACATATAATGCAAACTAGACCTAGGGAAATTTTATAGTCCTAAGACCGACTTGTATAGTCCGAAGACTGACTAGGGTTTACATATAAATGCAAACTAGACCCAGGAAAATTTTATAGTCCTAAGACTGACTTTTATAGTCCGAAGACTAACTAGGGTTTACATATAATGCAAACTAGACCTAGGGAATGAACTGGGCCTAAATGGACCTAAGATTTGAATTGGACTAGACTTAGACTTAGATTGGAATGGATTAGGAATAGACTTGGATTAGACTTCACATAAAGATGCAAATGGGCCTAGATTTTGATATGAACTAGACTTATATGGGCCTAAGATCGACTCTAATGCTAGCGAATGTATGTACTTAAATTAGACGGGCCTAGGATGAATGCAAAATGGACTCTAATGCATATGGGCTTAGAATGAATGCAAATAGATTGAATGGATTGGATTTGTATGAAGGTGTTTGGACTGGGCTTAGAATTTTCGAAATTCATTTTTTGAAAGGAACCCGTTGTTTTTATCTTTTGTTAGGAAAAGATGATGGATTAATTTTTGAAAAATATTTTTGTAAATGTCGTGTATAATGATGTTTAGTAAATGTTTTTGAAAAAGAGTAGAATAGAAGAGGGTGTAGGATTGATTTTGAAAAATATAAGTTTTTGAAATTGTTGAATATGGTAAGGTAGGATTGATAGGGAATATTTAGTTGAACAACAGGGAGAAAATGGGAAGAGGTAGACATGCATGACAACTCTAACTCTACAATGATCAATTTTCTAGATGCACCTTTTTGGACAGACTCGACCTTGCATGAAAAGACTGATTTTTTTTTTGAATTAGGTGAGACCTTTGATTAGACCATGTACTACGCGAATGCAGACAGACAAACATAAGACTGAACATAGGATCGACCATTACGTCGACTAAATTGACGAAAAACGTGCGATGCACAGACTTCGTGCGTTGCACAACCGTGCGTCTGGCGCGGGAGTGGTGCGTCGATTAGGCGCAACTTAATGCGTTTGGCGCACTACTCCCCGACACGTTTTTCGGGGATTTAGGCGACGTATTGGCCCATTGAGGAATTTTTTATTGTTTGTTAGACGCGATTTTAGGAACGACGCATAATAAGGACAATTTGACAAGGTAATAACAGGCAAAAATTGCAATCACAGGTAAATGTCATATAACATGGATGCAAAAGTTCCAACCTAAAGTCCAGTTCTATGTTTGAAACTATTGGTCAGGTTTAGGTTCAGTGTGAAAAGGGTCCATGACTAAGAGATTGATCCCACGCTTCGTACCCCTGCTTAAAGAGGTGGCCACGTGTAAGACGCGCTCCAGTTCTCAAGTCAGGAACAAGAGAACAATGCCATGGTAGGGTAGGTTTGCTTATAACTAAGATCCAACACTATCGCTCAGGAAGCTTTTTGGAAGGACAAAGCGCAAACCCCCCCGAGGTGACCTCACACATAAAACATGTGCTAATGAGGCAAGGTAGATTGTCCTTATGATGGCTTAAACAATAGCCATGCATATGAAAAACTGTAATGTCATTCTAAAACATAAAAAGAGTATGAATCGTACTTTTCGAGTTTCACCAACTCATTTAAAAAATAATTTTTTTAAAATCTTCCCTAGCGGAGTCGCCAAATTGTAAGCGTGTTTTTATTTCGCCTACGCGGGATGAGCGCGTATTAGATTTCACTACCCCATTGTAATGGTTTTATTGAAAATTGTTTTGAAGTCGCCAGCAAGTCTGTAAAGGAAGACTCATAAACCTAATTGGATATGGGAAATCGTAGGGACAACTAAGGGACTTATCCAATATAGATTTCCCCGTCTAGACTCCATAGATGGTCAATATGAACCAAAGATTGAGTTCGGGGGTGAGGGTACAAACACAGTCAGGAACCATGTTTCCCATTGTTGGCCTCTACTAAATATCGATTCATGTCAATGTTTATGCAAAAGAATAACCAAATAATGTTTTAAGCACCCTAAAAAATATTAGTCTAGGTTGGTTTAGGAAACACATAAAAAGACTATTGTTTAGTGATATGTTATTATGCAATCAATTTACAAGTAACTTAGCAGGTTGTCCAAATTAATCTGATTAATGTTAGAACAGTTCTTTAGGTCTTGATTAACAAAAATAACATGTGGGTGATAAAAGCATTAACTCAGGACAATCATATAATATGTATAGATATGATCAGGCAAGCATATAATAATGTATGAAAATAAATAAAAAAGAACGAAGGATTAGAATATACAGTAGAACCATTGTTAATTAAAAATCTACATCATGAAATAAATTGTTAGTAATTTCCAGGTAATAAATATAATTGAATTATTCAAGGATCCTCAGGAATTATACTTATGCGGCTTAGGTCGAAGAGCGTGACGACTTTCAGGCAGAGCAATCGTGGAACCAGGAACGTAGTATGATCAGGAACTGGAAAGCAATTTGATGTATTGAGAGTGTTTGAGTATTTGGAGGTTCGTAATAGAATTCGTAAATATTCAAAAGTATTTTTGTGTTTGTCAATTAATAATGAAAAGCCATCTTTGATTCGGGAAATCGGCCTCAAGAAAACTGCGTCGCACGCGCCTGGCGCAGTCCGACGTAGCAGGCGTAGGTCCACGCGTCAGGCGCAGATTGGCGCTCTTGACGTGGTTTGCCCAATCAGGTTTGAACATGTGTAAATGCGTGCTTAAAAAGATAGGAAAGAAACTTGCGTCTCACACAGGACTTGCGTCAGGCGTAGGACTCTGTGTGAGTCACAAGTCCACGTGTCAGGCGTTCATTGGCGCGCCTGACGCGTTCTGGCCAATGTGCTGGACGCACGTGGTGCGCTTAGCGCAGCCGCTGCGTCCGGTGCATATTCTAGCATATTTGAGTTTTTTTATTAACTCGTGCTTTGAAGTTACTTGTTTATCCCTAAAATCTGGTGATTGAATTTTACGGGATTAAAAATCTGATTTATGCCCAAAGTATTTATTAAAGATAATAAAAGCATTTATGAAAATATTTATTAAAATAATAAATATTTAATTGGGCTCTTAAAATAGACTTTAAATGGACTTAAAATGTTTTATGGGCTTAAAATACAATTAATCATCATGAATAATTATTAATTAATTGGGCTTTAGAATATTATTTCAAAACACAATTTTGGATTGGTTATTCGGATTGCTCCTCCGTTAAGTCGCGTCAACTAATACCGCGGTATGTTTCATCATTGGACCCTCAAATGGGGAGACACGATTATGTGTCTACACTCATCAAGATTGAAAACCAATTCTTTTGCCTTTTGGAATTTGTCTATTGTGTAATATATGCATGCATATATGTTATTCACTATAGCTACTCTGTCATCCAACCAATGAAAGGAAAAGTATTCACTTATGGTGGGGCGTCTGTACCTATGGTGAGGCGTCTATAATAGGCACCTCATAGGCACCTGAGCCTATGGTGAGGTTCCTATTACATAAGCCTGGCCATATTTTAAAGAAAAAATCAATTTTTTTTCCAAATGATCAGATTATGTTGGGAAGAAAAGAGACGAAGTTTTTAAATTTCCGGCGGGGTGGTCATCATCGATGAACTTAGGTGCCCGGAATTGGTGGAGCACTAGTAGAAAAAACCTTATATGACACTTCAAAGCTGATCCGGTTCTTTCATAACCGGATCAGTAAATCCACCAAATTGTCGGCGCTAAATTTGGGGTCAATTTACTGATCCGGTTGGGAGGAAAACCGGGTTAGTTTTCATTAACTGATCTGATTCGTCCCAACCGAATCAGTTACAACCCAAAATAACAGGCAGCCCAACATCCAAAACGTATTCACGCTAAATGAATGGCCCAAATAACATGCGGCCCAACATGGTTAAACGCTAAATACCCTAGCTAGTACCCCCTCTCATCTCATTCTCTCGCTTCACCCTACCACAGTACACCCCCTCTCATTCTCTCTCTTCCCATTACTCTAAAAAACTTCATCTCTCAACTTCGTTTCTCATCCTCCTTTCATCTCTCAACTTCGTCTCTCATCCTCTCCTCCTCTCTTCGATCTTCACCGCCATAAGCACCGCACGAACATCTCCTTCAATCGACGAAAAAGCAAGGTCAAATGCGCGTTAAGGTGATTTCCCACCCCCTTTCTCTCTCTAACTCATCCTCTCTCGCGTGTCGCATGGTGAAACGCGCCGTTGTCGTCTCCGTCAACAAACTCCTTCGTTCGTCAGAAGGTGAGGTGATTCACAAACAATTTTCGTCGTCCTTTCGTCGCTCGCCTCAATTCTTCTCTCTCAAAGTTAGAGCCTTTGATTTAGTAGGTTTGTAATTCCAGATCTAGTTCGTTTGTTTTCTAGTTAGGTTTTGCACCAATGGCTTGGAGACTTTTGTGGCCCAGTTTTCAACGTGTCCCAGTTTCAACGAATTTTGTTTCCGTTTATCTACAGTGCTCTTGGCTCTCATGAGCGTTTTTTTTTAAATCAAAAGTGCCTTTCTCGATGCGGTTTTGATATAAAACCGGATCGGTTAGTTGGAATAACTGATTCGGTTTTCTTTCAAAACCGGATCAGTAAATGATTAACTGATTCGGTTTAGGACCGGATCAGTTAATCATTGTAACCTGCTGCGAGCCCAACCGATGCGGACCAAAACCGGATCAGTAAGCCCGATTTTGACCGGATCGGATGGGCTTTTTTCCACTAGTGGAGGCACAATGGTGGAAGTCTTCAATGATGGAAGAAAAGAGAAGGGAAGGGGTACGATGGGTGTATAAAAGTATAAAATACAGGGCGATACTGAAAAAAACTATGGCGGCATTTCGCAAAATCCTTTTTTTATCTGTATGAATTATAATTACAATTTTATATCAACCCTAAGTTCCTAATGCAACAGAATTTTTATTTATAACTTTTTTGTGGATTAGTAACAACATAGGTTTAGTAGATGAACAGAGTAAAAGTCAAAGTGTCAAGTATTTGAAATGGAAGAAGTATTAATTATTCTCCTCTTCTTTCCAATATGGTACAACTAGTCACTAGTCACTACTTACTACTTACTACTTATACATTACTTCCTTCATTACTTAATCGATGCATTATATTGAGTTTTTACACTATTTTGAATTCAACTTTGACCAGATTTAATTGCTATTGTGTAAAGATAAATATTATTAATTATTGTTGGGCTAATCTCAATTTATATTTTCAAAACTTTATTTTTTTATATACTCTCTCCGTCCCTTAATATAGTGCTTGTTTCCTTTTTAGGTGTCCCAAAATATAGTGCTTGTTTCAATTTTTGATTCCACACTTTTCCATTATTTTCCTAGAAAAATTGTGCCACCATTATTTTTTTTGCTTCTTGGAAATAGTTTTTGCTTTGTTTATTCAACCCAAGGGTTGAATTAGTCATACATTTAATACTCTTTCACCACTTATTGCCATTCTCTCTCCTAAAATCACATTTTTCCCCATAACATTTATTTTCAATACACAAGCACTCTTTACATTCATCTTAGATTCTATTTACCTTAATTCGCGTGAAAAAATAGAATCAAGCACTATATTATGGGACAGAGGGAGTAATTTTTAATGATATATATTTGAAGATATTGATGATTAAAGTTGTGCATCGGCAGGTGCCCAGTCATATGATCTCTATTAGCAAACAGAGGAAGTATATGTGAGTAAAATCTGAATTGTCTAATTTTAGCATCGTTTTAGAAAAATTCCTGTGTTTGTGTTACATACTATATATAGTAAGAAAATAAGAAAGGTAGCTAGGTGTAAGTGTAACTGTAGAGACCAAGCTCACCAAATAAGTCAAAAGAACGTACACCACAGTCGTTAGTGATCTTCTACGGGAAAACATTCTGTCTGCCGATTGATCACTTTTTATTTTTAAGAATTTGCCAAAATTTAGTATTCCATGTTTTTCTTTTCTACTCCTGTGTACGTTTTATTGGATTGCATTATTAGTATGGAATTTACAAATCATCCAGTCAAGTGAATGCTTGAAAAATGGAAATAATCTCTCATGGAAGTGAATGGTTTTGGAAATTGGGTGTAGTGGAAGGCCAGTAAATGACGACCCCATATCACCTCTTGGAGTCACCTTGAACGTGACGGACACGGAGGTAAGTCCATTTTTCTCTTTTATGTACTAAAATAAAACACATCCAACGACATGTATAATATGCGCAGGCCTATAAGTGTATAATATGCACACTAAAGCAAAAAAAAGCCTAATAGATCAGCATTATTTAGGGTTGAAATTTTGTCACAAGCACAAGTCATAACTAGGTTGTTGGATAACGACTTATAAAGTGAGATGTCCAGTGTTTGAGACCTCTTATGATCAATTTTCTTCATTTGTTGAGTAACAAACGGATATTGTAAGAAGTGTCATGTCAACATTTGAGAGGAAAATTGGCAACACGTGGCAAGCTACAATTCTCGTCCATGCAATTATACCTTATGTCATTAGTGTTTTTGTTTGTGCTATACCTTATGTCATTAGTGAACACAAAGTATATCTCCTACATTGAGCGTGCCATTTTTCTCCTACAATGCTTGAAGTTTTTAGATTTCCAAGCATATCAATCGCGTCTATACATTTTGTTTAGGTGGTGATCGACAATGGCATTGTGCAAATCACAATTGCAAATCCAGAGGGCCATCTGTTTGGGGTGCGCTATGATGGAGTCAATAACCTTCTTGAAGCTCCTAATAAGGAATCAAATAGAGGGTATGCAAGATTTATTATATGATACTTTTCATATAAAATGTCAAAAGATTTCTTGAAACAAGATGTTTTATGCTTATGCTAATGCTTTCTTATCTAGGTATTGGGATGTAGTTTGGGATACAAAAGATTACTCTGGCACTGACTGGTATACTGCATACTTTCCTGCATTTCTCATAATTTTCAGCTAATTTACATAAATTTTTCATATCTTAACTATCTAACTGCAGGTTGTTAAGATCAAAGTTTAATGTGATAGTAGGATATGAGGACCAAGTAGAAGTTTCATTTACATATAAATGGGATTCGACGACTTGGAACACATCAGAACATAATTAGTGGAGAATTCCAGCTAATGTAGACAGGAGTATAAATCTGCTCCAACAACCCATAAATAGTACTTCATTTTCTTAAAAATATTCAGTGGAATAAGTAGATGATATGCATGGTATTGACATTGTATATCAGGTATATAATGCTTCGAGAATCTTTTGGATTCTATGCATACATGATATTAGAACGTATAGAAGAAATGCCTGCAGAAAATATCTTCCAAAGAAGAACTATTTATAAGCTTGATGAAAAGCGGTATGAATATGATTTCACCTGCACTGAATCTCAGTGTTAAGAGGTTTTTAATTTTCTTTTTCTGAAGTTATTTTAAATGAAGAATTTGATGAAGTTCATTAATTACTTTGGTAAATGTTGTACAGATTTCAATATATGGCCATTTCAGATGACAGGCAAAGGATCATGCCTTTGCCACAGGATCGCGCATCAGGCCTTCCGCTTGCCTTCAAAGAAGCTGTTCTTTTGACTAATCCCACTAACCCGGATTTGAGAGGCGAGGTGTACTAAATTAGACTTCGTTTATTTCATCTAGTTTCCACTTATTTGAACTGAATATTAGAAATATAATCCTTGACTTTCTCATTAACCATAATGACAATATATACAATGTAATACAAGAGAGAATATTCTACATAATATTCTCTTTACTATAATAAGAGATACACACTATCATCCTATGATTATATACATAAGCTATATAGTCTAACACACCCCCTTAGTCGAAGCGGGAGGTGGACGGACGCTTAGACTATCTCGAAAATCATCAAAAAAGATGCGGGGAAGGCCTTTTGTGAAAATATCCGTGATCTGGTAACGGGATGGAACATGATGAACACGGACTTCACCTTTGGCAACTTTTTCACGCACAAAATGAATATCCATTTCAACGTGTTTAGTGCGTTGATGCTGAACGGGATTACCTGTCATATAAATGGCACTAATGTTGTCACAGTACACCAAAGTAGGCTTACGTATAGGACAATGTAATTCCAGTAGAAGATTACGGAGCCAACAAGACTCGGAGACGACATTGGCCACCCCTCTATACTCGGCCTCATCACTAGAACGAGAAAGAGTAAGTGAGAATGATATCATCAACATATCACTAGTAGAATAATTGCTTATTGATGCGGTCATTAAGTGGCCTATTGCGGCGGTTTTGGCCGCGCAGCAATTAAGGGCGCAGCAATTAAGGGCGCAGCAATAGGTAATTAACCTATTGCTGCGGTTTTTGACCGCAGCAATAGGCCAAGATATTGCTGCGGTTTCTGGCCAAAACCGCAGCAATATGTATTTTTTTATATTCAAAAACGTACAACTATTGCTGCAGTTCCTGGCCAAAACCGCAGCAATATGTGCAGGTACAAATAAAGTACAACGTATTGCTGCGGTTTTTTCCCAAAACCGCAGCAATAGGTTGACATATTGCTGCGGTTGTTGCCCAAAACCGCAGCAATAGGTCCTGGTAACTAAATTTTTTTTTTTTTTTCATTTTACAATCAAATTTGGAAGATTAAAACCAGACAACTAACCCATCCACTATCCACCAAATTCACAGACGAACTGAAGATGAAATGACATATGAATCTCATTAATATATAAAGATAAAAAAAACTAATTACATAAATAATACAAAAGATTAAAAAGTAAAATGAAAAAGCAAAAATGAAAAAAAAACACTTACAACTAAAATAATGCATATAATAACTAAAATAATGAGCGAAGTTCTGTATCAACAACAAACTATTACCAAACTCGAAAACGCATACAAGTTCTGCATCAACAACAAACTCGAAGAAACTGAAAAATTGCATATAATAACAGTAGCAAATAACAATAATACCAACAGTAGTGAAAAGGCCAAAAAAAATTTGTTTGTTATTCTCAATAACTAAAATAATGAGTTTACACAACACCTTGAACACCTCACTAATGCAAATGTAATATATACAGAGACAACAGTAAGTTTGTCAATCTAAAACTATAAGGTACTGCGGAGATTATGAAAAACAAGAGCGCAACAATGTGGACTTTATCAAATACAGCGTCACCACAGTCGACGGCGACCCACGTGAGAGGGTTGAGGAACGACCCACGAGAGAGAATTGAGGAACGAACGACCCACGAGAGAGGGTTGAGGAACGAACGAACAACGAACAGTCGACGGAGACCTTGCGAATCTGGCGAGCGACCCACGAGAGAGGGTTGACGAACGAACGAACAACGAACAGTCGACGGCGACCTTGCGAATTTGGCGAGCGACCTTACGAATTTGGCGAGCGACCTTGCGAATCTGGCGAGCGACCTTGCGACGCCGTTAATTTCGAACGGTCAACCGGCGTGATTGAGCCATTGATTTCGAACGGTCGACCGGCGTGATTGAGCCATTGATTTCGAACGGTCGACCGGCGTGATTGAGAGGAAGAGAGAAGATGAGGGGGAGGCGTGAAACTGATGAGAGGAAGAGAGGAGGAGAGAGAGTGAGAGGAAACCCTAGCTGGGTAAATGAGAGAAATAAACGCACCCACCCACTAACTTGACAAGGATATTCTACATGGGCCCTTTTATTATAATTTTACAAGCCTATTGCTACGGTTTTGTATAGGAACCGCAGCAATAGGTTCAAATAATATTTTTTTATATTATATTAATATATTATTGCGGTTCTTACCAAAAACCGCAGCAATATATTTGGTCAAATAGTCAAAAAAATTCCGTTGAAACCATATTGCTGCGGTTTTCGGCCAAAACCGCAGCAATATGGTTATTTTTTATTTGTCCTTTTCTTTTTACGTGATATATTGCTGCGTATGAGTAAAACCGCAGCAATATCACCGCAACAATAAACAATTATTCTACTAGTGTATAATAAGAGAGCAGACCAAGAAAGTAAGTTGTCCCCTAGAAATACGCAGTAGCCGGATGTAGAACGTCGAGTATCAGGACACCCTCCCCAATCAGCATCTGTGTAGGAAATAAGACCAGTGACAGAGGAGGCATATAAGTATAAACCAAGATCCAAGGTACCTTGGACATAGCGCACAATTCGCCTAAGCGCCTGCAAATGAGCTTCACGAGGATCATGCATATAGAGACAAATATGTTGAACAGCATAGGAGATGTCAGGTCGAGTGAATGTCAAATATTGTAAGGCCCCAGCCAAACTACGGTACTGCGTAGGATCAGAGACTGGAGCACCAGCATTGGAGCCTAATTTTGCCTTGGTGTCAACAGGAGTGGCAGAGGAATGACATGCAGACATATTAGCACGCTCGATAATTTCCATAGCATATTTCTTTTGTGAAATAAAAAGACCACCAGGATGACGGGAAACTGCAATGCCCAAAAAATAACTCAAAGGACCCAAGTCCTTCATGGAAAATTCGGTGCTAAGTTGATGAATCAGAGACTGTCGAAGAGATTCTGAAGAAGCAGTGAGAATGATATCATCAACATATAATAAGAGATAAGCCATGTCCTGACCTCTGCGGTATATGAATAAAGAATGATCTGACTGACTATGAGAGAAGCCCAGGGTAGCTACATAATCTGCAAATCGTTGGTACCAAGCACGGGGAGCCTGCTTGAGACCATACAAAGATTTCTTTAAGAGGCATACATGATCAGGATGAACACGGTCACGAAACCCCATGGGTTGATGCATATAAACGGTCTTCTGCAGATCACCATGTAAGAAGGCATTTTTCACATCCAACTGATGAATAGACCAAGATTTGGACAAAGCAATGCTCAATACAGTACGGATCGTGGCGGGTTTGACCACCGGACTGAAAGTGTCCCCACAATCAACACCAACCTGCTGAGACCTGCCATCACCAACAAGACGGGCTTTGTGCCTCTAAAAAGAACCATCAGATTTTTCTTTATGATAAAATATCCACATAGAACGAATAATATTCACACCAGGTGGACGGGGCACCAACTCCCACGTCTTATTTTTAATAAGAGCATCATATTCATCTTGCATAGCCATTTTCCAATTCTTGTCAGACAACGCATTCAAGGGGTTTCTAGGAATAGTGGAAATAGAAACCGAAGTATGAAGATTAAGGTGGCGTTTTGGTTTGAAAATGCCATGTTGACTTCTAGTTGTCATTTGGGGTGAGAATTGGGGTGGGGGCTGGGCATTTGGTGATGGAATGGATGAGGCTGGGGGCTGCCCATGTAAGGATTGAAGAGGGTCAGGCCCACTGCTGGGCATGCTGGGCGAAGCAGGAGAACATGGGTCAGTAGGCCCGGATGGAGTGGACGAAGGAGTGTAGCGCGCTGGAGAGTTCGCTGGGCCAGAAGGAGGGCCATGAGGCCCGGATGAGCTGGGAAAAATAGTGAGGCGAGCTGGGGAGGATACTGGGCCAACTAGGGGAGAAATGGCGGAAGCGGTTGGGCCTGGAGTGTGAGGAGTGGGTACAGCAGTGGGGGGTGCTGTATCAGGAAGGCCCAAAGGCGTTTTGGACACATGTAGGTGAGGAAAAATTCCAGATTCAAGGAATTCATAGTTTTCATGTTTAGGAGTGTAATTTTGGGTAAAAGGAAATTGGGATTCATCGAATATAACATGGCGACTTATGATAATGCGATTGCTAGACATGTCATAACATTTATACCCCCGATGATTAGAAGGATATCCCAAGAAAACACATGGAGTTGAGCGAGCTTGGAGTTTGTGAATGGTAGACGATGGATGTAGAGGATAACACAAACAACCAAATGTGCGAAGATGGGTATAAGAAGGCTCTTTTTGGAAGAGAATACGAAGAGGGGTTTGATATGATATGACTTTACTTGGAAGTATATTATGAAGATAGGTAACCATGTGCAAACCATGATGCCAAAATGAAGGAGGGATAGAAGCATGATGGAGGAGAGTACGCACAACATTATTAATGGAACGAATTTTGCGTTCAGCACGACCATTTTGAGAGGAAGTGTAAGGGCAAGAAAAACGAAAAGACATGCCATGTGTTTCGCAAAATTTATGAAATGGCCCATTATCAATCTCTCTTCCATTATCACATTGAAATTTTTTTATTTCTCTTTCAAAGTGAGTTCAGACATAAGCACGGAAAGCAAGAAAGATAGCATGCACTTGTGATTTTTTAGCAAGAGCAAAAGTCCACAGAAAATTGGTATAGTCATCCAAAAACAAAATATAATATCTATGGCCTGATGAACTTAGGATAGGAGATGTCCAAAGATCACAATGAACTATATTAAATGGCATAGAAGTAATAGAAGTAGAATTAGCAAATGGTAACCGCACATGTTTTCCAAGTACACAACTTTGACAAAAAACGTCACTACTAGACTTATTACATGAAATGGAATTATTAAGTCTAAGAGAGTTTAAAATAGCATCGCCCGGATGACCTAAACGATCATGCCATAATTGAGGAGAGAGAGCCGCAAATGTAGATGGAGAGGAGATATATGATGTGATGGAATGTGTGAGGGAATATAAATCACCCGAACTAGGGCATCTCATAAGAAGCGTCCCCGTCTGGAAATCCTTCACAGAAATCCCAAAGGGATCAAACTCAACAGAAACAGAATTATCATGAGTAAAGCGACGAACAGAGATTAAGTTTTTGATGAATTGGGGAGCATGGAGCACATTATTCAACGATAAAGGAGAATGTGGGGAGGGGAAGGATGCATGTCCATAACCAAGAATTGGAATTTTATGACCATTTCCTACCACAATATTCTTATTAGTGCTCAAATTAAAATAAGACGAGAGAGTACCTTGGTTGGAAGTCATATGAGATGTAGCACTCGTGTTCATGTACCAATTCGCATCGGGGGGGTTGAGAGTGAGAGTGTGCATAGCCGAATCAATGTCCGTGGGTGCATAACTTGGTGGAGATGAAACAGTGGCAGCAAAGGCTTGCTGTTGAGGCTTAGGACCAAGAATACTGGTCCTTGGTTGAGCAATCACTGGACGAGCCCAAGGTAGAGTGGGATATGGGCTTGGTGGAGTAGCCCATGGTTGCATCCAAGGCCAAGGAAATCCCCAAGGTTGCTGTGTTGTTGTTGGGTAGGTCTGCTGCCACCCTTGGCTGCCATGCTGGCCGGACTGACTGCCACCACCACGGCCACCGGAGTTCCGGTCACCATGCTGGCCACCGCCGGTGTGGTTGCCGGAATTCCCCCCCTTGTTTTTGTGATAATTTTTCTTACCTTTGTAGTTAGAGTGATTATTATTGCGACGTGGATTATTAGGAGATGATGAAGAGCCATCATCCATGCTAGGAGAGCTTGCAAATACAAGAGCAGAACTACCATCTTTTGCGGCCCGCTTCGCCAAACTTGTCTCTTCCAAAATTAGCATGGAACGAGCAGTGGAGAAAAGAGGGAGCGGGTCGTGGTGCTGAATAATGGAGGCAACCCCATTATAAGCCTCCATAAGTCCAACCACCATTTGTAATACCAACCTTTGGTTAGAAACCAGGGAGCCAACGTTTGCTAGTTGGTCAGCGAGCATCTTAAGAGTTTGACAATAAGAACTTGCATTGGGAAAATCAGCCATGTCAAGGTTAGAGAATTAATGCTCTAAGTTCACCGCACGGGAGTTCTTATTATCATGAAATAGTGCACGAAGACGGTTCCATGCTTGAGCCGCCGTGGAGTCGGGTTGAAGAATAGTATATGAAGGAGGTCATTAGAAATGGTGCCATAAATCCATTGAAGGACGATGGCGTCAAGACGAGCCCAAAGTTCCTTATCCACGGTGGTAGATGACGAGGAGGATTTTTCCTTCTCGGTGTCGGATGGAAGTTCAAGGTGATCTTGGACCATATAGGCACGAGCATGAATTTTAAAAAGCTCAGCCCACGTAGTGTATTGGGCGTTTTCCATCTCCAAAGTGACAGGAATGAAGGATTTTATGTTGGAGATGGCGAGAGCCGGGTGAAGGAGGGTGGTCTTCACAGGGTCACCCATGGTGGGCGGCTAATCAGAGAAGATGATGAGGGAAGACGTGAGTATAGGAGGAGGAAAGAAAAGACCTAGAAAGCTGATACCATATTAGAAATATAATCCTTGACTTTCTCATTAACCATAATGACAATATATACAATGTAATACAAGAGAGAATATTCTACATAATATTCTCTTTACTATAATAAGAGATACACACTATCATCCTATGATTATATACATAAGCTATATAGTCTAACACTGAACCTATCTATTCTGATTTGAACCTATTACTTCTGACATGATATGAACTTATTAGCTCTGATCAGGAAGTAATAGGTGCTGAAGTAAGGTGAACTAGACATAACCTAACTGAATAGATTTTCTGACAAATTAATAGTATAAGTTAGCAAGCGCAAACACCAAAACAATATGTGGTCTATTTTTCTGAAACGTGATGTTTACTAATGTAATGAATTCTCTTAATTTGTCAAGAATAATTCAGTGGCGTACTTGCTAAAACCTTGTTTTGTCATGACTCTGCCATATCAATTTAGGTGGATGACAAGTACCAGTACTCGTGCGAGGACAAAGACAACAAGGTCCATGGATGGATATCACTTGATCCCCAAATCGGGTTCTGGATTATTACTCCAAGTGATGAGTTCCGTTCTGCTGGACCTATCAAGCAAGATCTCACATCCCATGTTGGTCCAACGGCGTTAGCAGTGAGCATCTTAATTTTCTTTCTTTTACATGTTACATACTAAGAGTTACATGATGATATGTGAATTATTTGGAACGAGATGTTTCACAAGTGCACATTATCTTTGGGTTGGATGTGACCATGAAATTCCAAGAAGGGGAACCATGGAAGAAGGTGTTTGGACCTTATTATGTTTATACGAATTCGGTTTACGAAAACAACGACTTCCATGAACTGCGGGATGATGCAAAGCACCGGGTATTTTCATACTCGGCTACATTGTATCCCTTCGTGGTAACCGGTAACACCAACTTGTAAAACTTTATTATAAAATTGAACGATTTCGGGGAGAATGATATTGTGATGGGAACGAAATACATACGTTCACAGAGTGATTATGTAAACAATTTTATGGTTCTAAGTGGGTATGAGAAGGGTGCTTCGACTTGACAACTTGTTTTTTAGCTTACTCCTACCCTTGACAACCGAAGCTTGACGCGAGATGAAACAAGAAACTAGAAGGCGGCCTTACGAATTCCCATTATCGGAAGACTTCCCTAAGTCGTTGAGCGTGGTTTTGCATATGGTCGGTTCTTTGGTCCATGACAGGTTTAACAAAACTAGCAATTTCCTTTCATTTGGTTTTAATAATTATTACTCCATGGCTATGTCTCCATCTTTTTCTCATGATTGTTGAAAAGGCTATATCTTTTCTCTAGGTATAGAAGGAGGATAATGATGCCTGCAAGTTATGCTTGGATTGGGCGTGCTGCACCGGGTGAAGCAGGGTCTTGGCAAACCGAAACAAAGGTAAGCTTTGAAGGGGTAATTAGGCTATGTTTGGGAGATACCAGTGAGAGTAGGAAAATCCACCTTGTGGGGAAAGATAAATCATTTTTACCTAAAGAATATGGGGGTTTGGGGATTCGGTCCCAAAAACTCATTAACCAGGCCTACATGGCCAAATTAGGTTGGAAAGTCTCTCAAGGCCCTAGTAACCTGGCTCAAGAGTGTATTAGGTCTAAGTACATCCATAAGGATCATGCGACGAAATTTGAAAATGGCTCTCATGTTTGGAAAGGCATTGGGCGTGGGTGGGATCTTCTTACAGAGAATAGCATATGGGCGTTGGGAAATGGGCTTAAGATTCATTTTTGGAAGGATGATTGGCTGGGTATTGGACCACTTAGAGAGGTTATCCAGGGTCCTTTGAGGGAAGGAGAAGAGAATATGACAGTGAGTGAAGTAGTTGAGGGGGGTGTATGGATGCTCGAGAGGATTTCTTGTCATCTCCCCACCATGATCCAAGATAGGATTTATAGTATCCCTCCTCCGGAGGAGGGACAGGAAGACCTCCTTGTCTCTAGTTTTGTTAATAATAAGGGGTTCTCTCTTGGCCAAGCATATAAAGCTCTTATCTCAACTCCTTCGGTCGATTTGAATTGGTTTTGGACACATAAGTTGGAGCCTAAACTCAAGTTCTTCTTTTGGCTCCTTTGGTGGGACCGTATCCCCCATAAGAGTCTTCTGTCATCGTGTCACATTTCCCCGGACGCTTGCTGTCCTAGATGCTCCCACCCTTTTGAAAATTCTTCTCATGTGCTCAAAACATGCCCCGAATCCTGCAAGGTCTGGAATGAGGCTTGTCCCGATCTTCCTAGGATTGATGATTTTCGTGTGTGGCTTAGATATAATCTTGAGATTGACTATAAATATAAAGGGCTGCACTGGGGAGATATTTTCCCTTATATTTGCCATGAATTGTGGAAAGATCGTAATAACTGTAGCTTCCACCAAGCTAAGCCGTCTAACCCCGCCATCATCCTTCGAAAAGCTTCGAACCTAACCTTAGAATGGATCCGTGCCTCGAACTCTCAATCTCGTCCTGTAGGGGTTGTGTCCCCGTGTCTTCCTGCATTCCCTTCGTGTATTCTTATCCATGTAGATGCGTCTTTCGTCAATAGGAATCGGCCCACTGGATTAGGGGAGGTGGTTAGAGATCATCATGGGAGGTGGGTCCTGGGTTTCGAAAAGAAATCATTTGCATTAGACATCCTCATGTCGGAGATTATGGCTATTTTTAATGGGTTATGTATTGCATTGAAGTACAAGTTTACTAAGGCCATATTGTATACTGATAGTAAAGGGGCGCTCGACTTGTTAAGTACTGATGATGGAATTGCTAATATATATTCAAGCTTGTTGTCTCATTCCAGAAAGTTGTGGAAACAGCTCCCGGAAGTGAAGATTGAACATTGTAATCGGGGGTTTAACTGTACGGCGGATGTGCTTGCTAAACATAGCAGGTTGACGGATTGTAATAGTATTGTAACTAGGACCTTTTCCCTCCCCCCTAGTTATTGCATGGATATTTATACTTCGGATTGTATAAACCTCTTTAATATGGTATTTTAATTTGGCTGCGTTGATCACCAAAAAAAAAATTAGGCTATGTTTGGTAACTCTTTCTAGCTAACTTATAGTTATCGGTTCTAAATCCTTTTCAACTAGTGTTATAACCTTACATCTTACTCCCTACATCCCTAAGTAATAGGTCATGTTTCATCTTTAAACTAGCAAGAATAATCTGAGTACATGTCCAATCAGGGTTATCAATTTTGGACTCGAGCAGACCGTAATGGAGGATTTATGATCAAGGGGATTCATGAAGGTGTTTACAACTTGTTTGCATGGGTTCCTGGTTTCATCGGAGATTACGTTTATGCTGAAAACATCATAATTCAGCCAGGTTTTGTTAATTCTAATCTTTGATTATGATTAATACTATTATTATTTTTTCAACAAAATATGTGATGACGAGCAGGTAGTTAAATTTTTTTATGTCCATGTTAGGCTCCGTAATCCAACTGGGTAATCTTGTGTACGAGCCACCTCGAAATGGCCCGACTTTGTGGCAAATTGGAATTCCAGACCGCACTGCGTTAAGAGTTTTATGTTCCTGAGCCCAAGTAGCTTATTTGTTAACAAACTCTACACCGACGGTGATCACAACAAGTAAGATCCTCTTCAATAATATCTATATGTGTAGATCATCTAGTTTAATCTAACTTTTCTTTTCGAAAAAATAAAAGAATTAGGCTCCGTTTATTCCGGAGAAAAATGTTTTCCGGAAGTATATATTGATATCCTAGCTACTTCTCATCTTCTAAAATCTCTTTAGTTCACTTGTGAATGATAAATTTCGATCAACGATTCGGGCAATATGGACTTTGGGAACGTTATGCCGAACTATATCCCGAGAACGATCTTGTTTACACCGTTGGTGAAAGTGATTATCATACGGATCGGTTTTTCGCCCATGTCACTAGGTAAAATAGTACAATATAATCACTTAATTCAATTTTTTTCATCTTTGGTTGTTTTGGTTTAAAATTGATCAGTTTTCTTTCAAATTGCAGAAAAGGAGAAAATAATACGTATTTACCAACTACCTGGCAGATTATATTTACTCTCAATGATTTGATCCCATCTTCAAACTATACTCTACGGATTGCCTTGGCTTCTGCCACTAGGTCTGATTTGCAAGTAAGAGAACAATTAACATGCCTCATCTTTGCTTATGAAAATGTTAGCATGAGTTAATTAATATTCTTATCATGCATGAGTTTGTTAATGTTAGTATGAGATTTGATAAACACTTTTAGTGAATCTAAATTTAAATATGGTCTTGGATGAAATCAGTCTCACTTAATTTGTGGATGAAATGCAAAAGGTGTTGTGAAAACTGTAACAAGTCATAGACCTTTAAACTTATAGAACCTTAGATTTTTTTTTATAATTTGGTCTCTTTCATTCCATTTCATTGTTCAGCGTTAACAAAAAACTAACCCAAACCCATCAGGGAGGGCAAATTACAAAAACCCCATCATCATCTGACCAGTTATTGAAACATTGAGTTAACATGCCAGAAACACAGAGACTTAAAGCCAAGCAAGAAATTCATCTGCACGAGTTAGTCCTTGTTTGGCAAGAGTGTCCGCAACTACATTAGAACTCCTCCCTTTATGAATGATTTTGAGATTCAACCACGACCTTCTTGCATTGCGGATGAGATTTAGCTAAAAGCTTAAGTTCCAAGGTCCACCATGATCTTCATTGCACCACAAAATGACAAGGGGAAAACTAGGTCGTTACTAGTCTCCTAAAGTCAAACAAAACCTAACTAGACCACTAAACTAAGTAAAGTGACAAGCAATGGTCATTCTTCCACAAGGACTGAGGAGCACCAATATGTGTTAATTTAACAATAAGCTAATCATCAAGTTTTGGTTAAACTAAGGGTATAAACTATTGAAATCAAATTAGGAAAAGCACTAGGAATGTGAAAACACAACAATCATAATTCACATCCAACAACCGAGTAGAGATATAGGGATTGACATGTATTGGGGATATGCAAAGGGAACAAACAAACCTAAACACCTCTAAAATATATCGTTGTTAGGGAGTTTAGAGTCCTAATTATGGCAACAAAACCTATATTTCGAGGTGTTATCACCTAACTAGGCCAAGTTAGGAATTGAAATCAAACCCAAGTTAATAACAATCAACAAGTGATGTATATCAACTAATCAATCAATCATGAAGGTCAACCACATAAAAGAAAACCATTAAATGGACAACAAAAAGGATCAAAAGGTGATGGAGCTCACATCAACTAAGTCACCAATCAACATCAATGATTGAAATTGCACAAATCCCAAACATAACCAACCTAATAAACTCTACTCAAGAAAATAGGATGGAAACAATGATTGGGCTACTCCCAATCCTAGTTAATGAACTACTCACTATCCATTATACTACCAAACATCCTAAACATGGAAAAACTAGAAATAAATCACCAATCTAAAAATAGCAAAAACCAAAAATCAAGACTTTAAAGCAAAAACAAAACAAAATCTAGTGAACAAACAAGAAGAAACTAGGAAAAGATGAAAACATTAATCTAGATTAACTATTAAACATGAAGATTAAACAATGAAAATAATTAAAATAAAGCAATAAAAGAAGAGAGAGAGAGTAAGAAATGCTCATTGATAAATTGTTGAATCTTCAAATACAAGTTGTCACCCTTGAATCTCCAAATCTTTAATCTTTCTTTGAGTTTTCTCACTTTTCCCCTAAACTAAGTTATGGAGGCTAATCCTCCCTAAAACCCTAAAAATATTCTAAAACTAAAAGTAGGGAATAAAATAAAACATGGCTCCTCAAAATGGGCTAAGGGGGGTATTTATACTCCTCCTCAATTACATCGTCGTAAACAAAATGGGCCGAAGAAAAACGTGCGAATAACAGCAGCCCGGGCGGGCTCCACATGGCCCGAGCGGGCTGACCAAGGCACCCCGGGCAGGCTGGGTCAAGGCCCGGGTGGTGCAGGGTGGTCGGGCCCATGCTGATCCACCGGGCGGGGCATGCTATCCTTCTTCGTCGAGGCAGAAGCTCCCCTCTTCAGCAGCCCGGGCGGGCAGGGCACTTGCTCGGGCGGGCTGAGGAGCCCGGGCGGACTGGGCATAGCTCGGGCGGGCCAGCAGACGCGCCTGACTTCAAAGAGCCATATCTCTTTCATTTTTCATCGGAATCAAGATTGTGACCACTCGTTGGAAAGCTATCGAGCTAAACTTTTATCTCAACTTGAATCACTGAAAAATATTATTTGTAGTGAAAGTTATGACCGTTTTAATATGACCCTTGTGCACAAATCCTTCCAAAAGCTCTTAGTTTGGCAAAATTGCTCCACTCTATGCTTGGTGTGTGGTATGGATAGGTGGGAAGTGTGGTGTAGGATAAGCTCTATATTATAGCACTAAATCAAGCCACCCCTCTAACTTTGAAACTCGAACGCGTAGCTCCAAAAAGCTTACCTACATAGAAAACCAAACACAAGGGGAGAAACTATACATATAAAATAATAAAATGAAAATAAATAAAGAAAACAATAATAACTAAAAAGGAAATAAAATTAGAAGAATAATTACGAAAATTAAACTAAAACGACTCTAATTAAGCACGAATTCTTACCCTATGAGTGACATAAATGTCTCTCATCAAATGACCCCAAACTTGAACTTTGCTCGTCCTCGAGCAAAACAAATGGACACAAAAGGGAAATAGGAAAGCAAAAAGATTCATTAAAAGCTAAACTAGAAAGCAAGAAATCTAACTCACTTTCGTAGGAATCACGGTTGCATTTAGCGCATGCAACAAGCTCTTTAAACCCCTAAATCGCTTTAAAGGGCGAGTGAGATCTCGCGAGGGTTTCCCAAGAGGCTTAACCCACAACTCTAATGAAGCACAAACATATAGTAAGCCAAAGTCATCTCTTTAAATATGGTTCACAAAGCAATGGACGATCTAAGCAAACTGTCAAAGCATAACCATCATCAATATGTATCCATGACTTAGGAATATAGGGGATAGGCTAATCTAAGGTGCAAAATTGACACTATTAAAAGCTTCAAAACATCAATTGGAGTCTACTAAGGCATTCAAGAGTTACAAATCGTTCTCAAATGGATGAAGATGGTCCCAAGATTGATCCTAATCACCTATAGGGCACATAAACTCCCCCAAACTTGACTTTTGCTAAGAGAAAACCATGATTGTAGTATTATAATGATTGAGCAATGGGTCTAGAGTCTCAATGTTTAAGCCATAATGACATTCATCATTACTAGGGAGACTCTACTTATTAAATTTTCAAACTCCCACTCAACCATTTCGACTAACCCACTTTCTCAAATCATGTGGTAGTTACCACTTATTGACTCTTTTTTTTCGATTTTCTTTTCATTTAATGGACTTTAATAGGTTTTTATGCCTTGTGGGCTCATTGGCTCCACTTATTGGACTCAAGACTTAAACATTTTTTTTAAACAATTGATTTAACTCTTAGCATAGCTTATTCGGGGGTAAAAGCTTGTGCACCAAAGAATATTTCAAGATCCAAGTAGGGTCACTACAACTTCCAAAAGAGAACTAGTTCGACTCTTTTCAACACAAAGTTTGACAACATTTAGAATCATAGAGTGCCTTTTTCAAGTAGAAAATCAAGCACTAAAGATTAATCGATCCCTAATCGCCCCAAATTACACATACAAGTAAGCATCCAATGGAAACACCTATATATACTCATCTACCCAAATGACCAAATCAAAGGAATCCACATAAATTTGTCATCAAGAATCGTCCCTTGGAAGCAAAATGCTTTGTACTTTTTTTTATTCCTCATTTTTTTTGGATTTTGCCAAACATTTTCTTTTCAATTTTTCTTTATAAAGAGAAACTCAAAACTTGAAGGAAAAAAAATAAAAGAAAGATAAATATTTTTAGATTTTGAATTTTGTAAAAAAGAGAAAAGTAAATAAATAGAGTATATACACCTCCCCCAAGCTAGCGAATAGCTACTCCCCCAAGCTAAAATAAAGCATTGTCATCAATGCTTGAATAATACGATCAAAGGGAGGGAGGGAGGAAAGAACATTCAAACCAACAAGCACATGTTCCACAATAATAAAGCATTAGAGAAAGAGAAAAAAGAAGGATGCTACCGGATAATAGGTGGGTGTAAATACCCGTATTTGACCCAATTTCTCCATTTCTAATCAACTTCCTCAAAACCATGATTTGCTTTCCACGTGCTATTGAGAATGAGTTTTATTCCAATTTTGTACCTAAATCAAAATCACGGATAGAAAAGAAGATTAAGTAAATTAAAAGAAAGAAAAATAAAAGCAATAAATCACGGGTTACTTCCCGAGAAAGGCTTATTTAAGGTCCTAAGCATGACCTTTCTAGTAAATATCCCGACAAAGATCGCAAGAGTTTGTCAAATGCATTGGCGCACATTTCAAAGAAGATACCATATGCAACAAGTAAAGAGTGAACATGCACAAGGTATGGTGCAATTCTATGCAAAAATCGAGGAGGGGAGTGCCTAGAAGAAGGAACAAAAGGAGAATCAAGAAAGTAGGAAGAAAAAGAATCAAAAGAATACAAAAACGAAGGAAAAATCGGCAAACTCTCCTCGATAAACTCTTTTTGCTTTGCAATCTCAATCTTTTCCTCAAAATTTATCAAATGAGGCACTTGAAGGGCAAAGGAGGAAGGAGACTCATCTAATGGAGGTAATTTGGGTGAATAAGGGAAAAGGATGGAAAATGAAGGAAGTAGGTTAAGCTTTCTTGAAAATAGGATATAAGGTGAAGGAATAGAAACTAAGGTTTCACAAATGGCTTCTCCGATATCACAAGTTTTCAAATCGCACACTTTTTCAACCAATGACTCCTTACCAACATCTTTTTCATCCTCTAAAGCCTCAAAAACATCACCAACCACCAAATGATGTATCTCACTCTCAAATTGACCAAAATCTTCACTTAAGCAAGAAGGGGTAGGAGAGGATGGGTACTCTAAAGCACAAGGAGGGAGAGTAAGGTCCAATTCATTAGAGGAAGACAGATTATACTCAAAAAGAGAATGTATAGACTCATAAACATCCTCAATTTCAACAATATCCTCAAAAATGGGCTTTTTCTCCTCAAGAGCATACTCCTCATCATCACTACTCCAAAAACCATCATCAAGATCTAGGCTACTCTTTTCCAATTGATTTTCAACTTCAACATCCCTCGAATCATCATCATCATCAATAATCTCATCATGGTCATCATAAGATCCATTTTGCTCTTGATTTGTAAAAGTAGGCTCCAACCTGGACTCCAACAATTGAAAAACTTGAGCATCTAGCATTTTATTATGAACTTGCATTTGTTTTAAGCTCTCTCTCAACTCACTAGTCTCTTTAGCTTGATTAGTCATGAAGGTTTGCATCATACTCTCTAGACTAGTGGTGTTCACTACAAGAAAAGTGCAAATTAACGACGGCTTTTAGCCGTCGTTGGTAGCCTAAAAAGCCGTCGCTGAATAATCAACGACGGCAAACCGTCGTTAAATGGCCGTCGGTACAAAGATGGTCGGTGATACAAGAATCAACGACCGTCAAGCCGTCGGTGATATATTCAACGACGGTTTAAGGACAATCAGCGACGGTTTATAAAAGCCGACGTTGATACCCAGACAACGACTGTTTAAAGCAGACGGCAGATCAGCGACGGTTTATAACAGTCGCTGAGTCACCGACCGTTTTAAACCGTCGTTGTTCCAGCGACTGTTGTACACCGTCGTTGTTCCAGCGACTGTTAAAAACCGTCGTTGATTTCGAATAATCAACGTCTGTTTATAACGGTCGCTAACATTTTAAAGTAGTCGTTGATTTCGTTTCGATGGGTGCATAGAGAACCTTACAGCGACTGCCTAGCCGTCGTTGATTTATTGTTTAACCGTCGCTGTTCTTACAAAATAATATGATTTAAAATTCTATTGTTCTTAATAATAATTAAACCTGTACCTGCACAGCTGCACCTAAATATACCACGCTAAAGCTGTTTCTCCATCGCATTAAATTTTTTCAATTACAAAATTATGCAATTTTGATATATATTAAAATTTACATAGATACTTGTATAATTACATGAAATAGATTACATTTATGTACACAAAATAGATCCCGATGTCGGGAAATAAAGTAGATGTCGGTGTTTACAAAAAATATATATCGACAAAGCTAGAAAATAATAAGCTAGATGCCGATAAATATAGACACTAAATGTCTATAGTTAGACAAACTACCTAGATTAAATATATGTACGCAAAATAGATCCCGGTGTCGGGAAATAAAGTAGAAGTCGGGTTGAAAAAAAAATAACCCGACACATCAAGAAACGAAGCGAGATGCTGATAAGTATTTACACTACAAGAAAATAGTTAGACTAACTATATCCAACTATAAGTTAGTTACCTAGTTGCCAAAACCAAAAAAAACTACACTGTCAAGGGTGGCTCTGTAGCACTACCGCCACCACCAAACCCTGGGTCATCTTCTGGTCTGCGTTGTGGAGTGGGACCTGGGTTGCAACCTTCAAACATGTGGCCGAAACTAGACATGTTCCTCATCATTTCCTCGATGAGGGCCCGACGTGACTCTTCCACCCGTGCTGCGACCATTGCCTCCACCTCTCCCATCCGTGCAGCGACCTTTGCCTCCACTTGCGCCTCAATCTGAGAAAAAATGGACGGCTCATATGGTTGTGAAGAGCCACCATCTCCTCGCCCTGATGCAGAGTTGTAGTACAAATGATCTCCCTGACCCAACCCCTGAACTTTTCCTCTGTTTCTCCCCCCAACTGTCTCCCAATACAACAGATCGGGGTTCGCTTGTGACCCCGAGTGGTACAATGATCCAGCTTCTTATTGTATGTCTCCTGCATTTGGTTAAATATACTCATATTCAAATAATATAAAGTGCCAAAATGGCCTATATTTGGTTCTAACTTTCCTATTTTGTGTATTTTCAATCAAAACAACTTACAATCACATTAAACTAACTATATATATGATGTTTGAGGTGTTTATAACTTAAACTAGCATCAAACTACTCGTATTCATTCAATTTCAAGTGAAATGGCCTAAATTGGCCAAAATGGCCTATATTTGGTTCTAACTTTCCTATTTTGTGTATTTTCAATCAAAACAACTTACAATCACATTAAACTAACTATATATATGATGTTTGAGTTGTTTATAACTTAAACTAGCATCAAACTACTCGTATTCATTCAATTTCAAGTGAAATGGCCTAAATTGGCCAAAATGGCCTATATTTGGTTCTAACTTTCCTATTTTGTGTATTTTCAATCAAAACAACTTAGAATCACATTAAACTAACTATATATATGATGTTTGAGGTGTTTATAACTTAAACTAGCATCAAACTACTCGTATTCATTCAATTTCAAGAGAAATAGCCTAAATTGGCCAAAATGGCCTATATTTGGTTCTAACTTTCCTATTTTGTGTATTTTCAATCAAAACAACTTACAATCACATTAAACTAACTATATATATGATGTTTGAGGGGTTTATAACTTAAACTAGCATCAAACTACTCGTATTCATTCAATTTCAAGTGAAATGGCCTAAAATGGCCTATATTAGCCTATATTTGGTTCTAACTTTCCTATTTTGTGTATTTTCAATCAAAACAACTTACAATCACATTAAACTAACTATATATATGATGTTTGAGGTGTTTATAACTTAAACTAGCATAAACTACTCGTATTCATTCAATTTCAAGTGAAATAGCCTAAATTGACCAAAATGGCCTATATTTGGTTCTAACTTTCCTATTTTGTGTATTTTCAATCAAAACAACTTAGAATCACATTAAACTAACTATATATATGATGTTTGAGGTGTTTATAACTTAAACTAGCATCAAACTACTCGTATTCATTCAATTTCAAGAGAAATAGCCTAAATTGGCCAAAATGGCCTATATTTGGTTCTAACTTTCCTATTTTGTGTATTTTCAATCAAAACAACTTACAATCACATTAAACTAACTATATATATGATGTTTGAGGTGTTTATAACTTAAACTAGCATCAAACTACTCGTATTCATTCAATTTCAAGTGAAATGGCCTAAAATGGCCTATATTAGCCTATATTTGGTTCTAACTTTCCTATTTTGTGTATTTTCAATCAAAACAACTTACAATCACATTAAACTAACTATATATATGATGTTTGAGGTGTTTATAACTTAAACTAGCATAAACTACTCGTATTCATTCAATTTCAAGTGAAATAGCCTAAATTGACCAAAATGGCCTATATTTGGTTCTAACTTTCCTATTTTGTGTATTTTCAATCAAAACAACTTAGAATCACATTAAACTAACTATATATATGATGTTTGAGGTGTTTATAACTTAAACTAGCATCAAACTACTCGTATTCATTCAATTTCAAGAGAAATAGCCTAAATTGGCCAAAATGGCCTATATTTGGTTCTAACTTTCCTATTTTGTGTATTTTCAATCAAAACAACTTACAATCACATTAAACTAACTATATATATGATGTTTGAGGTGTTTATAACTTAAACTAGCATCAAACTACTCGTATTCATTCAATTTCAAGTGAAATGGCCTAAAATGGCCTATATTAGCCTATATTTGGTTCTAACTTTCCTATTTTGTGTATTTTCAATCAAAACAACTTACAATCACATTAAACTAACTATATATATGATGTTTGAGGTGTTTATAACTTAAACTAGCATAAACTACTCGTATTCATTCAATTTCAAGTGAAATAGCCTAAATTGACCAAAATGGCCTATATTTGGTTCTAACTTTCCTATTTTGTGTATTTTCAATCAAAACAACTTAGAATCACATTAAACTAACTATATATATGATGTTTGAGGTGTTTATAACTTAAACTAGCATCAAACTACTCGTATTCATTCAATTTCAAGAGAAATAGCCTAAATTGGCCAAAATGGCCTATATTTGGTTCTAACTTTCCTATTTTGTGTATTTTCAATCAAAACAACTTAGAATCACATTAAACTAACTATATATATGATGTTTGAGGTGTTTATAACTTAAACTAGCATCAAACTACTCGTATTCATTCAATTTCAAGAGAAATAGCCTAAATTGGTCAAAATGGCCTATATTTGGTTCTAACTTTCCTATTTTGTGTATTTTCAATCAAAACAACTTACAATCACATTAAACTAACTATATATATGATGTTTGAGGTGTTTATAACTTAAACTAGCATCAAACTACTCGTATTCATTCAATTTCAAGTGAAATGGCCTAAAATGGCCTATATTAGCCTATATTTGGTTCTAACTTTCCTATTTTGTGTATTTTCAATCAAAACAACTTACAATCACATTAAACTAACTATATATATGATGTTTGAGGTGTTTATAACTTAAACTAGCATAAACTACTCGTATTCATTCAATTTCAAGTGAAATAGCCTAAATTGACCAAAATGGCCTATATTTGGTTCTAACTTTCCTATTTTGTGTATTTTCAATCAAAACAACTTAGAATCACATTAAACTAACTATATATATGATGTTTGAGGTGTTTATAACTTAAACTAGCATCAAACTACTCGTATTCATTCAATTTCAAGTGAAATAGCCTAAATTGGCCAAAATGTCCTATATTTGGTTCTAACTAAACTTGCACCAAACTTTTCAATCATATTTGCCTATAAATATATGTTTAGAAGTATGTACCGAGATTTGCTTTGCTTTCTTGTTTGCTGGGATTTCTCCTTTTCCAGGAACAGTCTTGAAATGAGTCTTCAAGAACAACTCGGGAGCAGTAGGGAGTACTCCTCCTCTACTCTTTGCCTGTAGACATTGTTGAACAAAGGCTTAATTTTTTACTCATACCGAAAATGAAATGTAAATTACACTAAGTAGTAGATATGAAACATATTTACCATCTTCCTAGCATCTTTGTGCTGCCGAAATAGAACCCTGAAAGTGTGACGGCTCAATTGGATTAGACAGGGAGCCACCTCTTCGGTTCTTCTTCGCCTGTTCAGATTTTTCCCGAAATGTTGGGTCTTCACTTCTCTTCTTCATGTCTTCGTAGATCGTCTCCCCCAACCATTTCGGCCTTTCTTTGGCTTTCTTAACCACCCAGTATCGCAAGTCTCTCAGACGAGATGAAGCTTTTTTTCTTGTAATCCTTCTTCACTAGGCCTTCTAACTCAGGAGCCCATTCGTAAATACCCTTTAGTCAAACATTAAACAAAGATATTAATAAAGTAATATAATCAATGAAATTTTTCATAATTCGATTCATACATACTGTGAAAATGTTCCACCAATGCGTCTTTGTTGCATTGTCGACCTCACTGTAATTGAACCAAGGTTGTCGAAAATGGCCCTGGAAAATGTCAGTGATGGACCCACTAACCTTGTTATCATCGAACCTGAATTGAAAACCAAACAAACACGTGAATTGTGAATACCATTGCATATTTGTGTATCATGAAGCATATAGTAGCTTACGAACTTACCATAATCCAGTAGGGCTTAAAACCTTTCTTGGTGCACGGTTCGAACCTTCACCTTCCTCCGTATGAGTGTTCGGAGTCTCCGGTACGTGGCTACCAATGTCACGTGCCTGTGAATCATCTCCCTGTGTCTCTACTACAGGGTTCTGGCTTCCTTCTACTTCTGGTGACTGAAAAAGCTGCATCGGAATCAAAGTCCCACGACCTTGGCTTCCACCTAAGCCACCTCGACCTCCGCGGCCCTTAGGATTAGACATGATTACCTAAAATGCAAGAAATTAAAACTGCGCAAGATTAAACAAATTACATTAAAGTATGAATAATCCAATAACATTATGTCAAAGAAATTAGAACGTTGGATCTTAAGTGGTTATCAACAAGCTCTTCCCAAATATGTAAGCTTAAATTCATAAGCTAATGAAGGTAGAGTTAGGATCAATTTTATATGTCCAATTTCTTTATGGAAGACAAAAATCAAGTTGGTAAATGTGGGTGTTATAGAAGATTATTTGAGAAGAAGTTCATAAGCTAACCCCCCTTGCACAGTCCCCCCACCCTCCCCGACCCCCCCTGCACCCACCCCCCCCCTCCCCGACCCCCTGCGGCTCCTCCCCCTCCCCGACCCCCCCCGCGCCCCTCCCCCTCCCCGACCCCCCTGCAGCTCCTCCCCCTCCCTAACCCCCCCTGCAGCCCCTCCCCCTCCCCGACACCCCCTGTGCCCCTCCCCCTCCCCGACCCCCCCTGCACGCCCCCACACTCCACGACCCCCCCGCACGGCTCACCCCCCTCCCCGACCCCCCCTGCACGGACCCCCACCTCCCCGACCCCCCTTCGCCCCCTCCCCCTCCCCGACCCCCTCTGCGGCCCCTCCCCCCTCCCTAACACCCCCTGCAGCCCCCCTCCCTAACCCCCCGCAGCCCCTCCCCCACTCCCCGATCCCCCCCCTTGCACAGCAGCCCCACCCCCCTACGGCTCCTCCCCCTCCCGACCCCCCTTGCACAGCCCCCACACTCCCCCGACCCCCCCGCCAGCCCACCCCCCTCCCCGACCCCCCGCCACGGCTCATACTCTTTAGACCATGGCCAAATCATAATGCTTAGGAAAATGTAATCTTTGATAATTAAAAGAGCATAATCAGATGCTACAAATCCACCATGTAGATTCTGATTAGAATAACTAGAATTAGTGGTCACAATGCAGTCATATATTTTAATATTAATGCGAAAAGGGAAGACTAACAAAATGATAGCCTTTAACAAACGAACCACTATAAAAACTATTGTGATAATTATATAGTAACTTAAACTTATACAATTAAAGTAACTTAATCTTCAAAGTAATATAAACTAAAAAATTATATAGCCTAAGTTCAAGCTTGTTTTCATCATATGAACAACACCCATATCTTCTTTCTTCATTATTCATCATCCTTTGTTTTTCCTTTGATATTAAGTCCAACAATTTTGGGTTACTTTCACCCATTCTTTTTTTCCACCAAATGTTAGAAAACAAAAATACCCACATGCTCTTTCTTGTTACTGATTTCACTCACCAAATCACTAAAAATCGACTATGAAATTATCGAAAAAATTATAAGTAGTATGAACTTTGATTAAAGAAATGATACATTATAATATCAAACACTTACATGAAGAAATATACATAAAATAAAGCAAGACTAACAAAATGTGAGTAAAAAACTGACAGAAAAAACAAGATTCGAATTTTTAGCAGAAATAACAAGAATTAGCAAAAACCCAATTTTCTGGGTTTAGTTTCATGAGTACACAAATTATTAAAAAAAAAAAGGAAATTGGCACTGCTTACCACCGGCGAAATGTCGGTCCGGCAAGAGTCGATGCCAAGTTCGTCGCCGAAGTTCGTCGCCTGAAGTGCACTTCTCTCACGAGGAAAAAACCCAACTGTTAGGGTTTGGTTCATTAAACTCAAAAATTTTTTAAAAAAAAGGAGAAAGTAAAGCTTACCGTCGGCGAAGTGAGGTGGAGGTGGGTCGCTGCCGTTGGCTGGAGGAAGGAGGAAAGGCAGGTGGAGGTGGTTGCGTCGCTGCAAAAATCGCTGCACTTCCCTCCTTTTTTTTTGTTGAAAATAAAACCCGACTGAATCACCAGATTCAATTAAACCCCCCCCCCTTCAGAATCAACGACCGTTTCTAACCGTCGCCCAAGCTAAAAAAATTTCTGCTTTACTTCCACAAAATTAACGACGGCTTGTAGCCGTCGTTATTCATCAACGACAGCTAAACCGTCGTTAAATTATACAAAAGCAGACGGTGATCAACGACGGCTTATAGCCGTCGCTTATTATGAATATACCGACGGTTTTGTCAACCGTCGCTGACAGGCCGTCGTTATTTTGTGATTTTCTTGTAGTGGTTGGTGGACGGTCCTAATTGAGGAGGTGCTTGGAGTATAATTTGGAGACCATTTTGGGGAGGGGGATTACAATCAAGCATATGAGAGTCAATATCGGGAATATGAGGCACTTGATTAAAATCCATGCACAAATTCGATGAATATTGAGAAGTAGCATGAATATCATCAACATTAGAGTGCACATCATTGTTATAAGGGGGATTAAAATCATTTATAATAGGGTCACTAGTGGGAACATTTGAGTCATCAAAGGAATTCATGCAAACATTAGATGAAATATGAGAATTTTCACAATCAAAATCATAAGTATCCCTAGCTAACCACATATAAAAATCCCAAGCTTCATCTAAAGATATAGCTCGAAATTCACCATTAAACATATTTTCAACCACTCCTTTAGTATGCTCATTTAAACCCCAATAAGTAATCTCACAAGCCTCCCAAAGACCATAACCATAGTACTTTATAAAGTCCTCATGTTTGTCAAAGTAAACCCAAAAGGACTCATTCTCATATTGAGGAAAAGAGATATTTGCAATTTTTTTTGTAAGAATAAGAAAAGAAAAAAAAAATCAAAGAAAAACAAAGAATATTCACAAATAGCCTAGACTCATCTAATCAACACAAATCAATGTAAGCCGAAGTCCCCGGCAAAGGCGCCATTTTGACAAGGGAAAAACTAGGTCATTACTAGTCTCCTAAAGTCAAACAAAACCTAACTAGACCACTAAACTAAGTAAAGTGACAAGCAAGGGTCATTCTTCCACAAGGACTAAGGAGCACCAATATGTGTTAATTTAACAATAAGCTAGGCCGAAGAAATCATCAAGTTTTGGTTAAACTAAGGGTATAAACTATTGAAATCAAATTAGGAAAAGCACTAGGAATGGGAAAACACCACAATCATAGTTCACATCCAACAACCGAGTAGAGATATAGGGATTGACAAGTATTGGGGATATGCAAAGGGAACAAACAAACCTAAACACCTCTAAAATCGTTGTTAGGGAGTTTAGAGTCCTAATTATGGCAACAAAACCTATATTTCGAGGTGTTATCAGTTATCACCTAACTAGGTCAAGTTAGGAATTGAAATCAAACCCAAGTTAATAACAATCAATAAGTCATGTATATCAACTAATCAATCAATCATGAAGGTCAACCACATAAAAGAAAACCATTAAATGGACAACAAAAAGATCAAAAGGTGATGGAGCTCACATCAACTAAGTCACCAATCAACATCAATGATTGAAATTGCACAAATCCCAAACATAACCAACCTAATAAACTCTACTCATGAAAATAGGATGGAAACAATGATTGGGCTACTCCCAATCCTAGTTAATGAACTACTCACTATCCATTATACTACCAAACATCCTAAACATGGATAAACTAGCAATAAATCACCAATCTAAAAATAGCAAAAACCAAAAATCAAGACTTTAAAGCAAAAACAAAACAAAATCTAGTGAACAAACAAAAAGAAACTAGGAAAAGATGAAAACTTTAATCTAGATTAACTATTAAACATGAAGATTAAACAATGAAAACAATTAAAATAAAGCAATAAAAGAAGAGAGAGAGTAAGAAATGCTCATTGATAAATTGTTGAATCTTCAAATACAAGTTGTCACCCTTGACTCTCCAAATCTTCAATCTTTCTTTGAGTTTTCTCACTTTTCCCCTAAACTAAGTTATGGAGGCTAATCATTCCTAAAACCCTAAAAATATTCTAAAACTAAAAGTAGGGAATAAAATAAAACTTGGCTCCTCAAAATGCATGGGCTAAGGGGGGTATATATACTCCCCATCAATTACATCGTCGTAAACAAAATTGGCCGAAGAAAAACGTGCGAATAACAGCAGCCCGGGCGAGCTCCACATGGCCTGAGCGGGCTGACCAAGGCACCCCGGGCGGGCTGGGTCAAGGCCCGGGCGGTGCAGGGTGGTCGGGCCCATGCTGATCCACCGGGTGGGGCATGCGTGCTATCCTTCTTCGTCGAGGGAGAAGCTCCCTCTTCAGCGGCCGGGTGGGCGAAACTTGCTCGGGCGGGCCGAGGAGCCCGCATCGGGCATAGCTCGGGCCGCCGGCCAGATGCGCATGACTTCAAAGAGCCATATCTCTTTCATTTTTCATCGAATCGGGATTGTGACCACGCGTTGGAAAGCTATCGAGCTAAACCTTTATCTCCAACTTGAATCACTGAAAAATATTATTTGTAGTGAAAGTTATGACCGTTTTAATATGACCCTTGTGCACAAATCCTTCCAAAAGCTCTTATTTTGGCAAAATTGCTCCACTCTATGCTTGGTGTGTGGTATGGATAGGTGGGAAGTGTGGTGTAGGATAAGCTCTATATTATAGCACTAAATCAAGCCACCCCTCTAACTTTGAAACTCGAACGCGTAGCTCCAAAAAGCTTACCTACATAGAAAACCAAACACAAGGGGATAAACTATACATATAAAATAATAAATTGAAAATAAATAAAGAAAATAATAATAACTAAAAAGGAAATAAAATTAGAAGAATAATTACGAAAATTAAACTAAAACGACTTTAATTAAGCACGAATTATTACCCTATGAGTGACATAAATGTCTCTCATCACATAACTGCATTCGTCGAATCCGATTCGATTATCAAGCTGTGATTTTTGAAGTAATCCATGGATAAAGCAATTTGAGAGGCTCTGAATATTGCTAAGATCTCGACTGAATTTATTTCAATGAAAGGAATAGGGCTGGAAAACACACACTTGAAAATACCATTGCAATCCCTTAGTACTCCACCAATGGCGGATCGAGAGAGGGAAGATATCAATGAGGCATCCACGTTCCATTTAAGCGTTCCAATTGACGGGGGGGACCAATCACAACATGGATTCGACTTGAGAAGCTTGCAAGGAGATAGACTCACCTCCTGAGCCCATAATAAACATCTAGGATTTCTGAGAATATCGTCCGAGGTGTATGGAAAGGGACAATTCCATCCTCTAATTCACCAGCTCAGGCGGAGCAAAATCAATTCTTGCACATCAGTAACCGAGCTTGCCTTGTTGCAAAAAATTCACGCATTTCATTCCTTCCAAAGAGACCAAATGATGATTGAAAAGATAGCTACCCAAGTCTTCTTGAAGAAGGAATTTTTCCCATAAATAATCCATTGCTCAAAGGCTTCCATCAGAGTAAGAGGAAAAACCCATTTCATCCCCCATAAGGATAACCATAAACCCGGTCCCATAAGTTTTGACAGTACGCACAGTGAAGGAGGAGATGGCTCGAACTTTCCGGATGAGAGAGGCAGAGAATGCAAATATTATCTTCCGGGGAATAATGTTCAAAGACGCCGGCTTTGACCTCGTATTTATTTTCCCATTCGAGCTAGCCATGAGAATACCTCAATTCGAGGAGGGATCGAGACCATTCCAAATCTTTTTCCAATTATATGGAGATGAAAGGGGGTTAGGAAGAGATTTTAGCCAATTCAAAAGATAAAGATTTGGCCAAAAAAAGCACTTGATTTGATGGAGCCCAAGCATATGAATCTTTGCTTTTTGTGGACAAGCAAATTTTGTCCAGATCCTTTCGAAGCTCCGACCCACTCACATTTGTCCTGGGACCTAAATTCACGAGCCCATCGCATCTCCCATTTCCAATTAGGCCCGCACCAAGAGCCCAAGGATGCTATTGAAGCATTGGGTCGCCCGGTTATTGAAAAGAGGCGGGAAAGCGAGATTTCAACGGGGCCTCGCCCAACCGAAATTCATGCCGAAATAGGTATTTGCCCCATTCCCAACAATTCTTTTTATATTGGATTTCGGCATTTCACGAGTGGCGGGGAGATGGAGAATTCCAACACATATTGATCGCCATGGACCACCACGAGGAGGGGCAGTGAGCTCGTGTCGAATTAAAGATGGGAGATACCCACATTTAGCTTGGATTACATTACGCCATAAAGCACAAGGTTCGTTTAGGAACCTCCAAATCCACTTGAAAAGCAAAGAGATGTTTCTATGAAACAAGTTTCCACAGTTTAAGCCACCAAGTAATTTTGGTATTATTTTTTCTTGTCCCATACCACAGGAGACATATAAGATTTTCCTACTTCCCCGCTCTAAAGGAATTGTCGTTGTAGCTTATTGATTTTTTCAATTACTCCTTTGGGGGCTTGGAATAATGACATGAAATATAAGGGTAGGCTAGCAATGGAGGCCTTGATGAGAGTGATTCTTAGGCTAAAGAAAGGAGCTTCCCTTCCAAGTTGCTAATTTCCGCTCAATTCTCTTGATTATGGGATCCAATTTTCGATGAATTGCCGCCAATAGGAAGGCCAAGATACCCACTTTACATAATAAACTCTTTGCCGTCGATTAAAGGCAATGATCATCCAAATGAATGCCATGAAGAGAACTCTTGTGGAAATTCACATGAAGGCCGGAAGCAAGTTGAAACAAGATAAGAATCTTCTTAATATTAAGAAGGTATTCCATCTTTGGAGGGAAAAATATTATTGTATCATCGGCGTATTGGAGATGTATGATTTTTTGGGCCACCACGGAAACTTCCGCACCCTCCCAAAGACCGAGATCCGTAGCTTTCCCAATCACAATGCTTAAAGTCTCCACGATCAACTCAAAGAGAAATGGAGAGAGAGGGTCACCTTGCCTCAAGCAACGATGAAGCTTAAAAGGAGATGTTGGTGAGCCATTGATTAGAATTGAAGCAGCAGCACTAGTTACACAAGCCATTATCCAAGATCTCCAAAGCTCTGAAAATCCCATTTGAGTTAAGGTCCACTCAAGAAAAGACCAAGCCACACTGTCAAAGGCCTTATGAAAGTCAAGCTTTAAAATTGTGGATTGCATCTTCAAACAATGGCAAGACTCAATAAGTTCCGCGGCAATCAAGGCCCCATCCAAGATTTGTCTACCGGCAATGAAAGAAGACTGATTCGACCCAGCTAAAGAGTTCATTACACCTTGGAGTCTCCTTGCTAGTAACTTTGCAATTATTTTGTAAACGACCAACCATACTAATTGGCACGAAATCCTTGAAACCCTCCGGATTGTCACATTTTGCAATCAAAGCAATGAAAGCCACATTAGAGCCTTTAGGCAATCGGTCTGTCGATCGAAACTCATCAATAATGTTGTATACATCGCACTTGATGACATCCCATGCCGCTTTTATGAAGCGAAAATTAAAACTATCGGGTCCGGGAGCTTTTTGAGAATTGCAAGAATCCACTGCCTCATCAATTTCGGCCCAACTGAAAGGAGCAATAAGAGCCGAAGCCTGATCAGGAGATAAAGTCCTGAAATTTAAACATTCAAAAACAGGTCTGGAGGAGAAATCTTCGTGGAATATAATTTTGAAAAAAACACTAGTGGAAAAAACAGCTTTTGCTACTTATCAAATGCTTTGGTTGACTAATCAACCCGAGCATTTGTGATAATTTTAGAAAAAAAATTCACAAATGCTCGGGTTGATTAGTCAACCGGAGCATTTGACATCAAATGCTCGGGTTGACTAATCAACCCGAGCATTTGTAACTAAATGCTCCGGTTAATCAACGGAGCACTTGGATGGTTGAGCGGTAGTTTTTGTTTCTTTGGTGAAATTCTCCCCACTGCTAATTTAATAAAATGAAGTATTAATTAACCGATCCTATAGTTCTCCCTCACTCCCTCCCTCTCTTATCAATTTTCGCTCTCTCACTCAGCCGTCCTCCGTCGTCCCTCCCTCCCAAGTCCTTCGCTTCCTCACCCACTCAGCCGTCCTCCATCTGTTCGGTTAAGGGCTCCGTTGTCGTCGTCCGCTTCCTCCCAAGTCAGTCCCTCGTAACATCTCTCAAGTCAGTTCATTCAATAGAGTTTAGACTTCGCTAGTCCCTCTCTACCGCTTCCTCCGCCGGAGTTCGATTGGAACTCGCTTCGCTCAAGTCCCTCTCTATCACCAGTCTACCGCAGTTCGAAGCTTGTTCGCTGAAGTCTGGCCACTCGAATTCGCTAACCCCTTCAGGCTCGAATTCGCTAGCGCAAGTCTGGCCACTCGAATCAGTCTGTCGCACTCGAATCAGTCTGCCGCATACTCCTTCAGGTTTGGATCTGATGTATCTTCAATTTCCCTAACTCCTTCAGGTTCTATTTTATCATAATTTCTAGGTTTTCCTGAATTACTCAAAATAATTCTAGGGTATAATATAATTAATTTCCTCAATCATTTATCTAACTCTAATCTAGTAGGATGCTTTTAGCATGACATACACCAAATTAGAAACTTGGTAGTAGTTTTGTGTAAATTGTGACTAGTTTTGGTGATTTTTTGCCATTAAATATGGGAGAATGACAACACTGCTCTTTCTTTTTATGGGTTATACCAGTCACTGAGCAATATGAAGATGTCGTCATTCCTTTCTGTAATTCGTTGCAAGATCCGTTTTGTTTCCTTTGATTATCTGAATTTTTTTTTTCGAGATTTTTTCTAATCGGTGATTTAATTTGGTTAGGGTTTACATTTTTAATTTAGGTCATGAAAATATTTGATCCTGTTTGTTGTTCTTCATCAGTTGTCTATGCGATTTGTTTATGCAATTTATTATTGGTGTTATGTGTATTTTTCATTTTGTGTTTGTATGTTGTAGATTTTTTAGTGCTTCTATGTCGAATATTCATATAGTGTTGTATGTTCTTCATCTATTGGTGTGAAACAAACTGAATTTCTGTGTGTGGTATGATGCCAAATTCGATAGCAGATTTTAATATTTCCTAAGTTAGAGTATTGTAGTACTTGTCAGTTATCTTTTATTAAACTTCCCCAGTGATTATCAGTGTGTAAAAACCTATCAATTTAGAATCACCCAACACTTCTAAATGTACTACTATGGACGTTTATAAATAGTTTTGAGTTGCTGTTTTTTTTTATTCAGCTGTGTTCTTCTGCCTTAAAGGTGTAAAATCCACTCTCTGTGAGATACTCACACAATTGCACTCTAAAATTCTATAATGTGACCAAGCTCAGTTGTTTCCTGTAGGCCCTGTTATCATTTATCAATTCACAAAAGTTAGCACATCAGTGTTGTTTTGTTGACTAACTAATATAGTCATATCCCTCTTTTTTTTTTCCTTTTTGTTGGGTTTCGAGAAAAGAAGAAAATTTACCTTTCAGGCTGAATCTACTATTTTCGATCACTAGACTTTGTATTTTCTGAACACTCTGTTTCTTGGAACTTTGCAGACTTAGTGCGCAGGAAGACGAGGAGGATGGTGCTAACTTATTGAGGAGAACGACAATTGAAAATGGTTAGTTCTCTTTTCTTCTCCTAGTGGTCCGTGTTAGAACTCTTGCTTATCTCAGTCAATGTTGTTTACCCTTTCCAACATCTAGGACCTCCGAGAGGCTATTTTCAATTGGACTCGTAAAATAGACTATGATCTATCTCAAAGTACTAATAATCAAGTATTCTCTCGGAAGCATTGGCGTCTTCTTCAATGTCAAAATGGTACTCGTATAATATAAAAGTGAGAGATTATCTCTCTTGACTCATGCCTCACTTAAAGCCTTCACACATAGAAGAGCACTCTGGAGCCCTTACCCCAAAAGTACACGAGTTTCTTGATCTTTAGTTTAATGCTTCTTATAGGTGGATTGTCTTGATGAAGTGGAACCACGAGTTATCTCGATACAAGCAATCATTTTTATATTTATAGGATAAATGTATGCAAGACTTTATGCGGACCTTTGACCGGAGGCACTAGACTTCTCAATTCCGCTAAGGACTTGTTTTACTCAGAGTTCTACACTTCTACATATCGGACAGTTCCAGCTCCTTGCAAAGAAGTCTATTACAAACCCTTGTAATTAAGCTTCTTCTCCATTTCCATAAGTACATGAAAGAATATTTGCTACACCATCCATTGTTACCCAAACTTTGAATCTTGATTTTCCATTGATACGAAAGTCAAAGTTTTGCATATATTTAGAAACGAAGAATGTACATTTTTTTCCGATTAAATTTAAGAGATATACCAAGGATTCACGTGTTTAAGAGGATGCATGCTTTGGACATGGGTATGGCGTGCTAAAGAGTGAGAGTAACATAGTACATTATCTTAATAGTTCAGACTCTAGAGTGCTAGTGTCCTAACGTATGTTTTTTGTCTATTGAACTTGATATTTGGCCTTCATTTATCCTCTCTCTGCTTGTGTTGTAGTTTAATATAGTTGGAGTTCTTTCTTTTGGTCGCAGAGTAGGATGTGTTTTATAAACACACAGTATTCACTAAGCTTATTAGTTGTTTGCATCTTTGTATCAGTATATTGATTCCATGGAATAGAGCTTCTACTTTTCAGTGTTTCTTGAAAATATTAAGTTAGATTTGTGTCTTGGATGTTGTATCCCCTCTCTTTGCTATGAGCTATATACTAGTTTCTTTTCTTTAATGTATCGAGTGGATGGCTCATTACCGAGTTGTTTTTGTTCTTTGATGAGAACGGGTGATTTTATATGAAGATGAATTATAGGTGACAATGGAGTTTCTCTGTTGACTGCCAAAGCGGTAAACTTTACGTTAATATTTTGATTAATGAAAAAGACTTGTGTGATTTTTGACTACATGGAGCACCGATTAAATACATATAATTCGCAGAGAGTTATGCCCAGGTGGTTGGTTTATTCTCTTCGATTTTGGGTGAGTAATGAACTTTAACCTTTCCTTTCGTTTTTATATACTTCCTCCGTTTCAAATTACTCGCTACACTTTCCATATAGGGAAGTTTCATATTACTTGCTACACTTCCTTTTTGGGCAATAAACTCTCTCTATCTCTCTCCTCTCACATGGGTCCCTTTTCTTTTTACTCTCTACCTCTCTCTTCTCCAAAAATTGCCTAGGAGTCCGTGAATTGAGAAGTGTAGCGAGTAATTTGAAACGGAGGAAGTATTTTCCTTCCTGTAAATCCATATAATACTACCTCTAATAATGCTCCTATCAAGGCCCGGTTAGGGATATTATGTTTACTAGTGTAAATCCATATAATACTACCTCTAATAATGTTTACTAGAATTTTCTTTCAATTAACATATATTTGAAACTTGGATTATCTTCAAATTTTGATGTATACTAGTGTAAGTTTTTCTATCCACCTTTTTGGCTTGGGACAGTGCTTTCTTATTTACAGCTTGACTTCCCAAAAGTAGAACCCCAACTGAGATAGTCTCCATACGAAGGGGTGAGGGGATTGTCGTTTTAAGTTTTAACTGCAAATTTTAACACACGATGTATTCTTTGCTCTGCTGTTTAGTGTTTCTATTGCTCGATGTACGTGTTAGCCCAGTGTTTGCTTTTAAAATGACTCTGAAATTGTGTGCAGGAACTGATGTCAACATGGCAGATATTGATGGTCAAACTGCTCTTCACTGTGCTGCTGAGAAGGGATGGGTGCATATTGATAAAATATTGATTATAATAGTGCAAACGTCAATGCTAAGGACGAGGTTCGTAACCTACTTTAAGAACTTGCACATGCTATGAAGTATAAGATCCCTATATCACTTTGTTCTAGTTGTTATGTTTAGCTTGTTTAGGTTACCTATGTTGTGCAGTGGTTAATGCTTGGAACATTTATCTCAGCATGGAAACATGCCATTGCATCATGCAGCTTGCATAGGAAACTTAGAGCTGAGATCGATCCCCCGATGGGATTGGTCAATTTCGTTTGCGAGATAGCGGTCAAACATGCACATACAGGGGTACATTTTTGTGTGGTCTTGTCTTCTACCTACTCATTACTTTTTACACTTTTAATACGGATTTGTCGTGCTTGCTTCTTCGTACTCTTGACAATCTCTCTGGGTCAATTGTCAAACTATAGAATTATGATAGTCCCTCCGTCGAGAATAATAGTCACATTTACCGATTTAGGATGCGCGGACAAAGCTTACACATTTCCTAAAATGATAATGGTTTGTGATCAATTTTACCATTATACCTTTTATTTACTACCGAGATTGAGTGATAAAGAGATTAATGGAATGGTCCTATAAATACTTCCTCTTTTTTTATTGCACCATATTTATTTCACATTTAACAAGACACTTCTTCGAATGCCAATATCTTTCTAGTACAAACTGCAAATTGTTTTCCACTCTTGAGGCTTGGATAGTGTGGCTGTCGATTGTTATCTTAGATTGGTGCATCTAACTTATCAGGGACCGAGTCCTTTGAATATTCCCCTTTAAGCTTAGATGTCGATGATTCTATATAGGTACTATCCATATCTAAGTTTTAGGCTTGCTCTCTCATTTGCTAAATTATTTCGGGCATGCAACAGAGACATTGATTAGTTAGTGACTCTTTGATAGTGATTGTTTAATTGGTAGAACTTTAGACTCTTTTGAGCATTATAAGCTATTGATTAGTTAGTGACTCTCTCGTAATGCAATGTGTAGGTGCAAGGTACAGTTCGTGATAAGCTAAAGCAACACAAGGTTACAAGACCTCAAGCGACGAAGGAGTTGGTTTGGTTTGAGGAAGAGGAGAAGGAATCTAGCATTTGGTTTCTTGACCACAACTATCACAAATCTATGTTTTCCATGTTCGGGAGGATCAACGGTAATGTTCTCTCGGGAAGCATAACTTGCATCTCATCTTCTAAGACTGTTCATATTTAACTTGGTTTTATCTTGTCTTAATGTTCGACAAAGGAGCATGTTGTCCGGTTTGTCTGGTTGGCATTTGAACTCGATTCATAAGCGAGCCTAGAATTAGACATAAATTAGTGTCATATCATTCTTAGGAAAAAAATTGGTAGGTATCTAATGTCAAAGTAGATAAATTTTCTCATATGGTATTTCAAATAGGAAATAGTTCTTACTTCTTAGAAGTTTAATTAGCATGTTACATATGAACTTAAAATGGTACCTATATAGTGGATTCTTACGTTTTCATAGATGAATGTTGAAAATCGAATAATCCTCCAATATCTAATTTAGAGTTTACATATGAACTTAAAATGGTACCTATATAGTGGATTCTTACGTTTTCATAGATGAATGTTGAAAATCCGAATAATCCTCCAATATCTAATTTAGAGTTAACATCGGCAGAATGCAACACGGAAGAGCCAGAGTGATTTGTACATGTTCCCTCTCGAAATCTTTGCCCATGAAGTAGAAGAAATAGGTATCTTCTCTCACTAGACATGTATGGTTGTTTTCTATTGCAACATTCTTGTCTTTGGAGAAGAACGTTGCTTGTCAATTACAAAGCAAGAATTAGGAGTATACGTGACTAATTTTACGTGCTCTATTGTGTGGCATAGACCTTGTCTTCATGTAATTTATATGTTCTTGCGGGAGTGGAGCACTTGCTTAGAGATGTGAAGGACACTACAATCGGTACTCTAGCGACAGAGGTAATACTTCAGCACTTGGCTATTTTTGGCTTGCAATTTTCCTCGGTTTGGATAAATGAAAGGGACTTATAAGTGTTCGGATTATATGTCTTTTTAATTTTTGATGGATAAAAAGTAACCCTTATTTTTTTTATGTCCAGGTGACTGGTAAACTTGCAGCTCTCAAAGGGCTTGATGCCCGTCTGCGAGAGATCCGCAGTTATCTTGATCTTGTTATAGATGGGAAACTCCCACTTAACCATGAAATACTGTACCATTTGCGGGTTTGTTCATCTATAGGTTTGTTATCATATCGGCATTCTTGTTTCCTGGTGGTATTTTATTTTGTCCATGACAACTATGGTTCTTTCTCGCCATTACTCTATAGTTAACATTAATGCATGGGCTCAAATGAGACATAGTATACTTGTATGATATGGTTGTTTTGTAGCCGGTCGAACTCTCAATGCAAGGTTGTCCTTTTGTTACATGTGATACCTTTCGGGGTATATATGGGTTGCCCCCACTTCTTTGGATGATTAGATGTATTGGTATGTATGGTGGTGTAGTCGTTGCATGTACAGCCTAAGCAACAAGTATGGCATGCTTTGCTCCTTTGAATACCTTGTATTTTTTGAGGAAAAAATAAAAAGAAAAAGCTTGTGAACTTGTTCGAGACTTTAGTGGAAGATAAAAATTTGCGGTAAATGGTGAAAAAGGCATGCAAAGCAAGAAAGAGAAAAAGGGGGGGGGAATGCTCATGTTCTTGGTTTCTTTGCTCATGCTCGAAAGAAAACTACCTAAGTTGGTAATTTCATGATGAGCATTTGTTTCCTTGGTCTTACAGAATGATGGCACTACAAATATAGTAGCTCATAAGTCACAACTCACAAGTAATAGCTATTCTCAGCAGTTGTAAAACAGTCAAGGCCCTATCTCTCACTTACTTGGTTATTTGTAGTATTCTTAGTTCTTATCAACAACTTTTCATGGAAAATATATCAATAATGTGTAATAGACTAGCCTAGGGAGAGGGGCACTTTTGGTATCATATAATTAGTCAGTTTTAATAGTAGCTTGAAGAATAAGTTAGGGAGTTAGGGAGGAAATATCTCTATAAATAGAATAGAATATGGAGAGAGAAATTATGTTGAGTATTGGTAAAGTGGTCAGTTAGTTTAATTGGGAGAGTGCCATTCCTCTCGAAAGAGTGGCTAGGTTGTAATTGGTGATTTAATCATCTATTCAATTATATCTTCATTTGTTTCTTTTATTAATCATCTTCTTCACTTCCCTTATCTTTCTTTTCTTCCATTAATCCCTTTGTTTTGGGTCGCGATGATGTTAGTTCATCACAAATGGTACCAGAGCAGTAATCCCGGGAGATTAACCCACTGATTTTCGGCTTTAGTCAAAAAAAAAAAAAAAAAAAAAAAAATCTACAATGGAGTTTGCTTCGGAGGAGACAAAGAAATTCGCTGAAGATTTGAATGAGATAATCAGGAAGGGTTTTGAAAAATTCCAACAAGATCTCCAAAAGGATCTCAGAAAATAATCGGTGACGCTTTGGCTCCACCGAAAATGGAGTTGAATCTTATTAGAAAGGAGATGGAGGAAGAAAACCAAGTGGAAGAAGAGGAGCATACAAATATGAAGAATAGTGGATCTCAAGAATATCCACCCTTCATCATCGCACCAAATGGAAGAGGATGCGGAAAAGACGCCACATACCGTGGACCGGTTGGTGGTTCCAACGTTTTTGTGGTTGGATTTAACGGCGTTGGTCAAGATGGTTTTTCCGACCGAATGTCGATTGGGGTCCCTAGAGGAGTTCGTGGAGCTTTTGATGATGGCAAATCTGGTGGTAGAGTTCCTGGTCTCGCGGGTGACCGACGAAAGAAGTTTTTGAGCGAGGAGGTGCGGAAGTGCGGGATCCGGTGGTGGTCGGGTATCTTCACCGGCGGTAACCCTAGTGGGGAATATGGTGGTTTTACTAGTAAACCAAGGAGATACATTTTTCTAAAAGGTGGTGCGATGGTGGTTCGATGGTGGTCGGGGTTCGCCACCGATGGTGGCGGTGGGGAATGCCGCAGTGGGCCACGCAGATTCGCCGGCCACAGTGGACTAGAGGGTGAAGCATCGAGTGTTGCGGTGTTAGGGGTAATTTCACCGGAGGTTTTGATGGTGGTAATCGACGATGGAAATTATCGGGAAGCTTGCGGCAGCGGGAATTTTCCACGGAGAGGGGAAGAGGTGTATGGAAGAAGCTCCCTCGAACTAGAAATTGCCTTGGAGAAGAAGACTATTCTAGAAGATCTTCCCGATAAGGGTATTCTTGTCAAAGCTTTAAAAGATGACAAGCATAATTAGGCAAGGCACGTGCCATATTCCAATTCTTTTGAAACCTAGCTCTTCCTTTATGAATGCGGTAGGGTTTAGAGTTGGGCCCCACCTATTAAAGCCCTTGATCTTTCAACTCATGAGGCCGGCTTTGGGGATGGGCTTTTTAATGTTAAGTCCACTTCTCTAGCATCAATCCTAAACCCCACCATTGAACCTCACTCATTTTTTATTTCCTTCACCGATCTTTCACAACAAAACCCCTTTAATTTCTCTAGCCCAAAAAGTTACGACCCACTTGAGTACAATGAGAAAGTGCTTAAAACCCGACCAACGGCATTATAAACCCAAACACCCCACCCAATTCCGCAACCCCTATTTTTCAACACTTAAACCCATAGCTCCACCACTCTCAAAGCCCAGGCTTTTCTACCTTCCCACCAAGCTTCTTTTCAATTCCCTGCAATTCGCACACTTCTCCTTCCCAATTCAACTTCTACCCACTTCACTCATAGTCATGCAATTTCCCTGTTTCAAGCTTGAATTCTTCAACCATGGGTAAGTCACTTAAGTTCTTTGAATTCAATACTAGATACGAGAGGACCTCAAACGACAAGACGAACAATGTTCGAAGATGGTAGTAACCACTGTAGCCAAGGCCGAGAATGGAGTGCAAATTACTATCCACCTTGAGGACAAGGTGAATGTTTGGGCGGCCGGTAATGTAATAGACTAGCCTAGGGAGAGGGGCACTTTTGGTATCATATAATTAGTCAGTTTTAATAGTAGCTTGAAGAATAAGTTAGGGAGTTAGGGAGGAAATATCTCTATAAATAGAATAGAATATGGAGAGAGAAATTATGTTGAGTATTGGTAAAGTGGTCAGTTAGTTTAATTGGGAGAGTGCCATTCCTCTCGAAAGAGTGGCTAGGTTGTAATTGGTGATTTAATCATCTATTCAATTATATCTTCATTTGTTTCTTTTATTAATCATCTTCTTCACTTCCCTTATCTTTCTTTTCTTCCATTAATCCACTGTTTTGGGTCTGCTGATGATGTTAGTTCATCACATAATGTATCACATGTTTAGAACTGTACTGTTTTAAAGTTAAATTCCTCAAGAGTCCAATTATACTTCGTTAATTTGTCTAGCCCTACCTTCTCCTTAATTTAATGTCTAGTCCTTCATTACTAAGTTTGATGCTATAAGATCTCTTGCTAACAGAACTTATTGTTATTTTTTGTGTAGGATGTGTTCAACCTTCTTCCTAACCTTAGTGTGCTTGAGTTGGTCAAGGCTTTTCTTTGGTATGGAGGAAAATAATCTTCTATTTCTTTCCCCTGGATCTTGTATGATTTCTGTCCATTGTTTATGATTACGTGTTCTTTTCTCGGTCAAAACGAATGACATGATCTTTGGTAATATATCTCGTCTTCTCTTATCCGAAGTGTGATCGCTCTCCACAACTTGATCAACAACTAGGTGAGACTTGCGTCCTAATGTCTACGAGGAAAATATAGGATATGGCAATGTTTTTGGTAATTGTTTTATTATTCCTTACTTCCGCCGGATAGGAAATTGGTCTAATTAGTATATCCTCTAGAGTATTAAACCTATACTAATAGCATATGTCATTGTTGTTGGACACTTGGATATCATCATTATGCAAACAATGGTGGATTGAGAGAGGTGTTCCAAGTGGAGCCCGAGGCGTCTTTAAATATATTTTTAATGAAATATCTCGGATGGTATATACACATATTTTTGGGAGTCCAAGTGGGTGTAAACTCCCCTGCTCGGCATATGTGCATTTGGTGGTTCTATGTTTAAATTAATTGTTACGTGTACTTTGTTAATGACTTTTGTAGCAGTACTACCTTCTCCTTTTATTTGGATGGATGTTTTGCAATCTATACGAGATCGATTCATGATTACTTTTTATTTTTTGAAATTAAAGGTTTTCTTCTTGTAAGTAATGAAGGGTACATAATGATCATTGTTATATTATTTGGTTTGTCTCATTAGGTGCGAGAGGTTGTTGTGGTTGTGGTGTCCCGAGGAGCGAGGTTTTGAATCAATCCGATTGTGATGATGTTTTAGCTTGTGAGAATGATGATGAAATATCTATTGCAATGATTGAGGAATCACCATCACGCAAAAGGGTGACAACTTTCCTTGGTTTATATTTAGAATTCTTGCCTGTTTTTCACGGAACTTTTTTTAGAATACTAATTATGGTGTCCTAGAGGCATAATGAGATTTTTTTTGCAGTTATTATCTTGTTGTTTATACTTATGTAATGGCATATTAATTTTTTATTTGATTAATAAAATTTCAGTTTATATCCTTCTTATATATGTTCTTTTGATTCTTATAAGAGTATAAGTAGTCTTTAAATTATGTGAGGACAGTGGGGTATGAGTTGTATGTATGCTGCATGATAGGGGATGCCACTAAAAGGTACTAGTAATTAAAGGTTTACTCCTTGTTGGTGCATGTACGGCTTGCCAAGAAGTTGTACAATTTTTTTTAAATAAAAAAACTAGCAAATGCTCCAGGTTGTTAAGAAAAACAGGAGCATTTATGCTACAAATGCTCCGTTTTTTCCTTAACAACCGGAGCATTTAACAATCAAATGCTCCGGTTTTTTAAACAACCGGAGCATTTGAGACACCAAATGCTACGGTTGAAACCGGAGCATTTGTAAAATGCTCAAATGCTCGTATGGCGTCTGCTACGGGTCAAATACGGAGCATTTGTGGGCTTTTTAACCGGAGCAATTGATGTTTTTTCCACTAGTGCTCCCAAAGGAGAATCATTGTAATTTTTGTAGTAACAGTGGAATGAGAGTGGAGGTGGTAGGAATGACCAACCTTCCTTTATAAAGTAACCAATGAATACCCTTTGGGTGCTGGTTTACCTTCTTGAAGTAAGTTGTCAATTGAAGGATGAAGGAGTCAGCAGTTATTTTCTATTTCAGTTGAGCCCAATCAATCCCACAAGTAGCTATGGCAGTCTGCAAGCTCGCTGGTACATATTCCCTTGACATAGCATCTGCTACTCTGTTAGATGCTCCTATCCAGTAACTGATTTCAAAATCATACCCCAAGAGCTTACTCACCCATTTCTGATATTCAAATCCATCTTCCCTCTGCTCCATTAAAAACTTCAAACTTTGTTGATCAGTCTTCACAATAATCCTCCTCCCCAACAGATAGTGTCTCCATTTGAGCACAACCAACACTATGGCCATCAGCTCCTTCTCATAGATTGACTTTAGTCTAGCTCTAGTACCCAATGTCTTGCTAAAAAAAGCTATAGGATGCCCATCTTGGGTGAGAATAGCTCCAAGTCCATAACCTGAAGCATCTGTTTCCACCTCAAATAGTTTAGAGAAATCTAGCATGGCCAATATAGGAGCTCTAGTCAAAGCCTGTTGTAAGGTAGTGAATGTTGCTGTACCTGCACTACTCCAGCCATAATTATCCTTCTTCAACTGCTCTGTGGGGGGTTGAGCAATCTGAGCATAACCTTTTATGAACTTCCTGTAGTATCTTGTAAGCCCTAAAAATCCCCTTAATTCCTTCAAATAATGAGGGATAGGCCAATCAAGCATGGCTTGGATCTTGCTCTGGTCCATTGCCACTCCTTGATCAGATATTACATGCCCAAGGTATGCTACCTCTGTTTTGCCAAACTCACATTTTTTCCCATTAGCATACAACTGGTGTTGCTCCAATTCTTCCAGGCTAAGTGTAACTCATGCTCCTGCTCAGTTTTACTATATACTAGTATAGCATCAAAAAAACACTAGTACAAATTTCCTCAAAAATAGCCTAAACACTTCATTCATTAGGGCCTGGAAGGTTGCAGGAGCATTGGTGAGCCCAAAAGGCATCACCAACCATTCATAGTGGCCCTCATGGTCCTAAAGGCTATTTTTGGGATATCCTCTCTCTTCATTCCAATTTGGTGATAGCCAGATTTTAAGTCAAGCTTAGTGAAAATAGAAGCTCCATATAACTCATCCAATAATCTATCTATAACAGGAATATGCAAATCACGTAATTAATCAATTATATGACACACAAAGGAATTTAAGAATTTAAACCTAATATCGAAATGTTAAATGAAACACGGAAGATACATAAAACTAAAGCGAATCAGAATTTATTTGTTAAATTTATCAAAAAAAGTGTTCCTTTATTTTCTCCTTTTTCCCTTTTTTTCTCTTTTTTGTCTTTTCTCTTTTTACACACACACACACACACACATACACACACACACACACACACACACACACACACACACACACACACACATATATATATATGTATCATCAGCATAAAAAATAACCTTAATATATGGGCTTGTTTATCTTGGACTGGGCTAAAAGCCTTTTTAAATATAACCAAATGAATATAATGTTCATAAACTATTTGGCCACTTAACAATGACAATTATAACTCTTTGTTGCCTAAGCATAATATTTCTTCAGCTGATCAAGATTAGTAAAATGGGTGAGTTCATTTTCATCAAAATCCATTAACTCTACTGCTCCAGCCGTAGTGATATACTTGGAAAGGAATGACCTAGATCAATTAGGCTTGAATTTTCCTCGAGGATCATGTAACGAAACTCTATCTTCTTTTAAGATCAAGTCACCTTCTTGAATATCACTATCTCAAACTCTCTTGTTAAATGCACGAGCAATTTGCTATTGATAGAGTTGGTAATCGATGTTCATCAGTGAATATGAGCTCATCATAACAAGTTTTGTATCACTGGTCTTCTAAAATCTCACTATCCACCATGACCCAGAGAGATTGTATTTCCACCTCATTTGGCAAGATTGGCTCCATCTCGTAAACTAGTGAATATGGGGTAGTTCTTGTTGGGATTCTGATTGATATTCTATATCCCTAGAGGATATATGAGATTTTGCCATGCCATTACCTAGTTTTCCTAGTAATTTTGCAACAATAGACTTAATTGTTTTTTTAGCTGCTTCCACCGCTCCATTAGTTTGAGGACGATAAGGTGAGGATTGATGGTGCTTGATTGCATGTTTCGCGAGAGTTGCTTTAAGATTAGCCTCAAACTGCGAACCATTATCTGAGATTATTTCAAAAGGTATTCCATACCGACAAATAATGTTGTGGATTATGAACTTTAAGACTTGTTTTAGCCCTAGTTTTGAAAATGACGCAGCTTAATGGCTATGAGAATATATTCATGCCTATTTGAAACTTTTGGATGAATTTGCTCAATTATGTTTATGCCCCAACTAGAGAATGGCCAGGTAGAAGTCATATTGTGTAACAACACAGACGGCATATGGTTAAGATTTGAAAAGACCTGACATTTCTTGCAAGCACAAACAAAATTGATGCAGTCACCTTCTAGTGTACTCCAATAAAAACCCACCTGCAAAATTTACGAGCCAACATCCTTATGTTCATTTGAGGTCCACATTCTCCCCCATGGACTTCTTCTATTATTGCTTGCTTCTCGTTATCATTCATGCAGAGTCGTAAGGAACCATCAAACCCTTTGTGATATAGTTTGCTGAAATAAGTGACTAACATTCTGATGACTAAATGATCTTATTTGTTACTTCCTTCCGGATATTGCATAGTTTCTAAAAAGGTCTTGATATCCTTGTACCGGACATCATCATCATCATCATCTTGTTGAGTCGACATAGAAACGATATGTGTTACTGTCACTATTGGCCCTTTCCTTTCTTCAGTCAGTACTGACTGGATCTTTGTACCTTTTCCCATGTCAAATTAACAGCAAAATTGGCTAAAGCATTAGTGAAGCTATTTTGTTCTCGAGGAAGATGTTTGAAATTAATTTCATCAAAATAGGGAAGTAATTCTTCGAGATGATCTGTTACATCTGGAGTCTCTCATCTCGGACTTTCCACATCCCCATTGTTTGTGATATGATGAGAGTAGAGTCTCTATATACAATGAGTCGTCTTGCCTCTGCTACAAGAGCGGCTTTTACACACCATATATCCATGCTTTATACTCGTATATATTATTCGTCATTGGAAAGTCGAGCTTGACAGCAAACGGAACATCGACTACTTCTAGGTTCACTAATAAAACTCTTGCTCCATTGCTTCTCCTGTTAGAAGCTCCATCAAAATAGATACATAATTGTGAATTGTCGATAAATAATATATGTTCATCAGGAAACATATCAATACTCATCTCCTGATATAGACCCTTTTGCTAAGACTTCAGATATTGCTCTCCCTTCTACAGATTTCTGGTTCACATATTGAATATCAAACTCAAAAGCATATCATGTCACCTTGCTAATCTCTCACTAAGAATGGGCTTTTCGAACAGGTGCTTGATTGGATCGAGCTTCGAAATTAATAAGTAGTGTAAGCTTAAAGATGATGCCTCGGCTTCTTCGTTACATAGATTAAGGCGACACGTGCTTTTTCCAATAGGGTATATCTTGTTTCATACTCTAGGAATATCTTGTTGAGATAGTATATAACAACTTCCTTCTTTGTACCTTCTTGATATTGAGCTAGAGAGCTTCCATAGCAGCTTTTGTAATGGTGAGGTACAAAACCAGGGGTTCCCCTAGCTTAGGTGGCATATAAAGTAGGTGGATTAGAAAGGTATTCCTTCACTGAATCAAAATCCATCTGAAATTCTTTATTCTCATGAGACACCCCTTTCTAACTTGATTGGATATCAGTTCACATCTCATAGTGAGTTGTGAGATGAACCTACTAATATATTGAATTATGCCAAGGAATCCTATTATCTCCTTTTTAGTTTTTGGAGGAGGTAGCTCTTGAATAACTTTCACTTTTTCAGAATCCACTTTGATGCCATCCTGACTAACAATAAATCCTAACAGCTAACCCGAAGTTACCCCAAACACACACTTTTGAGGGTTCAACCTCATGTTGTATTTTCTTTATTCTTTTGAAGGATGACCTAATTAATGTAGGAATATGCCCTCACAATCTTCACTTTTCACGATCATATCATCTACATAAACTTCCATAGTATCGTGGACGAGGTCAGCAAGAATAGGGGTGGCAACCTTTTGATACGTATCTTCGGCATTCTAGAGACCAAAAGGCGTAACTCTATTAGCAGAAAGTTCCCCATGGGGTGATAAAATATGTTTTTGTCTATGTCTTCTTGAGCTATAAGTATCTGATTGTATCCTGAAAATACATCCATGAACGCGAAAACATTGTATGCTGGTAGGATGTCGTACAACTGTCAAAAATAAAATCCTAACAAAGCCTCCCAATAATGTAGTAGGGTAAGTAGGGTCGAATCCACAGAGAGATGTTTGTTTTAATCTAGCTTTTCAATTAGGCAAAATTAGCCTCAACACCACAAATTATGACGCGGGTGCACCCAGCGTCACCAACTTTGACTAGAAGCCAAAACACCACCCTATTGGTCTGGGTGCAGTGGGTGTCATAAATGACGCTGAAGCTAACTTTTCTTGACACATGTTCATATGATTTAGGCTTCTAGTCAATGAAAAAATAGGATAAATGAAAGAAAAAGAAGAAAATGGAAAAAATTGACACGGATTCCCCATCGCCGACAAGAAAACTTAGCTCCGACGTCATGTATAGCATTCGCTGCACTTAGGCCAATAGTTTGGAGTGTTTTGGCTACTAGTCAAAGTTGGTGGCGCTGGGTGCACCCGCGCCATAGTTTGTGGTGTAGTGGTCAATTTTAAACAAGGTCACAATTATGGGGTGAAAGGTATTAAACTAATCAATAAGGAAAACTAAAATAAAAAAAATCTAGGGCAATGGTTCACCATGGCATATCAAGGTTGAAAATATGTATCAGCCAACAATTAAAATAAACAAAACAATTTAGGGCAAACAAATTGTTAATTTATAAGAAATAATTCTACCTATTGTTGTAGGTCTAAACATCAGATTTATACCTCTCGGCGCATAATCTAACATTGCCAACTTAACCGATCCAGTCTAGCCAAACCGAATTAACAAGCAATACAAACAAACAATAGGAAATAGTGGAATCAAGCAATTATCGAAACATCACAAATCAACCCCTTTCATACATTTATTAATCCCCTTAAGCCCTATAAAGAAAACTACTCTATCATGAAATAAAGAACTAAAACTAAATCTATAAAAGAAAACATAATCAAAAGAAATAAATAAAAAGAAAGAGAAAGAAAGAAATAAAGTACCTCAATGGATTAAACTAATGGAGTTCATGAATTAATAAAGAACAAGAAAATCTAGGATAGCTAGAGCGAATAAAGAAGATGAATAAAACTAAAACGTCAAAATAAAATTCCAAGATAAAGAGAGAGAGAGATAGAGTGAGAAACCTAATAAAATAAGACCAAATATCCTAATATAACTAGGAAAGTAAGTTACAAGATAAGAGAAGTCGAATTGTCATTAAATTGACCAGAATAATCCATACTATGAGCGTTTCGCCAAATGTACTCTAGAGGTGATCAAATAGCGGGCCGGGCCACCTCTAAAAAAATTTCCCATTAATCGGGTCTGGCTGGGCCAAAATCCGGGCCAGTTTTTTGTTCTCAAAGCCCGCTTTTTCGGGCCAAAAATAGCGGGCTTTTTGGGCCAAAATCGGTTCGGGTTGAAATTTAGACTAAAAAGTCATTTTCGGCTTGCCCAAAAACCGTTCCAAATAAAAAAAAAAATCAGGTCGGGCCCAAAACGGGCCAAAAAATTCTGCCCAAGCCCGAGTATTTTCCTGGCCTGGCCGGGCTACCTTTGATCACCTCTAATATAATCCCACCTATGGGTTATTGAAACCTGTTAATCAGGTAATTTTTTATACTTTCCTCTTCTTTCTCTCTCGGCTCTCCTCCACCCTTACCCCTTCGACCCACCAGCCCCACCCCAACCACCATCTACCTCCCCTACCTACTGCCACCAACCTCTCTCCCCTTCTTGTCCTCCTCGACCCCACCGCCATTTGCCTCCCTCCTTCCCCGCCCCTGAAAAAACACACTTCCACCATCCCTAGATCTCCAGCCACTAGCCCCCGAAAAAACATATCCACGTGTAATTTTCCAACGAACTCGAATCCCAAGAGGAAGGGGTATGTTTAGGGTGGGTTAGTTCAAGGTGGGAGGTTTTTTTGGGGGTGAGGGAGGGGTGGGGTAAGCAAGTGGGTAGGGGGATTTTTTTCGGGGCGGGGAGATAAGAGAGAGTTGGCGAGTAGGGTGAAGGAAAAGGATGGGTGGGCTTTTTTTTTTCCGGGGAATGAGGACGGGGTGGTGGCAGTGGGGTGGGGGATTTTTTTAATGGTAGGGGAGGAAAAAGAGGGGTGGTAGTAGGGTGGGGGGAAATGGATGGGTGGTTTTTTTTTTCTAGGGGTGAGGGAGGGGTGTTAGTGGGGTGAGGGAGGAAGGGAAGAGGTGGTTGTAGGGTGGGGAAAGGGCGGGTAGGGGTTTATTTTGCGAGGGTGGGGGGAGGGGTAGCAAACTAGCAGCGGCATGTGGGGCTCTTTTGAGGGTGGGGAGGAAGGGGAGAGGTGGCCATAGGGTTGGGAGGGGTGACAGATTAGCAGTTTGTGGGGGGCTTTTTTTTGCGGGGGTGGGGAGGAAGAAGAGGGGCGGCAGTAGGGTGGGGGAAATTTTTAACACATCACGTGGGGGGGCACATGCAACTTTTACTTGTTGCAATAGCTTAAAACAGGTTAAGGGAGTATTTTAGAAAGGGTTTGGTAATTCCTTGGATTATTTTATAATAACCCACAGGTGAGATTAGTTTTAGCAGATTGATAATATTAGGGATTATTCTGATCAATTTTTCGTAAGAAATATTGAAATCAAGCATTCTTGAATCATCACAAAACAACCCCTTTCAAAAATACTCTATTATGAAATAAAGAATTTAAACTACATCAATAAAAGAATACATAATCAAAAGAAATAAATAAAAAGAAAGAGAAAGAAATAAATAAAAAGAAAAAGAAATAAATCCATAACCCTTTAAAAGTTGGAAGTTGGCCTACTATTCACTGCAATAGTGATCCGAGTCACAATTCCTTGAAGTTTACTGTTCATAAGTCTTGGGCAATTTCAGCCCTCCATCTTCTCCCTCCATCTGAGCCACACGATGTTTTCTCCTCTCTCCTCTTTACTACATCTCTCTCCTCTCTCCTCTTTTCTCTGTCTTCCATCTCTTCTCTCTCATGTTTCTCTCCACAACTTCTTCAGTTACTTCAACATAAAACCCTAGCATATCCCCAATTTCTAGGGTTTTCCCTTTCGAATTTCAGCTTTAAGTTGATGCACATTAAATATATCTACTTAGAAGGATTCAACTATATAAGAACCGTGATCCCCAGGTTCTATCCGTTCGTCAAAGCAATTACAAGGTCAATGGGTCAGCAAAATCCGACATTTTGGACTCCATTTGCAGCAAGTTCGAGCCTCAAATCTTCAGGATTTTGGAACTGGTATACTTCAAATTTTCGTTCTTTTACTTTTTCAAAGACTTTGCTCTAATTCGAATTGAAAGAGTAGACCACGATTTGGACAAATTCCAGTTTCTAAATCATTTTTTTTGCAATTTCTGAGTTAGGTTTCTTCTTCTACAACAAGATGCAACAAGATCTTCCCAAGACTCTAACCTTGGCTTCCCTACTCTCCTCCTTTTCCCCTTGAGATTCTCGTACCACATGCTAGCATAGCCAGTGAGTTTAAGGACATCCACCTTGAATCTTTTCCGGTCATCGAAGTCCTTATAATCAAAGACTTGTTCCAACCTTTGCATCCACTCCAAAAACTTCTCGGGTTTCATGGCACCATCAAACTCCGGCAAGTCTAACCTCAACCCCCTATCATCATCCCTGCCTCCTTGGTTGCGTGGCCTTGAATGCCTCGCTCCTTCCTCCTCCTCATCAGTACTACTATTTCTTCCACTCCTAACAGGACTAGGAGACCTCCCTCGATGCTCTAAGAGTTGCACTACTCTATCGAGCCTTTGTCGCAATTCCTCGATTTCTCTATCCCCCCTTAGGTTGTTGGCTTGCTCCAAGGTGATCCCCCTAGGGATCCTAACCCCCTCTTCCTCCTCATGGCGTGAATATTCGTCCCCCATGATGAAAAACGCACCAACAAACTCAGTTATAGTCTAACAGAACTAGACTTGCACCTTCAATGCTATTTGCGGCTGATTTGGTTCTTGATGAACCTTGTGGATCTTGCACTAAATTTTTCCGGCTAAACAATACTCCAAGTGAGTACCTTTGATGTAGCTTTGTAAATTTTTCGGAATCTTGGAAGAAAGACACGTTCTTGGACGTTTCTTGAACCGTTTCCTCCTTCGAACAAAAATCGAACTTAGTGATGGATGATGATGGATGATGATGGTTGTGTAAGAACGTTTGATGATTATGGCTGGATGTTTACGCAAGCTCTGATACTAAGATGATGTATTTAGTCTAGGAGATTAAATACTTGTGCGGAATTCGTGTGTTTGTGTCAAAGATCAATCGATGGATTATGGTAGGATGCAATGAAGATGGCTCGAACTACTGCTGGATAGAACATAGTTTAGGTTTCCTATAAAGAATTTAATCACCAAGGAATGAAACTAAGGATTTGAAAGCATAAAGAATTTAATCACCAACTTTCAGGAACTTTGATGAACACTCAATGTATTCGACAAAACAAAAGCAAATCACTGTTATTCAACTATGGAAAAATCGAAATACAACTTATGCTATATAAATGATAACAAACTCCTATCTTGCTTAGGACAAGTCCCTAAGTCTTAAAAATAACTAAACTCTTGGAACAAAGATAAATACAAAAGAGTTATGACACACTCCAAACTAGAGAGCAATGAAGAGTCCTAAGTGAACTCAACTAACTAGCACAATGCGTAACACAATGCACAGTACAATGCGTAGCACAGTACATGATGTCTACGTTGCTACTCCTTCTCCAATGCATGTGACCATGCACACCAACACCTTAAAGCTAGCAAATCCAAGACATGAGTCATAGAAACAACCCCGCTCTAGTTGAGAAACTTTGAAGCAAGCGCCAACAATTGAGCATCCTCTAATGGATCAACCACTCCTTAGGTCTATTTCAGAAAAGACCTTAGAACCATGCAAATCATCCAAAAGATCATTTAACCTAGGGATGGGAAAACGATACTTTATGGTGATCTTGTTTATGGCTCTACTATACACACACATGCGCCATTCACCATTCTTCTTAGGCACTAGAAGTGTAGGGACAACACAAGGGCTAAGAGACTCCCTAATCAATCCTTTTGCCTTCAATTCTTCCACTTGGCTCCTTATTTCTTCGGTTTCTTTTGGGTTTATTCTATAAGCAGTCTTGTTGGGTAGACTAGCTTCGGAAAGAAGGTCAGTTTTATTTTGGATATCTCTTTTAGGGGGTAGGCCAGGAGGGATTTCTTTTGGAAATACATGTTCAAATTATTTAAGGGTGTGAGTAATGGGTGTGGGTTTTCTTGTGGGGGTGGAGTTGGGTCTAAACCACTCAAGATAAGTTCTTGAAATATCTCATACTCATGGTAGGATGACTTGATAAGGGTGGTTAGTGAAGCAGCTTTCTTTGGTTGGTAGGATGGGGTTTCTTTTTGCTTGGGGAATAGTGGGGGTAGGAACAATCTTCTTTTGATTCTTAACAAAAGCATAAGAATTCTTGTAACCATCATGGATCACTCTCCCATCAAACATCCAAGGTCTTCCCAATAGGACATGGCACGCATCCATGGGAATGACATCATACGAAAGCTCTTCTTCATAGGCTTTATCAATGCTAAATGAAAGTAACACACATGAAGACAAATGTATTCCTATAATTTGCCTTGGTTTAACCACTAGATTACATAGGGGTTAGGGTGAGGAGTATTATCTAAGTTTAGCTTGGTTACTAAGGTTTGGGACGCCACATTGGTGCAACTATCACCATCAATGATCAAGGAGCAAACTTTGCCTCCTATGGTGCACCTAGCGTGAAAGATAGCCTCCCTTTGCAATTGATCTTCATTAGTAGCTAGGCCACTAAGAGACCTTCTCACTACTAAACACTCTCCTTCATCAGGTCCTATGATACGCCCTTCTTCCTCCTCCTCTTCTACTTCATATCCGTCCTCAATTGCTTCATACTCTGCAAGACTCATAATTTTCTTGTTAGGACATTTAGAGGCAATGTGCCCTACTCCTTGACATCTATAACACCTTTGTGGGGTTTTACTCAAAGTGGTGTTAGGCTCGATCTTTTGGGGTGGTTTAGAAGTGTAGGATGTGTTTGGATTAGAAGGGTTTGGGGTTGGTATAGTGTATGAGGTATTTTTGATAAAGGAGCGTGAGGCTTCCTATTTACCTTTAGATTTGACAACTTTGTGAGCTAACAAGACTAGCTCTTCCAAGGTTGAGTATGAGAGCAACTCAACAACATTAGCAATAGAAGGGTCTAAGCCTCCTAAGAAACGTACCAAGGTTTGAGGTTCATCCTCCATAACATCACAATTCATGATGTATGCTTCAAACTCCTTTGCATACTCCTCAATAGTTTTGCTACCTTGGCTTAGGTGATGGAATTTGGAGAAGTTTTCTTGGACATAGTAGGTTGGTAAGAACTTTTTGTTTTAGGAGTTTCTTCATCTTCTCCCATTTTCTCACCTTTTCCTTCTCTACTCTCTCCCTTTTGGCAATTACACTTGCCCCCCAAGAAGAAGCATACTTCCTTAGCTTCAAGGCTACAAGTTTCACTCTCTTTTCCTCCGACACTTGTTTATAATCAAACACTCTCTCCATAGTTTGAATCCACTCAATGAATTCGTCTGCATCAAGCTTGCCATCATACTCAAGGATGTCAACCTTAATGTCATTAGTGGGACCATAGTTAGGGCCTCTCCTATTTGGACGCGCACCTTGCTCAAAATTGAACAAAGTTGCTTGGCTATCCTCATCTGATTCATCTCCTCTTTGCACCCTCAATCTTAATGAAAGTTGACGCAATTGATCTTGCATTAGTTCCATACGTGCATTTGCCTCCCCTATTTCATCTTCTAAGGCCTTTAACACCTCTCTCCAATTAGCAAGGGGTCCTCCTTCTTCGGTCATGGTTAGAGTTATGATTAGGGATGTATTTGGATTGTGTTTGGGACGTGTTTAGGCTAGGATTTAAGCTCAGCTTTGATACCAATATGTAGTATATAATTGGAGTCACACTCGAATCATACAAGGTTATATGAGATAATGATGAGAAAACCAAGAGTTTTGAATCCACAAAACTCACGGTTTAATGGCTACCTTTAGACTACGAGGATAAGTCACATCACCAAGTAATCTAATAGGATCCTAAGAACACCAATTAGTTTGCCAAAGCTAATATAGCATAGGTGTAGGCGTGTTTTTATTTCGCCTACGCGGTGTGAGTGCGTATTAGATTTGACTACCCCACTGTAAAGGTTTTGATGGAAAATTGTTTTGAAAGAAGTCGCCAACAATTCTTTTTAGGAAGAATCATAAACCTAATTGGATATGGGAAACCGTAGGGATAAATTAGGGACTTATTCAATGTAGATTTTCCCGTCCTGACTCCATAGATGGTCAAAATGAACCAAAGATTGAGTTCGGGGGTGAGGGTACGAATATAGTCATAATGAACCACATTTGCCCAAAGTTGGCCTCTACTAAATATCGATTCATTACAGATTTTATGCCAATGAATAATCAAATAACGTTTTAAACACCCTAAAAATAATTAGTCTAGGTTGGTTCAGGAAACACATAAAAAGACTAATTTTAGTGACATGTTATTATGCAATCAGTTTACAGGGAACCTAGCAGGTTGTTCAAATTAATATGATTAATATTAGAACAGTTCTTTAGGTCTTGATTAACAATAAATAACATGTGGGTGATAAAAACAATAAAGCAGGACAATCATATAATATGCATAAAATAATTAGGTAAGCATATAATAATGTATGAAAAGAAATAAAAAGAAGGAAAAAAGGTTTAGAATATACAGTAGAACGATTTTACATTAAAAATCTACATCAGGAAAGAAAACTGTTAGTAACTTCAATATAAAAATAATTTATTAAAGGACCCTCAGGATTATACCGTGGCTTGGGTCTGCAAGATTGACAACTTTCGGGACGAGCAATCGTGAAGCCTGAAAATCTGAATGTATGAAATTATGTAGATTGAATGTATTTGTAGTTCGTAGAGAGAATTCGTAATTGTGTTCGTAAAGTATTCGTCGAGTGTTATGTGAAAAATCCGTTCTTGAAATCTGTACGGAAATCAGGCCTATTTATAGGGAAAACGACACTGCGCCTCACGCGCCAGCTGCGCCTGGCGCAGGCTGACTTGTCACGTGCATGACGCGGCATGCCCAGTAGAAAACGTACACGTGGTACGGGCTTTTGAAAAAGATAAGAAAGAAAAGCCGCGTCTCACACAGAGAAGTGCGCTTGACGCAGGACTCTATATGACACATAAGTCTATGTGGCATTTCTGTGCGCTTGGTGCAGGCTGTGCGCTAGGCGCGACATACGTGGAAGCCCACGTGTCAGGACACGTGCGCTCGGCGCAGGTAGCTGCGCTCAGCGCAGAGCTTGTTTTTGACATGTCTTGATATTTTTTTGATAAAAACGCGTTCTAGGATAAAATCTGATTTTAACTATAAAAAATATCTTTTGAAAATATTTTTTTTATTTAATTAATTATTATTAAACAATTAATTGGGCTTTTCAAAGGATTGGGCTCAAAATACAATTAGTTATCATGAATAATTAATTGGGCTTTAAAATAGGACTTTAACACTTTTCAAAATGGTTTTGAATGGCTTTTCAGACTGCTCTGCCCTTGGGTCGGACCAATTAAGACCACGGTATATTTCATCATCGGATCCTTAAATGGGGAGACATGATTATGTGTCTACAAAAGCCCCCACTTTGACTGAGGTTCAGGAAACAGAAAGTCAAAGTATACGGTGTCGGGACGGAGAACGATTCTAAACGCTCTGCAGTTTAGAACTGATCTATATACATCGGTATCTGCAAAACAAAGTTAGTATGCAGGACTATAACTACAAGCAATCTGATTACCTGCAGAAGAATATGTTAGCAGATAGGTGCAAACAACTCACATAATGATGCAAAAATGCAAACTTAGACTCTCTATGGATGCATGAGACGCTATGCAAGGATTAAGGTTATGCAAAGCTAATGGACGCCACGTCATGCAAGGTCAGGGTTATGCAAGACTAGAATGTATGAAATGCAATGCAAGGTCAGGGTTTTACAATGCTGCAATACAAGGTCAGGATTTTACAAGGCTAGAGGATGTGGATATGTAGAATGATAGAATGAAATGACTAGAACGATTTTTGAAAATTGTGTTTTAGTAAACAATCGGGGTCCGTAAACGAGGTCCGTAGATTGCAACTTCTCGGGAGTTTGATTTGGATCGGAGGAACCACCACACAAAGGAAGCCCCCACTTTGGGTGAGCTTGCCTGAATTAGGCATCTTGAGCCTTGATTGAAATGTAGTTGATCTGATATTGTAGTTGATCTGATATTGAAAGTTATCACTGGGGATTCTTCTTTGGGAAGTTGATACAGGCAAAGTCAAATATCACTAGAAACCATGGAATCTTCGGAAGGAGAGCTTGGATTGAAAAAATAAAAAGTTTAAATTTATGACTCAAATTAATGTAGGTGGGAAAAGGCTTTGACGAGGCTAGGTTCAGACTCGAGTCTATGTCGGGATCTAGAAAGAATATGCTCCTGAACTCTAGAAAATCAAATCATTATATTAGACCTTGACTAATTTATTTTTATTGAAGCGGTCGGACCTCGAGATGAGGATTCCTACGTATCCTTGCGGAATCAGACCATTCGTAGTTCTGGATCTGATTTCTTTTGTTATTATTTTTTTATGTGCCCTAACTTTTGCCTAGGCCGCCTTTTTGGGTTTTCAATCTAGCGGGCTTGGACATACCTTGAAAAAGGAGTTAGGATTGATGAAAGGTTGAGAGGTTAAAGGCTTTAGGTTTGATGAAGGTTTAAGGCTTGAGGTTTAAGGTAAGGATCATGAATTTGGATTATATGGTTATGGTTTTGATGGATCGAATGGATTTGAAACGAGGGGTAGAACTTGTGTGCAATCCCCCTAGCTTGACTTTTTATTTCTTTGCCTTTGGCTTTTTCTTTTTGCATTTTTTTCTGCGTTTTCTTTTTGCTTTTGCTTTTTCCTTTCGCACTTTGATTTTTTCACTTTTTTTTTTTATATTTGCCTGGCATTGACTTTTTATATAGTAAGGCTTGCACACAAGCTATTGGTTTAGGATATTGGAAGGCTTGAAGGATATTTGTGGAGCTTTGATTTTGAAAGGATTATTTGACTAATAAAGATGATGGTTTATGGGATTTTTTATTTTGGATTGCATGGATGGCTTATGGATGATGGTTTGTGGATGATGGAGGGAAAGGGATAACTCCTGATCCAAAGTATGTCCATTTAATTTTTCTTTATTTTTTTAGTTTTTTCAGATCTCTTTTTATTATTAGTCAAGTTCATTAGGTGATTTATGTTTCATCATTGAATTAGAAGCATAAATAAAATGATGGAAGGCCAATGAAAATGAAAAGAAAAATAAAATGAAATGGAAATGGAAATGCTATAATAGATGAAGTCCTATAGTGACATAGACTCGATGGGAAAGGATAGAAATGGCTTAGGGTAAGGACTCTCTGGCTCATCCTAGGAAACCAGAAATAAAAGACTAAGCCTGTTGAATTGTTGATGCACTGCACAGAAGGGGTTGTTGGTGACGCTGATTTTCGTTGTAGCAAGTATTAGTAGTCTATTGTCATCGATCATGTTTCACGGTGCATTTGTAGGATCCAACACTAGATGTCAGATGTTCATTGTTCTGTTGGAATTCGCTGTAGAAATGTAGGTTGCACCTTTTGAATTTTCTTTTAAATGCAGGGTTCAGAGTAGACCCTATGTAAGTGATTGCGCCTCTAATGTGAAGGCGGTAAACCCTATGGAAGTGATCGCGCCTCTATTTTGAAGGCGGTCAAAAGTAATCTTCATGACTTGAAATGAAGTCAGGGTGGTGATAGTGCGATTGATGAGCTTTAGAGTAGGCTCACATTTTGATCTTCCATTAGACGCTCCTAAGTTGTAATCTCTCGACCGGTCATGAACAGAATCGAGTGGATCTCGTAAATTTTAAGAAATGACGTTTTAGAAATGTGAAATGGAGATGAGAAATGAGAATAAGAAATGGACATGGAAATGGAGATGAAAATGGGAAATGAAAATGGAAAATGATTTTCAAATGGAAATGGAAATGGGAATGAGAAATGATTAGAAATGGGTATGGTTATGGACTTAGTATGGGCTTGACCATGATGAAGACATGGGCCTAACTATATGCAAATGCAGACATGGACTGGACTGGACTATGCAAGCAGACTGGATTGGGTTTTGGTGATGATAGGAGAGACTGGACTTTGACCTTTCGGGTGGGCAAGTAGGCTAGACTTTTAGGAAGACTGGACAATAAGGGAGACTAGAATCTTAACTTAAGGAAACTAGACTTTGAACTTACGGGTGAGCAAGGAGGCTAGACAACTAGACTTCGAAACTTACATTAAACTAAGCAGGCTAGACTCAAAAATTGCCTATGTGAACTTATGGAATGCTAAACCTTGAACTTACGGGTGAGCAAGCAGGCTAGACACAAAATTTGCCTATGGGCTTAAGGAATGCTAGGCCTTGAACTTACGGGTGAGCAAGCAGGCTAGACACAAAATTTGCCTAGAGACTTAAGGAATGTTATACCTTGAACTTACGGGTGAGCAAGCAGGCTAGACTTTTAGGGATGAACTTTTATAGTCCTAAGACTGAATTTTTATAGTCCGAAGACTGACTAGGGCTTACATGGAGACGCAAACTAGACCTAGGATATGAATTGACGTATAGGTTTGACTTAGACTGGGAGATGCCCATGGGCTTGACATTGGATATGGACTAGGATTGGACTTAGAATGGAATAGACTGGGATTAGACTTGGACTGGGCTTGACATAGACTAGGGTTCACATAAAGATGCACATGGGCCTACCTTTGACTTGAACTAGACTTATATGGGCCTAAGATGGACTCTAATGCTAGCAAATGAATCAACTGAAATGCACACGGGCCTAAATAAATGCAAAATGGACTCTAATGCATATGGGCCTAGGAATGAATGCAAATGGATTGGGTTGATTGGATTGGATTGAATGAATGTGTTTGGAATGGGCTTAGAATTTTCAAATTTCGTTTTTGAAAGGAACCCCTTGTTTTTATCTTTTGTTAGGAAAATATGATAGATTAATTTTGAAAAATATTTTTTTTTATTGAAATGTCGTGGTATGATGATGATGATTAAATACTTTTTGAAAAAGGTAGAATAGACATCGGTGTAGGATTGATTTTGAAAAATAAAGTTTTTGAAATTGATTGAATATGGTAAGGTAAGATTGATAGGGAAGATTAGTTGAACAACAAGGAGAAAATGGGAAGAGGTAGACATGCATGATGACTCTAACTCTACAACGACCACTTTAGATGCACTTTTTAAGGATAGACTTACCCTTGCATGAAAAGACTGATTGTTTTTTCGAATTAGGTGAGACCTTTAATTAGACCATACACTCCGCGAATGCAGACAAACAAACATAGGACTGAACATAGGATCGACCATTACGACGACTAAATTGATGAAAAGCGTGCGATGCACAGACTGCGTGCCGCGCAACATTGCTGCACGCGGCGCTGAGCCGTGCGTCTGGCGCGGGAGTGGTGCGCTAGGCGCAACTTAATGCGCTTGGCGCACTACTCCCCGACACGTTTTCCGGGGATTTAGGCGACGTATTGGGCAATTGACGAATTTTCTATTGCTTGTTAGACGCGATTTTAGGAACGACGCATAATAATGACAATTTGACAGGATGATAACAGGCGAAAATTGCAATCACTGGCAAATGTCATATAACATGGATGCAAAAGTTCCAACCTAAAGTCCAGTTCTATGTTTGAAACTATTGGTCAGGTTTAGGTTCAGTCTGAAAAGGGTCCATGACTAAGAGATTGATCCCACGCTTCGTACCCCTGCTTAAAGAGGTGGCCACGTGTAAGACGCACTCCAGTCTCAAGTCAGGAACAAGAGAACAATGCCATGGTTGGGTAGGTTTGCTTATAAATAAGATCCAACACTATCGCTCAGGAAGCTTTTTGGAAGGACAAAGCGCAAACCCCCCGGGGGTGACCTCACACATAGAACATGTGCTAATGAGGCAAGGTAGATTGTCCTTATGGTGGCTGAACAGTAGCCATGCATATGCAAAACTGTATATTATTCTAAGGCATAAAAATAAGAATGAATCGTATTTTTCAAGTTTCACCCACTCATTTAAAAAAATTAATTTTTTTTTAAAATCCTCCCTAGTGGAATCGCCAAATTATAGGCGTGTTTTTATTTCGCCTACGCGGTGTGAGCGCGTATTAGATTTGACTACCCCACTGTAAAGGTTTTATGGAAAATTATTTTGAAAGAAGTCGCCAACAATTCTTTTTAGGAAGAATCATAAACCTAATTGGATATGGGAAACCGTAGGGATAAATTAGGGACTTATTCAATGCAGATTTCCCCGTCCTGACTCCATAGATGGTCAAAATGAACCAAAGATTGAGTTCGGGGGTGAGGGTACGAATATAATCATACTGAACCACATTCGCCCAAAGTTGGCCTCTACTAAATATCGATTCATTACAGATTTTATGCCAAAGAATAATCAAATAACGTTTTAAATACCCTAAAAATAATTAGTCTAGGTTGGTTCTAGAAACACATAAAAAGACTAATTTTAGTGACATGTTATTATGCAATCAGTTTATAGGGAACCTAGCAGGTTGTCCAAATTAATCTTATTAATATTAGAACAATTCTTTAGGTCTTGATTAGCAATAAATAACATGTAGGTGATAAAAACAATAAAGCAGGACAATCATATAATATCTATAAAATAATCATGCAAGCATATAATAATGTATGAAAAGAAATAAAAAGAAGGAAAAAAGGTTTAGAATATACAGTAGAACGATTTTACATTAAAAATCTACATCAGGAAAGAAAAGTGTTAGTAACTTTAATATAAAAATAATTTATTTAAGAACCCTCAGGATTATATCGTGGTTTGGGTCTGCAAGATTGACAACCTTCGGGACGAGCAATCGTGAAGCCTGAAAATCTGAATGTATGAAAGTATGTGGATTAAATGTATTTGTGTTTGAAAGTATGAATTTTGTAGGGAGATTTTGTAGTTCGTAGAGAGAATTCGTAATTGTGTTCGTAAAGTATTCGTCGAGTGTTATGTGAAAAATCTGTTCTTGAAATCTGTGCGGAAATCAGGCTTATTTATAGGGAAAACGACACTGCGCCTCACGCACCAGTTGCGCCTGGCGCAGGCTGACGTGTCACGTGCATGACGCGGCATGCCCAGTAGAAAACGTACACGTGGTACGCGCTTTTGAAAAAGATAAGAAAGAAAAGCCGCGTCTCACGCAGAGAAGTGCGCTTGACGCATGACTCTATATGACACATAAGTCTATGTGGCATTTCTGTGCGCTTGGCGCACGCTGTGCGCTAGGCGCGGCATACGTGGAAGCCCACGTGTCAGGACAAGTGCGCTCGGCGCAGGTAGCTGCGCTCAGCGCAGAGCTTGTTTTTCACATGTCTTGACAGTTTTTTGATAAAAACGTGTTCTTGGATAAAATATGATTTTAACTATAAAAAATATCTTTTGAAAATATTTATTTTATTTAATTAATTATTATTAAACAATTAATTGGGCTTTTCAAAGTATTCGGCTCAAAATACAATTAATTATCATGAATAATTAATTGGGCTCAAAATACAATTAATTATCGGACCAATTAAGACCACGATATGTTTCATCATCGGATCCTTAAATGGGGAGACATGATTATGTGTCTACAATAGGCGAATTAACTTGTATCTAATCTAAGAGACAAAGGTGAAAACAAGATATAAACACTCAATTTTTTTGTTAAGTCATAAAAGTTATGTCCTCTTCATTGCATTCATTTGGTTTATATATAACCATTACAACTTAATTTTCTGATTTTAAGACAAAATAATTTAAGGAAATTAACAACCACTAACTACACTAACTGCATGATTACCAACATGGTAAAATCAAGCAACCAACTAAGCCACTACCGGTTAGTTTACAACGGCTACTTAGACTAACAACTATCCTAAAAAGGTGGCGCCTCAATCTTGGCTTGCTCATGCTTGCTTCGTCGCTCAACCAAGTGGGTAGGATCCTCCTCATGCATGCCTAAAATGTAGGAGAGTTGTTGCATTGTGGACGTGTGAATAAGGGCTAACAACCTCCTATTCTCACGTTGATTTGCGCGCTGCTCCTTGTTCCTCTCTTTACACGTTCCCTTTTAGCTCCATCTAACTTGTATCATTACAAATCAAGCTAAGAAAGGATGAGCTACAAGAATTACATGACTCCATATCTAGTAAGTTATAACTCAAAGCAAACTAAAACATGGAATAGAACTCCATTTGACGCAACAACATTAATGAAACATGCACAACTCCTAACTCCTAAATTACTCTAACTTATCCGGATTTAAAGAATGAAATAACAAGAAACTAAGCTAAGCACTCGAACTTAATGAATTAAATTAAACACCTCCATGAAAGAAGCATCATATTCTTCGAGATTCATAAGGAAGATACAATCACCAACCATATGAATTAGGTTAGTATCCTTGGACACCAACAATAGTGAAGCATCACCCTCGTCATCTCCAACAGGTGGGGGAGGGGTGGGGGTGATGCGACTACTGGCGGCTGGGTTGGGGGCTGCTCGTCAGGGTGGGGTTGGGGCTGCAGAGGGAGGGTGGGGGGAGGTGGTGGTGGTGGTTGTTAGGCTTAGGGTATTAGGGTCAGGGGATTAGGTTAATTAGGGTTAGGGGGTTAGTGTGGAGGGAGGCGTTAATTAGGTTAATAGTGGCAAAGTCGTAAATAATGGCAATGTTGAGTTAACGTCTGTTAGAAAAATGGCATATGGTGAACGTTTTCATAAACTAAGGGGTTTATATATGGTGAATATATGAAATATTGAGGGGTACATGGTGAAATTTTTAATTTGTTAGGGGTATATAGTGAAAAAACCAATAGATCAAATACATAAGTCTACCTTATATAAAATGTGAAAAATAAGAGAATTAGAAATTTTGTGTTACGCACGCATTCGGTTGTCGTTTACATTGTGGATATTCGTAAGTGAAATCTTTCATGTCTTTGAACAAGGTGATGTGATTTTTATTGGCGGTTTCGAACTCTTTTTGTGTTTTATGATTTTATGGACGAACAATGAAAATAAAAGGGATAGTACTCTTAAATCTCAATTTAAGAGGTTCTCTTGTAAGTCTAGGCTCCAAGATAACACAAAGTCGAGGTTTGTGTAGTTGAATACTCAATTCGATGCAAGCATAAACAAGCTTAACACATTAATTCTTTAAAACTCAAAAACTGATTTTTATTAATGAACACAAAGCCTTATATAGGCGTGAAAACCATAAACCCTAATCCTACTATAGCTAGGATAACAAACTCCAAATCCAAGTAGAACAAGCTCAACTTGGACGCCTACTAGTACTCATACTTCAACTCCTAATGTGCTTAAAGTAAGAAAAACCTCTCCCAAGTAGGAAAGTAAAACCTTGTAAGCAAAAGACTTCTACTAACACTAGACTTCTAACTATAATTGTACTCCAATTAGGAATCCTAATCCAACTAGGATTTGGACTTCCAATTCAACTAGAATTAGGAACAAATTAAATTATTATACTCCTAACAAAACAAGGAGTTCTAATCCTATTAGGATTAGGATTTCAAGAGTCCCATTCCTATTAGAATTAGGAAAACTATCAATACTCCTAACAGAACTATGAGTACTTTACAACCTTCATTTCTAAGAGAGACTAAGCTATTTAAATCCACATCACAAGGACGCCAAACGTTGACCTTCAAGCCTTTTCGAAGTTGCAATCATCTGATGCAAAATAAAATAGGGAAAAGCAAGTGTTACCAAACATTAATAGGGATATGTCTTGTTTGATAATAACCTAAAAATATTAAGGTAATTACCTAAACACTACTGTTTAGTGTTTGGTAATAACCTAAAGATATTTAGGTAAATATCGGAACCTTAATAAGTACAAATCTGAGTACTATGTCCATGAATTCAACAAGGCGATGGTTCGATTTCGTAAGCGAATCGATAATATACACATTTTTCTGTAGTAAGTCAATGATTGTCAATATTCAATCACTAGTGGAAAAAAGGTTAAATGTCACATGAAAACTGATGCGGTTAGTACCAAATCGGATCAATTAATGTCAACTGATCTGGTGGGCCAAGTGCCCCGCATCAGTTAACATTAACTGATCCGGTTAATCATGGTTCAGATCAATTAATGGGCCATTTTAACAGGTGCGCGTCAAGTGAAGCAATAAACCGAAGTGTCACTTTGGGCCTTCTTTAATAAACACGCGTCATGGCTTGGGCTTTTGGGCCATTTCGTTGTTGCTAGGGTTTATTCAACCCTCGAAGTCCTGCTATTCTCTTCTCACATTCTCCTCATACTCTGATCTCCTCTCTCATTCTCAAACACCACCACGCATCCTCCTCTCTCACGACTCAACCACGAAACCCCAATCACACACCGCTTCGCCAGCAACGCAATCCGCCAACGCCAACCCTTCACGAACCCCAGCCACCAACGCGACCAACCACGAAGGGAGACGACCGCGTCCCAAACTTCTCAACCCTTGGATTCGTCTTCAACGACGCCCAGATCGTGTAGTCGTCACCTCCTCGAAACGCCAACCACCACCCACACACATCACCATCCCACGAAACGTTGTCGTCTATCTTCTTTCCTTGCTCAAAATTTGGTTTCAGATCTAGGGTTAGTGAAAATGGGGTTTTTTTTTTTTTTTTTTAGTTGAATTTGTTAATTTTGTGGTGATTATTATCATGTAATTTCATATTATTCTAAACCTAGGTTTAATTTCATTTAATTTTCGTTTTTAGATTCTTATTTTTCTGTTAATTAGTTTATGCTCTGTAATTTCATATTTGGTTAATTAATTTTTTTTTTTCATTTATATAATTTATGTTTCGTAATTTAGTTCATTTATGTTTCTTTTTCGTTGTTTTAGTTTATTTTCGTTGTAATTTAAGTATTTTATCATTTAAATTCATCCTCTGTTAGTTTGGTTTATGTTATATTTTGTAATTTCAGTATGTTATTTTGATGTGGAACTTGATGTTCCGGATGGATATGGTGGGTTCTTGATGTGGAACGGGGTTGGATGTGTTTGAAAGGTGGAGATGGGATCAATTCTTGAAGGCAACGACTTCAAGATTGGAACAAAGGCAACGACTTTGATCCTCTAGTCAAGCTAGTCTCATAACATAAACATAAGCATGAAATTAATAACTCTAAATATTCTCAAGCAAAATCAACGTACGTATTATTATGAAAGAAACGACATATATATAATACACCCTACTAGTTCTAATCCTACTAGAACTAGGACAACTAGCAAACTCTATCTTGCCAGCAAACTAGACTCCTAATCCAACTTGGATTAGTTACAACCGACTCCTAACAAGATTGAATCATGTAAAATCTATCGTTTTAAGAACGTAGGCAAAACTATAACTTTTAATAAAATAAAACACAGATAACTAACTACAAGTAACTAAAACACATGAATAATTAACTATAACTAACTATACTACGTAGAATCTTCTTGTTCCGCATCATTCTTCCCTTCTTGAAAAGAATTTGTCCTCAAATTCTCACCGGCAATGTAAGGAGCTAAGTCATCCATTTTGAAAGTGATACTAACACTGTCATATGAACTCGGTGGGGATAAAGAATCTGGCATTGCTTCCTTAATATATAACATGTAGTGCACCTTGATAGAATCATTATCATTCAACCAATTAAGACTGTAAGGCTTTGGATGTTCTCTAGCGGGTCATTTTGAGGCACTCGCCATCTTTGAAGATGCCACATTAGCACAAGACCCACTGTCAATGATTAGCTTACAAGATCTCCCTTTAACTAAGCACCATGTGTAGAAAAGATTTTCCTTTTGTGCTTCTTCCTCTAATGGTGCAGCTTGGGCTCTAAGTAATCTCCTTAAGATGAGGGTATCCTTATCTGAAGCAGCTTTTTGTAGTTCTTGATCTTCCCACTTATCATTATCTTCAAAATCCGACTCCCCTTCTTTAGATTCATCCTCCTCTTCTAAGTATGCACGCTCCTCCTCTTCCTTTTGTTGAGCAAGGAAATTTACGAGGGTTCTATGATCTTTAGGAGTGATAGTGATCTTTTGTGGACAATCACGTGAGATATGACCAAACCCTTGGCACTTATAACATTGTTTCTTAGCCAAAGCAGCATATTCAGGGCTAATAAACACCTTATGTTTCGGTTTTGGTTCGAATTGGGACGAGGAGGATGATGGCTGTGTGGAATTGTTAAAGGTAGGCTTATTTTTGTAGGAGGTGGAATAGGAGCTGCTAGTGTACTGCTTGTCTTTCCCCTTATGCGCTTCCTTTTCTTGCTTCTCAAATCTCTCAGCCAACCTAAGCACATCATCAAAGAAGATGTAGTTAGACGTTTCCACCTTGTTGGCTATGGAGGGCCTTAAACCTGTGATAAACCGCTCAATCTTCATCTCTTCCTTTTCGTCCAACTCACACAAAATACATAGCTTCTCAAACTCCTTAATATACTCAGCCACGCTCTTGGAGTTTTGTTGAATTTGGTTGAGTTTTAAGAACTGCTCTTGAAGATATTCACGAGGGATGAATCTCTTCTTGAGTTGTCTCTTCAATTCGGACCAAGTATCAATCCTTGGATCCCCATCTCGCATTCTCTTGTTCCTCAAACTCTCCAACCATATACTACCATATCTAGTGATCTTCAAGTGAGCAACTTTAAAGGCCTTGTGTTCATCGAAGTTCTTATATAGTCCATAAGCTTCTCAAATTGGTGTATCCACTCTTGGAGGTCCTCCACATCTCCTTCTCTTGTAAACTCCTTTAAATCCATGAGTTTAATGTCCCTATCATTCTCTACAGGAGGCCTTGCTGGTGGCTCCCTAGTAGGTCGCCCTTCCCCATCTTGATTTCCCATGTTTTCAGCCAGAAGTTCAACCCTTTGGTTGGTAAGATGTATGGCTTCATGAGCTTGTGTAATAGCGTTCGTGCTGGTGGTTAGTTTCTTATTAATTGAAGCAAAAATCTCATTAAAGTCCTTCATCAAGCCTGCCATCATAGCCTGCAACTCTTCCCGGGTCATAGGTGCTCCTATGATCAAGAAATTCCAGGAAAACCGACTAAACTTTGGATTTTCGCAACTTCCTCAATACGCGACCAAATCTTGTGAAATTTGGACATAAACTAGTCCTAGATGTTTTAAGACTCCATTTAAAATTTCGTGGCAAAATTCGTTCTGAATCTCTGGTAATATTCGTTTTACTACCCCTGTTCTTGATTCCAGCGATTCTTGCACGCCTTCAAATATCTGTCTCGAAACTATATTTATAGTTATCGAATTCTCTTAAATTTTTACCACAATAAACTAGACAAGATATAGTCCATTTTAGGATCAAGAAACGTCGAAAAATTCGAAGTATGCTGGGAGAACGGGTCCTCCAAAGTTACTACAAATTCGGGATGAATTCGGGCAGCAAGAACAAGCGTTGCCCAGGGATCTTGGCCAAAGTTCTGATACTACTTGATGTGGAACTTGATGTTCCGGATGGATATGGTGGGTTCTTGATTAAAAGAAACGGGGTTGGATGTGTTTGAAAGGTGGAGATGGGATAAATTCTTGAAGGCAACGACTTCAAGATTGGAACAAAGGAAACGACTTTGATCCTCCAGTCAAGCTAGTCTCATAACATAAAAATAAGCATGAAAGTAATAACTCTCAATATTCTCAAGTAAAATCAACGTACATATTATTATGAAAGAAACGACATATATATAATACACCCTACTAGTTCTAATCCTACTAGAACTAGGACAACTTGCAAACTCTATATTGCCAGCAAACTAGACTCCTAATCCAACTTGGATTAGTTACAACCGACTCCTAACAAGACTGAATCATGTAAAATCCATCGTTTTAAGAACGTAGGCAAAACCATGACTCCTAATAAAATAAAACACACAGATAACTAACTGTAACTAACTAAAACACATGAATAATTAACTATAACTAACTATACTACGTAGGATCTTCTTGTTCCGCAGCATATTTTGTTGTTTACATTCTTTTGTATAGCTTGGTTGGTCTTTGGCTATTTTTTAGAGCTTTTAAATTCGTATGTTATTTTTGGGCCATTTCGCTGTTTATTAAACGAATTTTTGTAATTGGTTGGTCTAGAATTTAAACGAATTTTTAGAGCTTTGTTCGTTTGTATAGCTTGGTTGGTGTTTGGCTGGATGATCATTTTTTTTTAAAGTTTAAAAGTGACTAACTGCTGCGGTTGTGTGCAAAACCGCATCAGTTGACTCAAGTTGCTGATCCGGTTCACAACCGGATCAGTTAACTTTTCTTAACCGCTGCTACCCTAACCGATCCGGTCCATTTTCGGATCGGTTAAACCCAGTTTGACCGGATCGATTAGGATTTTTTCCACTAGTGAATACTCATGCTTCACATCAAGCAGGGGAATATACACCTATAAACAAGTCACAAGCAACGTTTAGTAAAAGAAAAATGAAACCACGCGAAGAACCATACATGGCAATGTCTTCAATACTACTTAAGTCTATTGGGAGATAAAAATTCAACCAATTAGCAAAGGTCTCCAAAAGGGTGCCTGCGTTCATCTTGTCGTAACAAAACAACCTACAAAATAAAATTTTAGCCGGTGCTAATAATTCTCTAATTAATTGAAAATTTAATGGGTCACCTCACCATGAATATACTTGGAAGTATTAAAATCTGGTTTTTTTTCCTCAATCAGGGTCATTTGTAAATCATATGCATACACATCAAGGAACTGTATCCAATAATAATTATCATAAGTAGACCAATTACCAAAAACCTATGCACACGATAAACTGGTATTCTGACAGTGTTAGATAATGACCCAAACACTTTTGGGGCATTACCTTAACAATGAGGTCATTACCCAAACTTGTATTAAATAAAACTACCAATTACCAAGGTAATGACCTAAATCATTTGGGTAATTACTCAAACCATCATTGGTAATTACCAAACACTGTCAGAATACCATATTGTAATCTAAATAGGTTTAGGTAATCACCAAAACATGTTTCATTTGACATGGATAGCGTACATACTGAATGCTTAGCCATTGATCAGAGTACATGCAAAAACATGCGTAGGCACCGAAAAAACTCCAAGACCGCAGTGCCGGTAAATAATTTCATTTGACGGCCCTTTAAATATGTTATTGCAAATATTTCTTTCAATCAGGTTCAAAGAGGGTAAGTACTCTTTGAATAATGGAAGCGGCCTACCACAATTACTCGTAAATGGCAGATCGACAAAACATTCATTCGTCTCGCACATACCATTCTTATGGGCCTTACTAAGTAAGTCAAGTTGTTGCCCAACCGCTTTCTCTTTAGCATTTTCCTACAATTCGAGGCATGATTTGTTGGACTATATTAGTTTGCACACTAAACAAATAGGCAAATACCACAAAGTTTTATTTGATACCGATGAGTTTTTCGTGTCACTCCCACCTTATCCTGACATCTTAACCTTTTTTGGTGTTGATCTTTTTGCCCACCATAATGGAGACAAATAACAAATAAAATAACGTCAAGTGAAGTTAGTAATCATACATCGATGCCATCCATCACCTTAAATGGGAAGATGTTAGTAACATTCACAATCAACATATAAGGCAATGACCAAACACAACTCCGGCCTTAAAATCATGACCTCAATTAAAAGTATCCAACTCATTTGTTTACTTGTTACAACTACGGCCGAAAATAATGGTCTCGAAATCTTCGGGTCATCAAACCCATCATGCATTGTAATACATGAACAAATAAGAGTACATGAACATATGGTAATGACCAAACAATAATTTGGTCATTACCAAAATCAATGTACAGTGTAATAGTATGTATAAGGAAAAAATTTGAACAAATTAAAATAAAGCTTATTCATAGGCTGCTCATGGTGTTTTCTTCATCTACCTCAACATGTTTTTTTGGTTGATTTTTTTTATTCTGGTGAGTGGTTTTCTTGGCACTCGTAGGTGTGAGTTCACCTTTTTTTTGTAACATTCACTTTTGTGGTGCTTTTCTTTGGGGTTACCTTATCCAAAGGCGTGTCCGGAAGGGTTGATAAACCATCTTCTTTTCTTGTAGTTTTGGCTTTTTTTGGTGCTCTTTTTTGACGTCAATTTCACTATAGGCATGTCCAGAAGGATTTCCAAACCAAAGATAAATTCAGAGTGAACAAAGTGAATATCTTTTATGCTAAACGATGATCTAACTTTCATACTAGGCACAACAATAGTCTAATCATTTTCGCCAAAATCCAATTTACGCTTTGAATATTTCAACGTATCACTAAGCAAGGGAGATAAAAGCGGAGAGCATGTCTTGTTTTCCTGCGTTTTTGGTTCATTGAGGACAGTTGGAACATCGCAGAAGATTTCGTACCCTTTGTTCTCCCCATCACGACCTTGTGATTTAGTTGTGATGTGATCATCATTCTCACCTTTCTCACATGCCTTTTCTTTTTCTTCTGGACATATGTTTGAAATAAGTTTCTCGAGGACAACTTCAATGTGCGACACCTTTGAGAATAAAGCCTCCACCTTTGACAAGATTTTTTCCAGATATTCTTCTACAATTCCAATCCGCTATTCACATATACATTCAATCAACAAACCTTTCATATCACCAAAGTCATGCAATTCTAACCCACTTGTTGATGAATTTGTCAAAACAATGTCAACTATAACGTTTTATCCATATTGCATATTCTCACATAAACCACATAAAATATCATGTATGAGGTTATCAATAACCTACATGTTTATCAAATAGTTTCCTCATCATTTATGTTATAGCAAAAGACAATTATTATTTTAGGTAATGCTCTATTGTGTGTTAGATGATGACCTAGATTGTTTGGTAGTACCCTAATATGAAGAGGTCATTACCTAACATATACAATGGTTATTTTAGGTCATGGTCGAAACAGGTTTAGGTAATTACCTAAACACTGCAATAACTTACAGAAAAAACCAGCTCAACTTGCACATGGAGACTACAATGGGAAGTCTCGAAATTCTGGATTTTTTTTCATTTAATTTCTGACCAAAAGTATACTCTACTCAGCAAATGAAAGCCCAAATTGTCGGATAAAAGTGTAAAGTGCATTGATTTAGAGTAATTATCTCAACGATACCTTAATTTTTTTTTCCTAAAACCCTAGTATTTTTTAGGGAAATATGCATAAATAATGTAGAGGGAGGGTGGGGGGAGGTGGTGATGGTGGTTGTTAGGGTTAGGGTTAGGGTATTAGGGTCAGGGGATTAGTTTAATTAGGGTTAGGGGGTTAGTGTGGGGGGAGGCGTTAATTAGGTTAATAGTGGCAAAGTCGTAAATAATGGCAATGTTGAGTTAACGTCTGTTAGAAAAATGGCATATGGTGAACGTGTTCAGAAACTAAGGGGTTTATATATGGTGAATTTCTGAAACATTGGGGGTACATGGTGAACTTTTTAATTTGTTAGGGGTATATAGTGAAAAAACCAATAGATCAAATACATAAGTCTACCTTATATAAAATGTGAAAAATAAGAGAATTAGAAATTTTGTGTTACGCACGCATTCGGTTGTCGTTTACATTGTGGATATTCGTAAGTGAAATCTTTCATGTCTTTGAACAAGGTGATGTGATTTTTGTTGGCGGTTTCGAACTCTTTTTGTGTTTTATGATTTTATGGACGAACAACAATGAAAATAAAAGGGATAGTACTCTTAAATCTCAGTTTAAGAGGTTCTCTTGTAAGTCTAGGCTCCAAGATAACACAAAGTCGAGGTTTGTGTAGTTGACTACTCAATTCAATGCAAGCATAAACAAGCTTAACACTTTAATTCTTTAAAACTCAAAAACGGATTTTTATTAATGAACACGAAGCCTTATATAGGCGTGAAAACCATAAACCCTAATCCTACTATAGCTAGGATAACAAACACTTAATCCAAGTAGAACAAGCTCAACTTGGACGCCTACTAGTACTCATACTTCAACTCCTAATGTGCTTAAAGTAAGAAAAACCTCTCCCAAGTAGGAAAGTAAAACCTTGTAAGCAAAAGACTTCTACTAACACTAGACTTCTAACTATAATTCTACTCCAATTAGGAATCCTAATCCAACTAGGATTTGGACTTCTAATTCAACTAGAATTAGGAACAAATTAAATTATTATACTCCTAACAAAACTAGGAGTTCTAATCCTATTAGAATTAGGATTTCAAGAGTCCCATTCCTATTAGAATTAGGAAAACTACCAATACTCCTAATAGAACTAGGAGTACTTTACAACCTTCATTTCTAAGAGAGACTAAGCTATTCAAAGCCACATCACAAGGACGCCAAACGGTGACCTTCAAGCCTTTTCGAAGTTGCAATCATCGATGCAAAACAAAATAGGGAAAAGCAAGTGTTACCAAACATTAATAGGGATATGTGTTGTTTGGTAATAACCTAAATATATTAAGGTAATTACCTAAACATTACTTGTTTAGTGTTTGGTAATAACCTAAAGATATTTAGGTAATTATCCGAACCTTAATAAGTACAAATCGAGTACTATGTCCACGAATTCAACAAGGCGATGGTTCGATTTCGTAAGCGAATCGATAATATACACATTTTTCTTAAATAAGTCAATGATTGTCAATATTCAATCACTAGTGGAAAAAAGGCTAAATGTCACATGAAAACTGATGCGGTTAGCACCAAACCGAATCAATTAATATCAACCGATCGGTGGGCCAAGTGAACCGCATCGGTTAACATTAACTGATTCGGTGGGTCATGGTTCAGATCAGTTAATGGGCCATTTTAACAGGCGCGCGTCAAGTGAAGCAATAAACCGAAGTGTCACTTTGGGCCTTTTTTAATAAACACGCGTCATGGCTTGGGCTTTTGGACCATTTCGTTGTTGCTAGGGTTTATTCAACCCTCGAAGTCCTGCTGTTCTCTTCTCACATTCTCCTCATACTCTGATCTCCTCTCTCATTCTCATACACCACCACACATCCTCCTCTCTCACGACTCAACCACGAAACCCCAACCACACACCGCCGCCGGCAACGCAATCCGCCAACGCCAACCCTTCACGAACCCCAGCCACCAACACGACCAACCACGAAGGGAGACGACCGCGTCCCAAACTTCTCAACCCTTGGATTCGTCTTCAACGACGCCCAGATCGTGTAGTCGCCACCTCCTCGAAACACCGACCACCACCCACACACATCACCATCCCACGAAACGTTGTCGTCTATCTTCTCTCCTTGCTCAAAATTTGGTTTCTGATCTAGGGTTAGTGGCAATGGGTTTTTTTTCCGGTTTTTTAGTTGAATTTTTTAATTTTGTGGTGATTATTATCATGTAATTTCATATTATTCTAGACCTAGGTTTAATTTCATTTAATTTTCGTTTTTAGTTTCTTATTTTTCTGTTAATTAGTTTATGCTCTGTAATTTCATATTTGGTTTTTTTTCATTTACGTAATTTATATAATTTATGTTTCGTAATTTAGTTCATTTATGTTTCATTTTCGTTGTTTTAGTTTATTTTCGTTGTAATTTAAGTATTTTATCATTGAAGTTCATCCTCTGTTAGTTTGGTTTATGTTATATTTTGTAAATTCATTATGTTATTTTGATGTGGAACTTGATGTTCCAGATGGATATGGTGGGTTCTTAATTAAAAGAAACGGGGTTGGATGTGTTTGAAAGGTGGAGATGGGATAAATTCTTGAAGGCAACGACTTCAAGATTGGAACAAAGGCAACGACTTTGATCCTCTAGTCAAGCTAGTCTCATAACATAAACATAAGCATGAAAGTAATAACTCTCAATATTCTCAAGCAAAATCAACGTACGTATTATTATGAAAGAAACGACATATATATAATACACCCTACTAAATCTAATCCTACTAGAACTAGGACAACTAGCAAACTCTATCTTGCCAGCAAACTAGACTCCTAATCCAACTTGGATTAGTTACAACCGACTCCTAACAAGATTGAATCATGTAAAATCCATCGTTTTAAGAACGTAGGCAAAACCATGACTCCTAATAAAATAAAACACAGATAATTAACTGTAACTAACTATACTACGTAGAATCTTCTTGTTCCGCGTCGTTCTCCCCTTCTTGAAAAGAATTTGTCCCCAAATTCTCACCGGCAATGTAAGGAGCTAAGTCATCCATTTTGAAAGTGATACTAACACTGTCATATAAACTCGGTGGGGATGAAGAATCTGGCATTGCTTCGTTAATATATAACATGTAGTGCACCTTGATAGAATCATTATCATTCAACCATCTAAGACTGTAAAGCTTTGGATGTTCTCTAGCGGGTAATTTTAAGGCACTCACCATCTTTGAAGATGCAACATTAGCACAAGACCCACTGTCAATGATTAGCTTACAAGATCTCCCTTTAACTAAGCACCATGTGTAGAAAAGATTTTCCTTTTGTGCTTCTTCCTCTAATGGTGCAGCTTGGGCTCTAAATAATCTCCTTAAGATGAGGGTATCCTTATCTGGAGCAGCTTTTTGTAGTTCTTGATCTTCCCACTTATCATAATCTTCAAAATCCGACTCCCCTTATTTAGATTCATCGTCCTCTTCTAAGTATGCACACTCCTCCTCTTCCTTTTATTGAGCAAGGAAATTTACGAGGGTTCTATGATCTTTAGGAGTGATAGTGATCTTTTGTGAACAATCACGTGAGATATGACCAAACCCTTGGCACTTATAACATTGTTTCTTAGCCAAAGCAGCATGTTCAGGGCTAATAAACACCTTATGTTTCGGTTTTGGTTCGAATTCGGACGAGGATGATGATGGTTGTGTGGAATTGTTAAAGGTAGGCTTATTTTTGTAGGAGGTGGAATAGGAGCTGCTAGTGTACTGCTTGTCTTTCCCCTTATGCGCTTCCTTTCTTGCTTCTTAAATCTCTCGGCCAACCTAAGCACATCATCAAAGAAGATGTAGTTAGACGTTTCCACCTTGTTGGCTATGGAGGGCCTTAAACCTGTGATAAACCGCCCAATCTTCATCTCTTCCTTTTCGTCCAACTCACACAAAATACATAGCTTCTCAAACTCCTTAATATACTCAGCCACGCTCTTGGAGTTTTGTTGAATTTGGTTGAGTTTTAAGAACTGCTCTTGAAGATATTCACGAGGGATGAATCTCTTCTTGAGTTGTCTCTTCAATTCGGACCAAGTATCAATCCTTGGATCCCCATCTCGCATTCTCTTGTTCCTCAAACTCTCCAACCATATACTAGCATACCTAGTGATCTTCAAGTGAGCAACTTTAAAGTCCTTGTGTTCATCGAAGTTCTTATAGTCCATAAGCTTCTCAAATTGGCGTATCCACTCTTGGAGGTCCTCCACATCTCCTTCTCCTGTAAACTCATTTAACTCTATGAGTTTAATGTCCCTATCATTCTCTACAGGAGGCCTTGCTGGTGGCTCCCTAGTAGGTCGCCCTTCCCCATCTTGATTTCCCATGTTTTCAGCCAAAAGTTCAACCCTTTGGTTGGTAAGATGTATGGCCTCATGAGCTTGTGTAATAGCGTTCGTGCTGGTGGTTAGTTTCTCATTAATTGAAGCAAAACTCTCATTAAAGTCCTTCATCAAGCCTGCCATCATAGCCTACAACTCTTCTTGGGTCATAGGTGTTCCCATGATCAACAAATTCCAGGAAAATCGACTTAACTTTGGATTTTCACAACTTCCTCAAAACGAGACCAAATCTTGTGAAATTTGGACACAATCTAGTACTAGATGTTTTAAGACTCCATTTAAAATATCGTGGCAAAATTCGTTCTCAATCTCTGGTAATCTTCGTTTTACTACCGCTGTTCTTGATTCCAGCGATTCTTGCACGCCTTCAAATATCTGTCTCGAAACTATATCTATTGTTCTCGAAATCTTGTAAAGTTTTATCACAATAAACTCGACAAGATGTAGTCCAGTTTAGGATCAAGAAACGTCGAAAAATTCAAAGTATGCTGGGAGAACGAGTCCTCCAAAGTTACTACAAATTCGGGATGAATTCGGGCAGCAAGAACATGCGTTGCCCAAGGATCTTGGGCAAATCTCTGATACTACTTGATGTGGAACTTGATGTTCCGGATCAAATACATAAGCCTACCTTATATAAAATGTGAAAAGTAAGAGAATTAGAAATTTTGTGTTACGCACGCATTCGGTTGTCGTTTACATTGTGGATATTTGTAAGTGAAATATTTCATATCTTTGAAAAAGGTGATGTGATTTTTGTTGGTGGTTTCAAACTCTTTTTGTGTTTTATGATTTTATGGACGAACAACAATGAAAATAAAAGGGATAGTACTCTTAAATCTCAGTTTAAGAGGTTCTCTTGTAAGTCTAGGCTCCAAGATAACACAAAGTCGAGGTTTATGTAGTTGACTACTCAATTCAATGCAAGCATAAACAAGCTTAACACTTTAATTCTTTAAAACTCAAAAACTGATTTTTATTAATGAACACGAAGCCTTATATAGGCGTGAAAACCATAAACCCTAATCCTACTATAGCTAGGATAACAAACTCTTAATACAAGTAGAACAAGCTCAACTTGGACGCCTACTAGTACTCATACTTCAACTCCTAATGTGCTTAAAGTAAGAAAAACCTCAGTAAAACCTTGTAAGCAAAAGACTTCTACTAACACTAGACTTCTAACTATAATTCTACTCCAATTAGGAATCTTAATCCAACTAGGATTTGGACTTCTAATTCAACTAGAATTAGGAACAAATTAAATTATTATACTCCTAACAAAACTAGGAGTTCTAATCCTATTAGAATTAGGATTTCAAGAGTCCCATTCCTATTAGAATTAGGAAAACTACCAATACTCCTAATAGAACTAGGAGTACTTTACAACCTTCATTTCTAAGAGAGACTAAGCTATTCAAATCCACATCACAAGGACGCCAAACGGTGACCTTCAAGCCTTTTCGAAGTTGCAATCATCTGATGCAAAACAAAATAGGGAAAAGCAAGTGTTACCAAACATTAATAGGGATATGTCTTGTTTGGTAATAACCTAAATATATTAAGGTAATTACCTAAACACTACTGTTTAGTGTTTGGTAATAACCTAAAGATATTTAGGTAATTATCCGAACTTTAATAAGTACAAATCTGAGTACTATGTCCATTAATTCAACAAGGCGATGGTTCGATTTCGTAAGCGAATCGAAAATATACACATTTTTCTTAAATAAGTCAATGATTGTCAATATTCAATCACTAGTGGAAAAAAGGCTAAATGTCACATGAAAACTGATGCGGTTAGCACCAAACCGAATCAATTAATATCAACTGATCTGGTGGGCCAAGTGAACCGCATCAGTTAACATTAACTGATTCGGTGGGTCATGGTTCAGATCAGTTAATGGGCCATTTTAACAGGCGCGCGTCAAGTGAAGCAATAAACCGAAGTGTCACTTTGGGCCTTTTTTAATAAACACGCGTCATGGCTTTGGCTTTTGGACCATTTCGTTGTTGCTAGGGTTTATTCAACCCTCGAAGTCCTGCTGTTCTCTTCTCACATTCTCCTCATACTCTGATCTCCTCTCTCATTCTCATACACCACCACACATCCTCCTCTCTCACGACTCAACCACGAAACCTCAACCACACACCGCTTCGCCAGCAACGCAATCCGCCAACGCCAACCCTTCACGAACCCCAGCCACCAACGCGACCAACCACGAAGGGAGACGACCGCGTCCCAAACTTCTCAACCCTTGGATTCGTCTTCAACGACGCCCAGATCGTGTAGTCGTCACCTCCTCGAAACGCCGACCACCACCCACACACATCACCATCCCACGAAACGTTGTCGTCTATCTTCTCTCCTTGCTCAAAATTTGGTTTCTGATCTAGGGTTAGTGGCAATGGGTTTTTTTTCCGTTTTTTAGTTGAATTTTTTAATTTTGTGGTGATTATTATCATGTAATTTCATATTATTCTAGACCTAGGTTTAATTTCATTTAATTTTCGTTTTTAGTTTCTTATTTTTTCGTTAATTAGTTTATGCTCGTAATTTCATATTTGGTTTTTTTTCATTTACGTAATTTATATAACTTATGTTTCGTAATTTAGTTCATTTATGTTTCATTTTCGTTGTTTTAGTTTATTTTCGTTGTAATTTAAGTATTTTATCATTGAAGTTCATCCTCTGTTAGTTTGGTTTATGTTATATTTTGTAAATTCATTATGTTATTTTGATGTGGAACTTGATGTTCCAGATGGATATGGTGGGTTCTTAATTAAAAGAAACGGGGTTGGATGTGTTTGAAAGGTGGAGATTGGATAAATTCTTGAAGGCAACGACTTCAAGATTGGAACAAAGGCAACGACTTTGATCCTCTAGTCAAGCTAGTCTCATAACATAAACATAAGCATGAAAGTAATAACTCTCAATATTCTCAAGCAAAATCAACGTACGTATTATTATGAAAGAAACGACATATATATAATACACCCTACTAAATCTAATCCTACTAGAACTAGGACAACTAGCAAACTCTATCTTGCCAGCAAACTAGACTCCTAATCCAACTTGGATTAGTTACAACCGACTCCTAACAAGATTGAATCATGTAAAATCCATCGTTTTAAGAACGTAGGAAAAACCATGACTCCTAATAAAATAAAACACAGATAATTAACTGTAACTAACTATACTACGTAGAATCTTCTTGTTCCGCGTCGTTCTCCCCTTCTTGAAAAGAATTTGTCCCCAAATTCTCACCGGCAATGTAAGGAGCTAAGTCATCCATTTTGAAAGTGATACTAACACTGTCATATAAACTCGGTGGGGATGAAGAATCTGGCATTGCTTCGTTATTATATAACATGTAGTGCACCTTGATAGAATCATTATCGTTCAACCAATTAAGACTGTAAAGCTTTAGATGTTCTCTAGCGGGTAATTTTAAGGCACTCACCATCTTTGAAGATGCAACATTAGCACAAGACCCCTTTGTCAATGATTAGCTTACAAGATCTCCCTTTAACTAAGCACCATGTGTAGAAAAGATTTTCCTTTTGTGCTTCTTCCTCTAATGGTGCAGCTTGGGCTCTAAGTAATCTCCTTAAGATGAGGGTATCCTTATCTGGAGCAGCTTTTTGTAGTTCTTGATCTTCCCACTTATCATAATCTTCAAAATCCGACTCCCCTTATTTAGATTCATCGTCCTCTTCTAAGTATGCACACTCCTCCTCTTCCTTTTATTGAGCAAGGAAATTTACGAGGGTTCTATGATCTTTAGGAGTGATAGTGATCTTTTGTGAACAATCACGTGAGATATGACCAAACCCTTGGCACTTATAACATTGTTTCTTAGCCAAAGCAGCATGTTCAGGGCTAATAAACACCTTATGTTTCGGTTTTGGTTCGAATTCGGACGAGGATATGATGGTTGTGTGGAATTGTTAAAGGTAGGCTTATTTTTGTAGGAGGTGGAATAGGAGCTGCTAGTGTACTGCTTGTCTTTCCCCTTATGCGCTTCCTTTCTTGCTTCTTAAATCTCTCGGCCAACCTAAGCACATCATCAAAGAAGATGTAGTTAGACGTTTCCACCTTGTTGGCTATGGAGGGCCTTAAACCTGTGATAAACCGCCCAATCTTCATCTCTTCCTTTTCGTCCAACTCACACAAAATACATAGCTTCTCAAACTCCTTAATATACTCAGCCACGCTCTTGGAGTTTTGTTGAATTTGGTTGAGTTTTAAGAACTGCTCTTGAAGATATTCACGAGGGATGAATCTCTTCTTGAGTTGTCTCTTCAATTCGGACCAAGTATCAATCCTTGGATCCCCATCTCGCATTCTCTTGTTCCTCAAACTCTCCAACCATATACTAGCATACCTAGTGATCTTCAAGTGAGCAACTTTAAAGTCCTTGTGTTCATCGAAGTTCTTATAGTCCATAAGCTTCTCAAATTGGCGTATCCACTCTTGGAGGTCCTCCACATCTCCTTCTCCTGTAAACTCATTTAACTCTATGAGTTTAATGTCCCTATCATTCTCTACAGGAGGCCTTGCTGGTGGCTCCCTAGTAGGTCGCCCTTCCCCATCTTGATTTCCCATGTTTTCGGCCAAAAGTTCAACCCTTTGGTTGGTAAGATGTATGGCCTCATGAGCTTGTGTAATAGCGTTCGTGCTGGTGGTTAGTTTCTCATTAATTGAAGCAAAACTCTCATTAAAGTCCTTCATCAAGCCTGCCATCATAGCCTACAACTCTTCTTGGGTCATAGGTGTTCCCATGATCAACAAATTCCGAGGAAAATCGACTTAACTTTGGATTTTCACAACTTCCTCAAAACGAGACCAAATCTTGTGAAATTTGGACACAATCTAGTACTAGATGTTTTAAGACTCCATTTAAAATATCGTGGCAAAATTCGTTCTCAATCTCTGGTAATCTTCGTTTTACTACCGCTGTTCTTGATTCCAGCGATTCTTGCACGCCTTCAAATATCTGTCTCGAAACTATATCTATTGTTCTCGAAATCTTGTAAAGTTTTATCACAATAAACTCGACAAGATGTAGTCCAGTTTAGGATCAAGAAACGTCGAAAAATTCAAAGTATCTTGGGAGAACGAGTCCTCCAAAGTTACTACAAAGTCGGGATGAATTCGGGCAGCAAGAACATGCGTTGCCCAAGGATCTTGGGCAAATCTCTGATACTACTTGATGTGGAACTTGATGTTCCGGATCAAATACATAAGCCTACCTTATATAAAATGTGAAAAGTAAGAGAATTAGAAATTTTGTGTTACGCACGCATTCGGTTGTCGTTTACATTGTGGATATTTGTAAGTGAAATATTTCATATCTTTGAAAAAGGTGATGTGATTTTTGTTGGTGGTTTCAAACTCTTTTTGTGTTTTATGATTTTATGGACGAACAACAATGAAAATAAAAGGGATAGTACTCTTAAATCTCAGTTTAAGAGGTTCTCTTGTAAGTCTAGGCTCCAAGATAACACAAAGTCGAGGTTTATGTAGTTGACTACTCAATTCAATGCAAGCATAAACAAGCTTAACACTTTAATTCTTTAAAACTCAAAAACGATTTTTATTAATGAACACGAAGCCTTATATAGGCGTGAAAACCATAAACCCTAATCCTACTATAGCTAGGATAACAAACTCTTAATACAAGTAGAACAAGCTCAACTTGGACGCCTACTAGTACTCATACTTCAACTCCTAATGTGCTTAAAGTAAGAAAAACCTCAGTAAAACCTTGTAAGCAAAAGACTTCTACTAACACTAGACTTCTAACTATAATTCTACTCCAATTAGGAATCTTAATCCAACTAGGATTTGGACTTCTAATTCAACTAGAATTAGGAACAAATTAAATTATTATACTCCTAACAAAACTAGGAGTTCTAATCCTATTAGAATTAGGATTTCAAGAGTCCCATTCCTATTAGAATTAGGAAAACTACCAATACTCCTAATAGAACTAGGAGTACTTTACAACCTTCATTTCTAAGAGAGACTAAGCTATTCAAATCCACATCACAAGGACGCCAAACGGTGACCTTCAAGCCTTTCGAAGTTGCAATCATCCGATGCAAAACAAAATAGGGAAAAGCAAGTGTTACCAAACATTAATAGGGATATGTCTTGTTTGGTAATAACCTAAATATATTAAGGTAATTACCTAAACATTACTGTTTAGTGTTTGGTAATAACCTAAAGATATTTAGGTAATTATCCGAACTTTAATAAGTACAAATCTGAGTACTATGTCCATTAATTCAACAAGGCGATGGTTCGATTTCGTAAGCGAATCGAAAATATACACATTTTTCTTAAATAAGTCAATGATTGTCAATATTCAATCACTAGTGGAAAAAAGGCTAAATGTCACATGAAAACTGATGCGGTTAGCACCAAACCGAATCAATTAATATCAACGATCCGGTGGGCCAAGTGAACCGCATCAGTTAACATTAACTGATTCGGTGGGTCATGGTTCAGATCAGTTAATGGGCCATTTTAACGAGGCGCGCGTCAAGTGAAGCAATAAACCGAAGTGTCACTTTGGGCCTTTTTTAATAAACACGCGTCATGGCTTTGGCTTTTGGACCATTTCGTTGTTGCTAGGGTTTATTCAACCCTCGAAGTCCTGCTGTTCTCTTCTCACATTCTCCTCATACTCTGATCTCCTCTCTCATTCTCATACACCACCACACATCCTCCTCTCTCACGACTCAACCACGAAACCTCAACCACACACCGCTTCGCCAGCAACGCAATCCGCCAACGCCAACCCTTCACGAACCCCAGCCACCAACGCGACCAACCACGAAGGGAGACGACCGCGTCCCAAACTTCTCAACCCTTGGATTCGTCTTCAACGACGCCCAGATCGTGTAGTCGTCACCTCCTCGAAACGCCGACCACCACCCACACACATCACCATCCCACGAAACGTTGTCGTCTATCTTCTCTCCTTGCTCAAAATTTGGTTTCTGATCTAGGGTTAGTGGCAATGGGTTTTTTTTCCGTTTTTTAGTTGAATTTTTTAATTTTGTGGTGATTATTATCATGTAATTTCATATTATTCTAGACCTAGGTTTAATTTCATTTAATTTTCGTTTTTAGTTTCTTATTTTTCTGTTAATTAGTTTATGCTCTGTAATTTCATATTTGGTTTTTTTTCATTTACGTAATTTATATAACTTATGTTTCGTAATTTAGTTCATTTATGTTTCATTTTCGTTGTTTTAGTTTATTTTCGTTGTAATTTAAGTATTTTATCATTGAAGTTCATCCTCTGTTAGTTTGGTTTATGTTATATTTTGTAAATTCATTATGTTATTTTGATGTGGAACTTGATGTTCCAGATGGATATGGTGGGTTCTTAATTAAAAGAAACGGGGTTGGATGTGTTTGAAAGGTGGAGATTGGATAAATTCTTGAAGGCAACGACTTCAAGATTGGAACAAAGGCAACGACTTTGATCCTCTAGTCAAGCTAGTCTCATAACATAAACATAAGCATGAAAGTAATAACTCTCAATATTCTCAAGCAAAATCAACGTACGTATTATTATGAAAGAAACGACATATATATAATACACCCTACTAAATCTAATCCTACTAGAACTAGGACAACTAGCAAACTCTATCTTGCCAGCAAACTAGACTCCTAATCCAACTTGGATTAGTTACAACCGACTCCTAACAAGATTGAATCATGTAAAATCCATCGTTTTAAGAACGTAGGCAAAACCATGACTCCTAATAAAATAAAACACAGATAATTAACTGTAACTAACTATACTACGTAGAATCTTCTTGTTCCGCGTCGTTCTCCCCTTCTTGAAAAGAATTTGTCCCCAAATTCTCACCGGCAATGTAAGGAGCTAAGTCATCCATTTTGAAAGTGATACTAACACTGTCATATAAACTCGGTGGGGATGAAGAATCTGGCATTGCTTCGTTATTATATAACATGTAGTGCACCTTGATAGAATCATTATCGTTCAACCAATTAAGACTGTAAAGCTTTAGATGTTCTCTAGCGGGTAATTTTAAGGCACTCACCATCTTTGAAGATGCAACATTAGCACAAGACCCACTGTCAATGATTAGCTTACAAGATCTCCCTTTAACTAAGCACCATGTGTAGAAAAGATTTTCCTTTTGTGCTTCTTCCTCTAATGGTGCAGCTTGGGCTCTAAGTAATCTCCTTAAGATGAGGGTATCCTTATCTGGAGCAGCTTTTTGTAGTTCTTGATCTTCCCACTTATCATAATCTTCAAAATCCGACTCCCCTTATTTAGATTCATCGTCCTCTTCTAAGTATGCACACTCCTCCTCTTCCTTTTATTGAGCAAGGAAATTTACGAGGGTTCTATGATCTTTAGGAGTGATAGTGATCTTTTGTGAACAATCACGTGAGATATGACCAAACCCTTGGCACTTATAACATTGTTTCTTAGCCAAAGCAGCATGTTCAGGGCTAATAAACACCTTATGTTTCGGTTTTGGTTCGAATTCGGACGAGGATGATGATGGTTGTGTGGAATTGTTAAAGGTAGGCTTATTTTTGTAGGAGGTGGAATAGGAGCTGCTAGTGTACTGCATGTCTTTCCCCTTATGCGCTTCCTTTTCTTGCTTCTTAAATCTCTCGGCCAACCTAAGCACATCATCAAAGAAGATGTAGTTAGACGTTTCCACCTTGTTGGCTATGGAGGGCCTTAAACCTGTGATAAACCGCTCAATCTTCATCTCTTCCTTTTCGTCCAACTCACACAAAATACATAGCTTCTCAAACTCCTTAATATACTCAGCCACGCTCTTGGAGTTTTGTTGAATTTGGTTGAGTTTTAAGAACTGCTCTTGAAGATATTCACGAGGGATGAATCTCTTCTTGAGTTGTCTCTTCAATTCGGACCAAGTATCAATCCTTGGATCCCCATCTCGCATTCTCTTGTTCCTCAAACTCTCCAACCATATACTAGCATACCTAGTGATCTTCAAGTGAGCAACTTTAAAGTCCTTGTGTTCATCGAAGTTCTTATAGTCCATAAGCTTCTCAAATTGGCGTATCCACTCTTGGAGGTCCTCCACATCTCCTTCTCCTGTAAACTCCTTTAACTCTATGAGTTTAATGTCCCTATCATTCTCTACAGGAGGCCTTGCTGGTGGCTCCCTAGTAGGTCGCCCTTCCCCATCTTGATTTCCCATGTTTTCAGCCAAAAGTTCAACCCTTTGGTTGGTAAGATGTATGGCTTCATGAGCTTGTGTAATAGTGTTCGTGCTGGTAATTAGTTTCTCATTAATTGAAGCAAAACTCTCATTAAAGTCCTTCATCAAGCCTGCCATCATAGCCTGCAACTCTTCTTGGGTCATAGGTGTTCCCATGATCAACAAATTCCAGGAAAATCGACTTAACTTTGGAGTTTCATAACTTCCTCAAAACGCGAACAAATCTTGTGAAATTTGGACACAATCTAGTCCTAGATGTTTTAAGACTCCATTTAAAATATCGTGGCAAAATTCGTTCTCAATCTCTGGTAATCTTCGCTTTACTACCGCTGTTCTTGATTCCAGCGATTCTTGCACGCCTTCAAATATCTGTCTCGAAACTATATCTATAGTTCTCGAAATCTTGTAAAGTTTTATCACAATAAACTAGACAAGATGTAGTCCAGTTTAGGATCAAGAAACATCGAAAAATTCGAAGTATGCTGGGAGAACGAGTCCTCCAAAGTTACTACAAATTCGGGATGAATTCGGGCAGCAAGAACAAGCGTTGCCCAAGGATCTTGGGCAAAGCTCTGATACTACTTGATGTGGAACTTGATGTTCCGGATCAAATACATAAGCCTACCATACACAAAATGTGAAAAGTAAGAGAATTAGAAATTTTGTGTTACGCACGCCTTCGGTTGTCGTTTACATTGTGGATATTCGTAAGTGAAATCTTTCATATCTTTGAACAAGGTGATGTGATTTTTGTTGGTGGTTTCGAACTCTTTTTGTGTTTTATGATTTTATGGACGAACAACAATGAAAATAAAAGGGATAGTACTCTTAAATCTCAGTTTAAGAGGTTCTCTTGTAAGTCAAGGCTCCAAGATAACACAAAGTCGAGGTTTATGTAGTTGACTACTCAATTCAATGCAAGCATAAAGAAGCTTAACACTCTAATTCTTTAAAACTCAAAAACTGATTTTTATTAATGAACACGAAGCCTTATATAGGCGTGAAAACCATAAACCCTAATCCTACTATAGCTAGGATAACAAACTCTTAATCCAAGTAGAACAAGCTCAACTTGGACGCCTACTAGTACTCATACTTCAACTCCTAATGTGCTTAAAGTAAGAAAAACCTCTCCCAAGTAGGAAAGTAAAACCTTGTAAGCAAAAGACTTCTACTAACACTAGACTTCTAACTATAATTCTACTCCAATTAGGAATCTTAATCCAACTAGGATTTGGACTTCTAATTCAACTAGAATTAGGAACAAATTAAATTATTATACTCCTAACAAAACTAGGAGTTCTAATCCTATTAGAATTAGGATTTCAAGAGTCCCATTCCTATTAGAATTAGGAAAACTACCAATACTCCTAATAGAACTAGGAGTACTTTACAACCTTCATTTCTAAGAGAGACTAAGCTATTCAAATCCACATCACAAGGACGCCAAACGGTGACCTTCAAGCCTTTCGAAGTTGCAATCATCGATGCAAAACAAAATAGGGAAAAGCAAGTGTTACCAAACATTAATAGGGATATGTCTTGTTTGGTAATAACCTAAATATATTAAGGTAATTACCTAAACACTCTTTGTTTAGTGTTTGGTAATAACCTAAAGATATTTAGGTAATTATCCGAACCTTAATAAGTACAAATCGAGTACTATGTCCATGAATTCAACAAGGCGATGGTTCGATTTCGTAAGTGAATCGATAATATACACATTTTTCTTAAATAAGTCAATGATTGTCAATATTCAATCACTAGTGGAAAAAAGGCTAAATGTCACATGAAAACTGATGCGGTTAGCACCAAATCGAATCAGTTAATATCAACTGATCTGGTGGGCCAAGTGAACCGCATCAGTTAACATTAACTGATTCGGTTGGTCATGGTTCGGATCAGTTAATGGGCCATTTTAACAGGCGCGCGTCAAGTGAAGCAATAAACCGAAGTGTCACTTTGGGCCTTTTTTAATAAACACGCGTCATGGCTTAGGCTTTTGGACCATTTCGTTGTTGCTAGGATTTATTCAACCCTCGAAGTCCTGCTGTTCTCTTCTCACATTCTCCTCATACTCTGATCTCCTCTCTCATTCTCATACACCACCACACATCCTCCTCTCTCACGACTCAACCACGAAACCCCAACCACACACCGCTTCGCCAGCAACGCAATCCGCCAACGCCAACCCTTCACGAACCCCAGCCACCAACGCGACCAACCACGAAGGGAGACGACCGCGTCCCAAACTTCTCAACCCTTGGATTCGTCTTCAACGACGCCCAGATCGTGTAGTTGTCACCTCCTCGAAACGCCGACCACCACCCACACACATCACCATCCCACGAAACGTTGTCATCTATCTTCTCTCCTTGCTTAAAATTTGGTTTCTGATCTAGGGTGAGTGGCAATGGGTTTTTTTTTCCGTTTATTAGTTGAATTTTTTAATTTTGTGGTGATTATTATCATGTAATTTCATATTATTCTAGACCTAGGTTTAATTTCATTTAATTTTCGTTTTTAGTTTCTTATTTTTTTGTTAATTAGTTTATGCTCTGTAATTTCATATTTGGTTTTTTTTCATTTATGTAATTTATATAATTTATGTTTCGTAATTTAGTTCATTTATGTTTCATTTTCGTTGTTTTAGTTTATTTTCGTTGTAATTTAAGTATTTTATCATTGAAGTTCATCCTCTGTTAGTTTGGTTTATGTTATATTTTGTCATTTCATTATGTTATTTTGATGTGGAACTTGATGTTCCAGATGGATATGGTGGGTTCTTGATTAAAAGAAACGGGGTTGGATGTGTTTGAAAGGTGGAGATGGGATAAATTCTTGAAGGCAACGACTTCAAGATTGGAACAAAGGCAACGACTTTGATCCTCTAGTCAAGCTAGTCTCATAACATAAACATAAGCATGAAAGTAATAACTCTCAATATTCACAAGCAAAATCAACGTACGTATTATTATGAAAGAAATGACATATATATAATACACCCTACTAGTTCTAATCCTACTAGAACTAGGACAACTAGCAAACTCTATCTTGCCAGCAAACTTGACTCCTAATCCAACTTGGATTAGTTACAACCGACTCCTAACAAGATTGAATCATGTAAAATCCATCGTTTTAAGAACGTAGGCAAAACCATGACTCCTAATAAAATAAAACACAGATAATTAACTGTAACTAACAATACTACGTAGAATCTTCTTGTTCCGCATCATTCTCCCCTTCTTGAAAAGAATTTGTCCTCAAATTCTCACCGGCAATGTAAGGAGCTAAGTCATCCATTTTGAAAGTGATACTAACACTGTCATATGAACTCGGTGGGGATGAAGAATCTGGCATTGCTTCGTTAATATATAACATGTAGTGCACCTTGATAGAATCATTATCATTCAACCAATTAAGACTGTAAGGCTTTGGATGTTCTCTAGTAGGTAATTTTAAGGCACTCACCATCTTTGAAGATGCAACATTAGCACAAGACCCACTGTCAATGATTAGCTTACAAGATCTCCCTTTAACTAAGCACCATGTGTAGAAAATATTTTCCTTTTGTGCTTCTTCCTCTAATGGTGCAGCTTGGGCTCTAAGTAATCTCCTTAAGATGAGGGTATCCTTATACGGAGCAGCTTTTGTAGTTCTTGATCTTCCCACTTATCATAATCTTCAAAATCCGACTCCCCTTATTTATATTCATCCTCCTCTTCTAAGTATGCACACTCCTCCTCTTCCTTTTATTGAGCAAGGAAATTTACGAGGGTTCTATGATCTTTAGGAGTGATAGTGATCTTTTGTGAACAATCACGTGAGATATGACCAAACCCTTGGCACTTATAACATTGTTTCTTAGCCAAAGCAGCATGTTCAGGACTAATAAACACCTTATGTTTCGGTTTTGGTTCGAATTCGGACGAGGATGATGATGGTTGTGTGGAATTGTTAAAGGTAGGCTTATTTTTGTAGGAGGTGGAATAGGAGCTGCTAGTGTACTGCTTGTTTTTCCCCTTATGCGCTTCCTTTTCTTGCTTCTGAAATCTCTCGGCCAACCTAAGCACATCATCAAAGAAGATGTAGTTAGACGTTTCCACCTTGTTGGCTATGGAGGGCCTTAAACCTGTGATAAACCGCCCAATCTTCATCTCTTCCTTTTCGTCCAACTCACACAAAATACATAGCTTCTCAAACTCCTTAATATACTCAGCCACGCTCTTGGAGTTTTGTTGAATTTGGTTGAGTTTTAAGAACTGCTCTTGAAGATATTCACGAGGGATGAATCTCTTCTTGAGTTGTCTCTTCAATTTGGACCAAGAATCAATCCTTGGATCCCCATCTCGCATTCTCTTGTTCCTCAAACTCTCCAACCATAGACTAGCATACCTAGTGATCTTCAAGTGAGCAACTTTAAAGGCCTTGTGTTCATCGAAGTTCTTATAGTCCATAAGCTTCTCAAATTGGCGTATCCACTCTTGGAGGTCCTCCACATCTCCTTCTCCTGTAAACTCCTTTAACTCTATGAGTTTAATGTCCCTATCATTCTCTACAGGAGGCCTTGCTGGTGGCTCCCTAGTAGGTCGCCCTTCCCCATCTTGATTTCCCATGTTTTCAGCCAAAAGTTCAACCCTTTGGTTGGTAAGATGTATGGCTTCATGAGCTTGTGTAATAGCGTTCGTGCTGGTAGTTAGTTTCTCATTAATTGAAGCAAAACTCTCATTAAAGTCCTTCATCAAGCCTGCCATCATAGCCTGCAACTTTTCTTGGGTCATAGGTGTTCCCATGATCAAGAAATTCCAGGAAAACCGACTTAACTTTGGATTTTCACAACTTCCTCAAAACGCGACCAAATCTTGTGAAATTTGGAAACAATCTATTCCTAGATGTTTTAAGACTCCATTTAAAATATCGTGGCAAAATTCGTTCTCAATCTCTGGTAATCTTCGTTTTACTACCGCTGTTCTTGATTCCAGCGATTCTTGCACGCCTTCAAATATCTGTCTCGAAACTATATCTATAGTTCTCGAAATCTTGCAAAGTTTTAACACAATAAACTAGACAAGATGTAGTCCAGTTTAGGATCAAGAAACGTCGAAAAATTCGAAGTATGCTGGGAGAACGAGTCCTCCAAAGTTACTACAAATTCGGGATGAATTCGGGCAGCAAGAACAAGCGTTACCCAAGGATCTTGGGCAAAGCTCTGATACTACTTGATGTGGAACTTGATGTTCCGGATGGATATGGTGGGTTCTTGATTAAAAGAAATGGGGTTGGATGTGTTTGAAAGGTGAAGATGAGATAAATTCTTAAAGGCAACGACTTCAAGATTGGAACAAAGGCAACGCCTTTGATCCTCTAGTCAAGCGAGTCTCATAACATAAACATAAGCATGAAAGTAATAACTCTCAATATTCTCAAGCAAAATCAACGTACGTATTATTATGAAAGAAACGACATATATATAATACACCATACTAGTTCTAATCCTACTAGAACTAGGACAACTAGCAAACTCTATATTGCCAGCAAACTAGACTCCTAATCCAACTTGGATTAGTTACAACCGACTCCTAACAAGACTGAATCATGTAAAATCCATCTTTTTAAGAACGTAGGCAAAACTATGACTCCTAATAAATTAAAACACACAGATAACTAACTGTAACTAAGTAAAACAAATGAATAATTAACTATAACTAACTATACTACGTAGGATCTTCTTGTTCCGCAGCATATTTAGTAGTTTAAATTCGTTTGTATAGCTTGGTTGGTCTTGGGCTATTTTTTAGAGCTTTTAAATTCGTATGTTATTTTTTGGGCCATTTATTTGTTTATTAAACGAATTTTTGTAATTGGTTGGTCTAGAATTTAAACAAATTTTTAGAGCTTTGTTCGTTTGTATAGCTTTGTTAGTGTTTGGTTGGATGGTCGTTTTTTTTTAAAGTTTAAAAGTGACTAGCTTCTTTGCGGTTGTGTGCAAAACCACATCGGTTGACTCAAGTTTACGATCCGGTTCTACAACGGATCGGTTAACTTTTCTTAACCGCTGCTACCCTAACCGATCCGGTCCATTTCCGGATCGGTTAAGCCCATTTTGACCGGATCGATTAGGATTTTTTCCACTAGTGAATACTCATGCTTCACATCAAGCAGGGGAATATACACATATAAACAAGTCACAAGCAACGTTTAGTAAAAGAAAAATGAAACCACGCGAAGAACCATACATAGCAATGTCTTCAATACTACTTAAGTCAATTGGACGATAAAAATTCAACCAATTAGCAAAGGTCTCCAAAAGGGTGCCTGCGTTCATCTTGTCGTAACAAAACAACCTACAAAATAAAATTTTAGTCGGTGCTAATAATTCTCTAATTAATTGAAAATTTAGTAGGTCACCTCACCATACTTGGAAGTATTAAAATCTGATTTTTTTCCTCAATCTGGGTCATTTGTAAATCATATGCATACACATCAAGGAACTGTATCTAATAATAATTATCATAAGTAGACCAATTATCAAAAACCTATGCACACGATAAACTGGTATTCTGACAGTGTTAGATAATGACCCAAACAATTTTGGGGCATTACCTTAACACTGAGGTCATTACCCAAACTTGTATTAAATAAAACTACCAATTACCAAGGTAATGACCTAAATCATTTGGGTAATTACTCAAACCATCATTGGTAATTACAAAACACTGTCATAACACCATATTGTAATCTAAATAGGTTTAGGTAATCACCAAAACATGTTTCATTTGACATGGATAGCGTACATACTGAATGCTTAGCCATTGATCAGAGTACATGCCAAAACATTCGTAGGCACTGAGAAAACTCCAAGACTGTAGCGGTCGGTAAATAATTTCATTTGACGGCCCTTTAAATATGTTATTGCAAATATTTCTTTCAATCAGGTTCAAAGAGGGTAAGTACTCTTTCAATAATGGAAGCGGCCTACCACAATTACTCGTAAATGACCGATCGACAAAACTTTCATTCGTCTCGCACATACCATTCTTATGGGCCTTACTAAGTAAGTCAAGTTGTTTCCCAACCGCTTTCTCTTTAGCATTTTCCTACAATTCGATGCATGATTTGTTGGACTATATTAGTTTGCACACTAAACAAATAGGCAAATACCACAAAGTTTTATTTGATACCGATGAGTTTTTCGTGTCACTCCCACCTTATTCTGACATCTTAACCTTTTTTGGTGTTGATCTTTTTGCCCCCCATAATGGAGACAAATAACAAATAAAATAACGTCAAGTGAAGTTAGTAAACATACATCGATGCCATCCATCACCTTAAATGGGAAGATGTTAGTAACATTCACAATCAACATATAAGGCAATAACCAAACACAACTCCGGTCTTAAAATCATGACCTCAATTAAAAGTATCCAACTCATTTGTTTACTTGTTACAACTCTGGCCTGAAAATAATGGTCTGAAATCTTCGGGTCATCAAACCCATCATGCATTGTAATACATGAACAAATAAGAGTACATGAACATATGGTAATGACCAAACACAAATTTGGTCATTACTGTTTGGTCATTACCAAAATCAATGTACAGTGTAATAGTATGTATAAGGAAAAAATTTGAACAAATTAAAATAAAGTCTATTCATAGGCTGCTCATGGTGTTTTCTTCATCTACCTCAACATGTTTTTTTGGTTGATTTTTTTATTCTGGTGAGTGGTTTTCTTGGCACTCGTAGGTGTGAGTTCACCTTTTTTTTGTAACATTCACTTTTGTGGTGCTTTTCTTCGGGGTTACCTTATCCAAAGGCGTGTCCGGAAGGGTTGATAAACCATCTTCTTTTCTTGTAGTTTTGGCTTTTTTTTGTGCTCTTTTTTGACGTCAATTTCACTATAGGCATGTCTAGAAGGATTTCCAAACCAAAGAAAAATTCAGAGTGAACAAAGTGAATATCTTTTATGCTAAACGATGATCTAACTTTCACACTAGGCACACCAATAGTCTAATCATTTTCGCCAAAATCCAATTTACGCTTTGAATATTTCAACGTATCACTAAGCAAGGGAGATAAAAGCGGAGAGCATGTCTTGTTTTCCTGCGTTTTTGGTTCATTGAGGACAGTTGGAACATCGCAGAAGATTTCGTACCCTTTGTTCCCCCCATCACGACCTTGTGATTTAGTTTTGGTGTGATCATCATTTCCACCTTTCTCACATGCCTTTTCTTTTTCTTCTGGACATATGTTTGAAATAAGTTTCTCGAGGGCAACTTCAATGTGCGACACCTTTGAGAATAAAGCCTCCACCTTTTACAAGATTTTTTCCAGATATTCTTCTACAATTCCAATCTGCTATTCACATATACATTCTATCAACAAACCTTTCATATCACCAAAGTCGTGCAATTCTAACCCACTTGTCGATGAATTTGTCAAAACAATGTCAAATATAATGTTTTATCCATATTACATATTCTCACATAAACCACATAAAATATCATGTATGAGGTTATCAATAACCTACATGTTTATCAAATAGTTTCCTCATCATTTATGTTATAGCAAAAGACAATTATTATTTTAGGTAATGCTCTATAGTGTGTTAGATGATGACCTAAATTGTTTGGTAGTACCCTAATATGAAGAGGTCATTACCTAACATATACAATGGTTATTTTAGGTCATGGTCAAAACAGGTTTAGGTAATTACCTAAACACTACAATAACTTACAGAAAAAACCAGTTCAGCTTGCACATGGAGACTACAATGGGAAGTCTCGAAATTCTGGATTTTTTTTCATTTAATTTCTGACCTAAAGTATACACTACTCAGCAAATGAAAGCCCAAATTGTCGGATAAAAGTGTAAAGTGCATTAATTTAGAGCAATTATCTCAACGATACCTTAATTTTTTTTTCCTAAAACCCTAGTATTTTTTAGGGAAATATGCATAAATTGCAAGCTTAAATCTTACTCAAATGCCTAAATGAAGATAGAAAATCATAAATTTTTAACTATATGTGAAATATTTAAGTAAACTTACATCAATTTCTTCAATGGGTGAAGAATTTAGGTCGATATTCACTTCGCTTGCTCAAATCTCAATATTTGGCTCAACTCCAACAATGGAGGTGAAAACTCAAGGAACTAAGAATGTTGGTGAAGAAATTTGAGGGAGAAAAGGTGGAAGAGTGGGTAAAAATGGTGGAAGGAGAAGAAGGGGGGTTGTGGGGTAGTTGAAGACGACGCACAAGCGAGAAGAGGGAGGAGAGAGAAAATAAGTTTAAAAAAATTCGAACGCATATTTTTTTTGATTTTTTTTAAAAAATTATTTTTAGGATTTTCAGAAATTATTTACATAAACTTTGGTAATAAACATAATAGTTTTCCTGAATTTAAAAAATAAGAGAATTAAATGGGAGTGAAGACCACATGTGAAATATGTGTCTCACAATGCATTGACCAGCATTGACTTCTATGGCCATTTTTCCAAAATAACCATAGTAGAATCATCCATTAACATTTCTCACCACAAAAGAAAACGTGTCCTTTCCATTCTCTCACTCTTGTTTGTCATGTCAATTGGGCCAGTAAGCTTTTTTTGTCTGTCATTTGGCATTCTCTTGACAAATTTCTACAATAGTTGCTCGGTGCATATATATAGTTGCCTGTCATAGGGCCATTAACTTGACAGGTTTCTACTTAGTTGTTAGGTGCATATATTTACCCCTTGCAAAATTTATAGAAAAATTCATCCACCCTCACTCTACTGTGAGTTATCAAAATAACCCATCAGATTGTATTCGAAATGAGATTACTTTTGAGCTACAATTATGTAAAAGTTTCTCTATATACAAATAGAATATATGAATTTCATAACTACAACAAATCGTCACCTAGAAGTGCTTCTCAAATTCCTTTATCCTCCCATGCGATTGAGTCGCTTCTTTCTGTACCTCCAAGTAACTTGAATCCGCATTGCAGCAAAGCATCTCCAATACGGGGATTCATACCTGACAAAAAGAAGCCAATATATTACACTAAGCCACAATATTTCAAGAAGTTCTTTATCCACATTGAAGCACTTTTAGAAAATACACATAGAATATTTCTTTTGTTGCTACTAAATCTTGATCTTATTAGGTAATTACCTAATCTAGATCCAAATTTTAATGAAACAAGGTAACCTAATACTGATTCAAATTCCAAATTGACCCAATAATCAATGTTTAAAATTTATTTGAATATTCATTATAAGAAGTTTAACCAGCATTTCTTCAACATAATATGACCAATCCTATCATATGCTTTTGTTATGTAAAAGGTGAATTATTAATGAGTGATTTATTCATATAAATAAACATTAACTCATATACATTACCCACCTTGAAGGCCCAAGTAAAGTTATTTTCCCTTCGAATGTGTGCACATTATTTTTTCCAGTTAAAATGTATGTTTTCCCTTTCTACTTTTTTGCCAATTTTGACAAATAACGGATCTAGCAGAAATAAAGTCTTTCTAACATTGCGAGTCAGTATTACGTAACGGACATCACAGCAAGAAGGCCGTAATTTTCATCGCAGCGTTATGTAACGACATTTAGTGGACCGAAAGTTCAAAATAGGTTACTAAACGAGCTTTACGTAATGGAAAATCAAATTTTACAAAAACCACTTCTCTTTTTTTGTAGGGAAAAAAATCAGTTATTTTTTTAAATATGTTTTTTTTTTACAAAAAGTCACTTATATGTCCTCAATCACATTACCTAATATAATTGAAAACCCATCTACATAAAAAAGTTCCAACTCCTCAACAGTTATCTATTAGGATGATTTTGATAGCTATACATATTCTTATACATATTTAAGATAAGCGAGAATGGCAATCCCCAATCAATTTGGACTCCTCCCTGCATCTCTCTCATGCCGAATACCAACCCCAACCCCTTTTTTTGCACCTTTCCCGTGCAAAATACTTAGGGGACGTTTGGTTCATGAAGGGGAAAGGGTTAAAGAAAGAGAAACAAGGAGAAAGGAAAAGAAAACCCTTTGTTAAAGAATGTTGTTTGGTTTGAAAACTCATCTTCCTCCTTTCATTATTTCTCCTAACATTCTTCCCCCTCTCTCCCCTAGTACCACCACCCCCACCCCTCACCGACGCCCTCTCACTACCACCCATCAATGTCGCCCTCTCACTGCCGCCTGCGGCATATCAACACTGCCCAGCACTGCTGCCCACCTCACCGCCGTGTCACCAGCCCCCTTCCTTATTTTCCTTCTCTACCACCATTAAAGGCCATATTTGAGGTTTTAAAGGTCAAATTCGACCTTAAAAACTTCAGATCTGAATTTTTCTATGGCCGAATTTGACCATCTAAAGCCATAATCAATTATCGGAGTTGGGTTTTTAGTTCGGTTGTGCGGCGTTCTCCCTCCCTCCCTCCCCTCTTTCGCGACGGTTGTTGGGTGGATGAAGTTTTTTCGAGTGTGTTGGGTGGTTTTCAAGGGAGTGGGGGGTGGCTAACGGGGTGGTGGGGTTTTTTTCCGGGTTGGGTGGTTTTTTTCGCAGCAGTTGTGGGTGAAAATTTTGGTGGTTGTGGGTGGTGGGGGTGTTTCCGGTTGGATGTGCCGAGGGCTGGGTGGCGGTGATGTTGGCGAGGGTGGTAGGGTTAGGTGGCGGTGTGGGTGGCGAGGGTGGTGAGTTCAGGTGGCGATGTGGTGGTTCTGGTGGCGAGGGTGGTGAGTTCAGGTGGCGGTGTGGTGAGTTCAAGTGGCGGTGGGGTGGTTCTGGTTGTTGGGGTGGTGGGTTTAGGAGTTAGTGTGGTGGTCAATGTTTGGACAAGGTGGCCATAAAGTAGAGGAGAGAAAGGGCAAGTGAAACCCTAGGAGGGTGTGGGTAATGGATGTAGAGGACTTTGGGGGAATGGAGAGGGTAAAGAGAATGATTGAAATGACCAAACAAACATCGAAAAGGGAATCAAGAGCTTTGTTTCCCTTACCCTTTCTTGAAGCCCCCAACCAAACGCCCCCTTAATGTACCAAACAATCATCCTCCACTTTGATACATTTTTCTAATTTTTTCAAGCTTCAGCAATTCGGGTATTGGTCGAATATTGAAACTTATTCCATAAATCCTAAAACTTAAAGGCTTGAAACGTTGGTGGAATCCTACGCAAAGTCAAATTTGTGTGAAATTTACTCGAAATAAATATACAGATATATACTAATTATGAACGATAAGAAGAAAATTACATTAAATGACTAACATGAGAATATCACTAACATAACTTATAAGAAATCCCTAAAATAACATTAATTTAAGTTTATTGAAACCAACCTACCGAAGCACTCTAGAAATTTCCTATTTCCATCCCCTATCCCACCCCTTTTTCTCCTACAACCCACTTCCCCAACTTTTCTCTTGCTATGATCTCTTTTTGCTCTCAGAATACCACTCATTCCACCACCCAAAATAAAAACCCCAGAACTACCACCACGAACCACCACCGCCATAACATTGGAAACATTGCTACCTCCCCGGCCCCCGGCCCGGCAATTCGAGGCCCTTCTCCCCTCTCTCTCCCTTCTTCCTTCCACCAGGGATTCAGCTTTCCCATTTTTGAATTCAAATTGTACCGACTCATTCAAGTTTTGATATTGTTAATCAACTTGAAGAGTGTTGAGGAGGTTAGAAAATCACAGGAAGAAATTACGGGAGAAAGTAGCTGTACAGTTATTAGAGAAGGCAAATGAACATAAACGTGGGGCTGAGTGGTGGTGATGCAGATTAGGTGGAATTAAATCATAACTGGTGATGGAAATTGCAGATAGCATGGGGTCAGGGAGGAAAATTAAACATCATAGGGGAAAAGAGGTGAAGCCGTGAAGTGGGATGGTGGTTATGATGGCAAGGACAGATGCAGTAGGCTGGTGGTTATTGTGGGGGCGTAGGGGGAGGAGAAGTGGAACTTTAAGTTTTCCAATAAGTTTCAAGTAGTCAAAATAAGGGTAATATAACAGTTAATTAAGCGATATTCTTAAATTAGGGCCATTTAATGCACTTCTGTTCACATAATCTTCAATTGATAATTTTAAGAGGGTAGCTTTGAGTCTATAATTAGTCAAATATAGGTGGTTCATTATAAACTTCTTTAGTTAAGGATGGCTACGATAGATCCCTCACTTAGCGGTGGCATTTCGTTAAAAATCTTTTTTATATAGTTCCTTTAATTCTTTATATATATTTATCTGACAACCCATAGTTAGGTATATATATATGTAAATTCTTCATATAAATCAACAAATAAAATTTAAGATGTCGTGTCCTCATACCCATGTACCAATTCTGGACAAACGCCCATGTCCTAAGGATAGGTCTAAGACAAGTACCTGTATCTAACAATAAACCCGAGTTCAAGTAACACAGAAACCATATTTGTATGTGTTATATTGAGTGTTGTAAAAGGGTGTTCCCTAGGATTAGTACTTCTCCCCTTCTCCCTTCCTATGAAGGGATTCTTTCTCTTTGGCAACAGACCAAGATCAACATTACATCTCCAATTTGGTGAAAATCAGTCAGACTTTGTCTTGGTTATAAACCATTGAACCTATACATGGGTAAATTGGGGGGTTTGGGGTTCCTTTACTTTCCTAACCCTTACTTGATTCCTTTCCCTTTCCCTTTCCCTTTCCCTTTCCCCACTTCCAACCAAACGCCCCCTAACTATTATATTATCTTACTTTTGGAAAAAGAATCATCAAAAGAACATGTTTTTTCTTGGTAAGCTCATGGACTTCATGGAGGCATCAAGAAGTGAAAATGCGGTGTTCGACAATTTTCATACTTGTGTAGCATTTTTACGATACTTAAAAAGTTCAAATTTAGAAAAGCCCAGCATTAAGAAAATTTTGTATGTGGAGGAATCAAAGTCATTTTGTTATTCGCATTACACAAAGTATAAATGGTCACAAACCTTATGGCTCCCTGGATTCGTGGATTTCGCAAGATCCTTGGAAAGAGACTTGTCACCTCTTCAAGATCTCGAGCTCTAAGTATAAATGCTTCGACATTTGTCAAACATCTTGCAGTCCTGTTGCTCCACAACCTCTGCCCAAGGATCCTACCTTTCTTTCCATCTGTAAAACTCAATCAATTTAAAAAATGTCTGTTCCGATATCGGTATTCATACTTCTAAAGAAAATAAAATGACCTTAAAAAGGCAATCTGTTATAAAATCTAGTATTCAAGAAGTCACTACATAAGAGCATGTTGACAATCGGACACATGAACAAGTGCATGCACACATTCGTATATAAAGCTTTTGATTGCATAAATTACCAGAAATATTTTTTAAATCAGTTAGAGCAAAGCTCAAAAAGAACAGAAGGGAAAACAGCTGGTTGCTTTCAGAGACCAAATTCTCACCACTGCAGACCAGTTTTGAAGTTGCAGACTATACAAGTCGATATGAGGTTTCGATAAAAGCAACATTCACTGTGTTTCTCAACGCTGATACATTGTGCCCATATGGTAGATACACCTTAATATGGTAGAAAATTCCAAGTATTGTAACTTATGAGATGAAAAGAGAGGAGAAATCAATGTCATAATATCCACCTGGGATGAGGTTGGGGGCGGGACGGGTTGCTTAAAGCTGGCAGCGAAGATTATGATTGCAGCAGGCAAAATAAATTAGGTAAACTAGAAGTTCATAGATGGAAAAAGAACAGTGCACTTCTTCAAATAACAATCACCAACATGTAACAAACAATCAAGAAGAATATTGATCTGACCTCTATTCTCTGAGGAATGTTCAAGGCACCATGTAAGCAGTTCTTCACCACAAACATCTCCTTCAGCTAAGGGAACAATAATACCATCCTCTCCAATGCTTTCTATTTTCCCTCGTACAATAAAAATCATCTTATCAATGAAACCCCGTGATATAAAACTTCACTATTCTTGATGTATGTCATTTGTTTAAGCCTCTCATAAACGGCGTCTAGGATAGGCTCCTTCTCATTAACCAGTGTGAAAATTCGAACCTGTAGACAAAATACAGTAGAGCATACAAAATCTTGTTGAGTCTTTTAGTAGAATAAGATCAAGATCATTAATTTTGAATTGATGTTATGATATGATAAGAGATTTATTACTGAGAGAATAATACAAACAACGGTCAGCAAACCATGTTTTCACTAAGAGATCCGTAAATACACACATATACCTGTTATGTGAAGTTAAAATATATCTTTCATCAAATGCTTCGTAGAATAAAGAAGAAAGAAGCTAGTTTTACAAGGGCAGTAAGCCCGAAAAATATTCTCAATTATTTGGCCCAATATGCAGATCCATCTACACAATATAGACATAATAGTTAGATATAAAAGTTATTAGACCTACATCACTTTATACATTATCAAGACAGAATACAGATGTCCTTTTAGGCCTATACCCAAAGCCAAAACACTCACATATGAATTCATTCAACCACATATCCTACACATTCAAAAGGAAGAGCAGAGAGGAGAGGACCATTACTAGTGAGTGAGTCTGTTGATCCCATGACTAGTGAGTCGCACAAAGTGGTTCATCCTTTACTATTGACAAAGATGGCATGGATTCACATGTTGAGTTCATAATTTTGACCTTAAACTCAAACATATAGGGTTTTGCTTTAAAACACTTGAGCAAAAAAGCTACTGATCTCATGGATGCCTACTCTAAAGCAGGGTTAAATCTCAACCACATCGGAAATCAAGACTGCTTTGTAAAGGTTTTTCAGCTTACTGCGACTGCAATATTTGGCTGCAATAGTCACAAATATCCATTGTCTCTGCTAAAGTGGAACCTAAACTGTTATCGCAAATGCAATAACATCTTTAAACCTTGCACTGAAGTGAGTCTAAATTTTAATCGTCTCTTGTTTGCTTCTCCATTTGTGCTTCCATTAGGTTTACGTAATAAATTCGCTAAATATAAATTACTAAGCTCCTCATGAAGCCATACGTGAGAAATCAGAAAATCACTACACACAAACCAGAATATTGGGGGGGGTGAGCAAATTTTCTAATCCTGGTCTTACCTTTACAATTGCGAAAAGAAAGAGACTCTCAAAGTGGTTCAATACTAAACAGAACAGGACACACTTACTATTTCAAATTAAATAAGGTTGCTTTGGGAACATGGAATTCATGTCAAATGGTTGAATTCAATTTCAGAATTTCAAACCTTGGAATCCAATTCAACACATGTTTGGGATATGGGAATTGTAACTCCTGAATTTTAAATTTCACTATTTTTTTTGGAACACAAATATTTGCGATATGCGATATTAATTGGTATATACTTCCTTCGTTCAATTTTAAATGAAACATTGGGTGAAATGACACTATTCATTGATTAATTTTGACTCCAATTTATCGCCATTATATAAAGAAAAACATAGTCAAGTGGGATCTTGTTAGATTCGTCTCGATGCATACTATCAAATTATAACTTTTTTATATTTTTTACGTGTGCACAACTAAAGATATTAATGATTAAAGAAGCGCGTTGGGTTGCGTGAAAAAGCAAACGTTTCATTTAAAAACGAACGGAGGAAGTATATCTTTTTTTGTCGACTTATGCAAACTCAAGATGAAAGCAACAAAATTAGTATAAGCTATCATATGATAATATGAGAAAGCAAGCAAACCGAAGAAAATCCTCCATTAACGGTTACACGTTCACTTGTAAGATAATTCCTCTAAAACCACAGCTCTCATTTGCATTGATTACGGCTATAGGCTACAAAACATATATAGGCTACAACAATTTAATTTTATATTAAAGGCGGGTATTAAAAGTAGACAATCATAATTGAGCTCTTGAATGAGTTGAATCGCCTTCAATGGAGTCGACAATGAAAAAGAAATCATAATTGAGCTCTTGAATCGCCTTGATGGAGTCGACAATGGAAAAGTCATAAAGGAGCTCACGTAGTTTTTGAGCCCTCCCTCGATATGAATAGCTAACCCCCAAGCCATCCAATCTACCCGAAGATATAAGATTGCGATCAAGTGTCGAAACATAGCGACCTCACGTAGTTTTTGAGCCCTCCCATCATGAGTCTTGATCTCGGTCTCACCAATACCCTCGACCTTTGCCTCTTTCCTATTAGGTAAGGTAATACATAACCCATCAATTTATTTTTATGAAATAAACCACTCTTTCCTACAACACATATGTTGAGAACATCCCGAATCTAAAATCCAACCCTCTTTCGCACCTTTTGTCTCTTTCACCATTAGAGACACATCGGTTCCTCCTCCGAAGCAATAGAAGCGGTCGCCTTATTCCTACGGTTCCTCAACGCCATCAAGTCCTCCTTGTACTTGGAACTCTTTGATTGAATTTGTCCCTCCTCCTCACGGTACCAACACTTGATGTTTGGATTAGGATTGCTCACCTTCTTCTTGCATTTCCACTTTTTGCCACCACGACCCTCCACTACCAACCGCTTCTCCATTGGTTGTTGACGATCCCCCTTGCTTCATGAGCCTCTCGCCTCGAGTAGCGCCACCATGGTCTCGTCCAAAGCGATCGTTGTCTTCCCTATAAGTAAACTAGTTATCCTTTGTGTTATACTTTATAGGGAGATACATCAAAAGCAAAATTGCCTTGTCCTCTCTTGATCTTCACATCTAAGCTCGGTAATCGGGTGATCAAGCCATTAAACTTATTTAGATGATCTTGTAGTGCGCCATCTTCCTCCATCTCAGCGAATAAAGGTCCTTTTCAAGAACGACATGTTGCTGAGGACTTTGATGCGTACATCTTGGTCGACTTGTCCCAGAAAGCTTTCGCATTTGTATCCTCCAACACGTTGTACTTTATCTCGGGAGCAAGAGCCAATAGAATCGTACTAGTAGCGCATAGTTGCATATCCTCCCACTTGTTCGCTTCCATTGAATCGGGTTTCTTTTTCTCCAAAGTCTTGTGAAGACCTTGATGAATAAGAATACCCTTAATTAAACTTTGCCACAACGAAAAAATTCGTCTTCAGTTGAACAATTCCATCTTGTATTTGCTCTTAAAATCCTCCATGGCTCTAACAAACTTCGCTCCGATACCACTTGTTGGTAATAAACACCGCCAAAGACCCCAAAATCCACAATCAAATACAATATGAAAAATAGCAAAATAACAATAAACAAGAGACAAGTGTTTATGAGGAAATTTTAATTTCCTCCCCTCAAAATAAATTGTATTATTAAGTTCCTCCAAATAATACACCCCCTCACTTGATGGTTCCTTCCACTCAAGAATAATTTTATGTGTTTTTTCTAGTTATGCCTAAACCCCCCCTTTTATAAATTAAACAAGAAAAAACCTAATCTACTAGAATTATAATACTTGCCCCAAGATAAAAATTCTAAAAGATATCACATACCAAAAACTATCTAATTACCTAATACAAACCTCATTATATTAGGAAACTAAATAAAGTAAACCAAACAAACAAAATAATTTGCCAGCCGAAAATCTTGCGGAGATAAATTTGCCGTCGTATAACAAAGCTTCATATGTTATGCATACCACCTCATGGACCACATCATGGACCCGATGGCTGAAACACATATAAACCTTTGTAGAACAAGCGGGTTCTACCTTGGTTCCTCAACTCCATAAGTTTTCGAACAACATAATGGACCATTATATTGGCCTTGTAATCCTAACAAACGAGTAAAAAACAAGTTGAGTAATAGGCTCTTTTTGGAAATTTAAAATGACGTGTGTTTAGAATCCATTTAGAAACTAGTAATGAATTTATCAATAATAGAGGTATAGTGTAAACCAAATCCAAATTCAAATGTTTAGGATTCCTAAACGGTTGAATTAGGCCAAATCCATCATTTGAGATGAAATGATCATTCCCAAACTGACCATAAGTGAAACCGTGATGCGACATTTTATGCACTCCATTGTAATCCAAGTTAAATACGTCCTGCTAAAGACTTTTTTCACTTCTTTAATTACGAGTAGAGGTGGCAAAATGGACCCCGTACGACCGTACCCGATACAAGACCCGTTTTCACATGAAAACACAACCCGAATAGAACAGAAACCCGAAAAAATGACCCGTAAGAACCTAGACCCCAAATATGACCCGTAACCGAAAAACAACCCAAACCGAACCTAGCCGAAGCGGTGACCCGAAAATTATGACCCGAACCAACGGTAAAATAATAATGCAATATTTCTCCCGGACATTAAAAAAATGAATTTAAGCTTTCCGGGCAATTAAATTCAACAACCAAATAGAATTAAATAAAGAAACATAAAAGCTTCTAGTTAAGAGCATCGTCTAAATATCACATGACTATGTGACACCATTAATCCAAAATATTAAAGTAGGTAAAAAGAACTTAAACTGGTTTTTTCTTTTTTAAGAAAGCTGGAAAGTACGTGTTTTTTTAATTTGTTACGGAAAGAATGTTGACCTTATCTGAATCAACCCGACCTGAATATAACCCGACCCGGAATGACCCAACCCGAATGATCCGTTTGCCAACTCGATTACGGAGGCTAAGGATGTCAACAAACTACTAGATTTCACAATTCACATACATGATACATTTGCTTTATTATCTTCTGTTCAATTTATCTTGATTACCCATGTAGGAAATCAATACTCCCATGAAGATCTGAAATCGACACTTGACACTTTAATTTATCTTGAACAAAGAAAAAAATGCAAAAATATAGGGAATGAGAAGAGAGATACGTGGTAGAGTGGTATGAAGATACGGAATCAACACTTGACACTTTAATTTATCTTGAACAAAGAAAAAAATGCAAAAATATAGGGAATGAGAAGAGAGATATGTGGTAGAGTGTGGTACGAAGATACGGAATCGACACTTGGCTCTTTAATTTATCTTGAACAAAGAAAAAAATGCAAAAATATAGGGAATGAGAAGAGAGATATGTGGTAGAGTGGTACATGCTTAGAAATGGACTCGAGATGAGAGTTCAACGGGAATTAAGAGTACAAGTCAACCTTAAAATTACGAGACACTTATTTATTGCGTGCGGAAATCATATGCAACCATCTTTGAAGTTTGAAAGAGGATTATGTTTCATGATTGTTGTATCATGTGTTTATTTTTTGAGACAAATGTCTCCATGTGTAAAATTTTAGCCATTGCATGTTTCACACTTGGACATGAACAAATTCTTGAGACTTGTACCCTTGTCTTGGTAACATAGGGTAAACAGCTAATGATATCCCACCTTTTTTAATTTCCAAGGACCAAATCATTATATCTAATGACACTTACAAGATGATATATTTTTAAAAACATGAAAGTTCTAATACATCCATTTCATACGTCTAGTTTTTTTTTCTTTTGCCTGATGCTCCAGAATCAAGTATATCCATCAGCCTAAACACATAGTTGGACTTTGACCTATTTGTGGTGTTTAAGAAATGGATGTTGTTACTCTCCTTATTCAAAGATATTCCTCATTTCCTCAAATAATGCTAAGGTATGAGCTCTTTTCCGATAGTTATGTAATAAATATTTAAGTTCAAGCATGGAAACTCGTGATCGCACATTGAAGGATACTCCTTGTGTCCCGTATTAATCGATACACTTACTTACCGTTCTCGTACGTCCCACATTATTAAATATACTTCCTAAATGGCATGGTCCCACCAATTTTATATTATATCTCTCTCCTTACGAGGCCCTGAAACAATGATAAAAACACTCTCCCACACTTACCCATAAAAAAGTTAAGGCTTCATAATCTACTAACTACAATAAAAAATATACCCCACTAGCTAACAACTACAAACAACAGAAGTCAAATAAAGTTCCTAAAACTTTGTATCGGTCAAAGCGTATCAATTAATATGGGATGGAGGGAGCATTACATAATGCTCGTTGGGTTGATAGAATGTCAATATTCAAATTCACGTTACGTTGGACAAAATTATTATTTCCATCTCCCCTTTTGCCCCTTATCATAATAACTCTAACCACTTGCCCTCTGCTCATGTCTTTTCACGAATTACACACTTACAGCTCAAACACCCCTAACAGATCATTTAATTCTGAACTGCAGCTCGGATTGCTCCTTTAAACCTAACCATTTTAAAATTATTCTAGCTAGAATCCACAATTATGTCGGGTAGTAGTTCTACAGAGGTCCACCCAAATTGCATTTTTCAGCTAGTATGTAATCATAAAAACACTTAGTATGTCAGCATATATGATATTTTAACATAGCCAATTTTATGACGAATCTCACATCCCATAAAACTCTAAATTGCATGCAAGACAAATAAATCCAAATACTACCCGAATCGTCACACTCATACACAAAAAAAGAGGTCTTTTCAGTGAATAGACGGAGAACGAATATTAGGAGATACAAAACTTAATAAGATCTTTATAATTCGTCAACCTTCAATAGAACAAACGTATTACGTACCTCCTTACCTTTTCAACAAACTTAAAGAGATGGCGTCTAATTTCTCTTTGAAGATCCTCTGGAAGAATTTCCATCAACATCTCCTCATTTATTCCCCTAGTAGCAGCCCAGCTGTAACGTTCTGCTTCAAGGACTTTTCTGTTGTGATATCAAGTAAACGTTAGTTGCAAGTAACACAAAACCAAGCTTTTTTCATGAGCTATATTGAGACTAATTGAACAAATTTTTTTGGGTTTTGTATTTTAATAGTGTGGATAACAATAAGAGGGTGAAACTATTTCACTGAAATGAAAATGAAGCATTTAGAGCTGTACACGCACTAACATGTATCAATACTTCTACCCGTCCTCACATCTCCACCTCAATACACACAACCACACGCAGTTTTAGTTTCTGCAACTTCTTATCAATGCAGACCATGCTCTATAAAAGTGTGGCAAATAACTGTAGCAAACAAACAAGCTCCCGACCTCCCGTAGTCC
>CANSZD010001426.1:1257500-1519553 GCA_947648045.1 Beta corolliflora
ACATGCATACTTTCAGTAGTGAACTTGCTCATTTTGTTTTTTAAAAAAAATAATTATTTTTCAATATAATGATAATGATGATTAAATGGGTTAAACGGGTTATACATGTAACCCGTTTATTAAATGGGTTGGATCAGGGTTGAGTTTTTCAACCTGTTTATTAAATGGGATAGGTTTGGGCTGAGATATTTTTAACCCATTTATTATTGACCCGAACACGAATCCGACCCAACCCGACCTGATTGCCAACCCTAATTTCATGTAACTCTAAACAAGTGATGCCATAACTTTAACTACTACTACTGATAACTCTAACAAGTCTTGAGAAATTCTAAACATACAATTTCATTATCACACCAATTCTTCCATTTCATAATGCTTAGTCACATCAATTATTCAATTTCATAATGTTGATCGATTGAAGTTAGAGTTGAGCGAACATTTGATTAGAGTTGTACAAACTAGTAGTTAGAGTTATGCCAACATCTGATTAGAGTTTCATGAATTATAGTAGTTAAGAGTTATTTGAAGTAGTAGTTATATGAACTAATTATTACTTCCTATAGCTCTAAACTAGTGTTTTCATTTTCATAACTCTAATTACTATTGCATATAACTCTAAATAAGGGTTGGTGTAACTCTAGTAAGTATCTTCTACGACTCTAAAGAAGTGTTGCCATAACTCTAATTACTAATTCCTATAACTCTAAAAAAAAGTGTTACCATAATTCTAACTACTACTTCCTTTAACTCTAAAAACAAGTGCTACCATAACTCCAACTACTACTAGCTATGACTCTAAACAAGTCTTGAGTAATTCTAAACATACAATTTCATAATCACATATTCATATCAATTCTTCCATTTCATAATGCTTAGTCACATCAATTATTCAATTTCATAATGCTACCTAGGCCACACTTAGATTTACTACTACACATTTGGGGATGACTTAGAATTCAAATTCGATACATAATCAATTCCTATAACTCTAAAAAAGTTTCTAGTTATCGCTAAGTATAATTCTAAACAATAGTTGTTGTAACTCTAATTAGTAACTCTAATTTGTATAACTCTAATTAGTAACTTTAAACAAGACTTGTTGTAACTCTAAGCAAGACTTCCTATAAGGCTACAACTCTAAAGAAGACTTGTCATAACTCTAAACAAGACTTGTCCTAAGTCCTAACTCTAAAAAGTACTTCCTATAACTCTAATTAACAAATTGTAACTCTAATTAACAAATTGCTAAATGAGAATGCTAACGTAAAATGGTATTAACTCACAAATCTCCAGTTATTGCTCTTCTCATGATAAGTGTAATCTTCTAATTTAGATTCAACCATAATCCCGTTTTCACATTTTCTTACATAATTGTATTCTTAAAAATTTGAAACTCCAAACTTTTGGACAGTAGAAGAACGAGAGAGAGAAATTCATTGCAAAAGATGAGATTCTAACCTTCTTGCATCACAATACAGGATTCCGTGAACAGAGAGAAAGCTTGGAACGGAGGGGATAGGTGAGAGAAAATGATTTGATTCCATGAAAGTAGTAAAATTAGGAGAGAGAGAGCAGTAGTCTTACATGAAATAGCTTTGATATGTTTTAAACAAGGATATGATTTAAGAGTAAATGTACGAAAGGTGACTTTATTTTGTGAAAAATATCTACAACAAGGAATAACTATATGTTAACAAAGCCATAAAGGTGGCTATATCTAAACGAATACTTTAATTATGTGGGAGGGAGTATTTTCTTTTGTATCCAGAACTTGTGAAATGAGCGTTTGGAGGAGAGAGAAATAAAATCCATTACCTTTGGCTCGTGGTTGTATTTAGAATTCTTAAATTGCGCGTTTTGATCTGGGACGTTAACCGTCTAAATCGAACGATCCAAATTCGTTCTCATTTCTCATCTAAATAGCATTCTCATGTGATCTTGCCTATATATATATATATATATATATATATATATATATATATATATATATATATATATATATATATATATATATATATATATATATATATATATATATTAATATAAATATATTTAATATATTTAATATAAATGATATTTTTACAAATCATAATTACAAAAAAACTAAGAACAAAACAATAAAACTATAAAGAACAAAACAAAAACAAAAAACTAATTTCAAAAAATATCAGCCACTTCATCATCGCACAAGCGCCATCACATTGACAAAGGATCTTGATAAACAAAATATAGATCTGAAAAAAGAGAAAGAAACGATGAATTCAATGAATTACTCGAAATATAGATCTGAAAATAAAAAAAGGAAACACAGTCATCGCCACTCTAAAACATAGATCAAAAATGATAAACTAAACTTACGTAGAACAATACAGACACGCCGTAGGACATTAAACTCGCCGGAAAAAATTAAACACACCGAAGGATCTTGACAAACGAAACATACATCGCCGGAACACTTAAACTTAAATTTCGAAATTAGAACTCGAAGTTTAGTTCAGATCTGAATATGAGAACAATTTTCGAGAGGAAATTCTCGAAAAACAAACGGAATTTCCAGATCTCAAAAAAAAAACGAGAAGGTGTTATCGGCGAGAGCGAGCGACGACAACGACCGTCTGTGAAGGCGAGCGCAAGCGACGGTAATGACCCGATGCGGCGGAGAACATGAGCGGAGCTACGGCGATGAGAATGCGTTCTTGTGATAGGAGACTTTCTCTCTCCTTGCGACTTTATGATGTGTTGTTTCATCCCAACAATCGTTCTCAGCGACGGAGATTAGGTGCTTCGAGAAGCTGCTGCTGGTGGTGCAAATGTGCAATGGGAGTGAGTGATGATGGGCCAGAGGAGATTCTCTAGAGGAGTGAGAGAGAGAGAATAGAGAGGAGTGAAAAAGAGAATAAGGAGTGAGAGAATTAAGGGAGGAGTGATAATTGTATGAAAAACGGCGCTCAACAAACAATCGACCATCAAACCCTAGCTGGTTGTTTTAAAAATAAATTATTAAAATAAACATATTGCTGCGGTTTCTACAACAAACTGCAGCAATAGATCAAATGATAATTTTTTTTTAATATATTGTTGCGGTTTTTTTGTAAAAACCGCAGCAATAGGTTTTCTGTAGGCTTGTTCCTTTTTTTCACGCGTCTATTGGGTAAAACCGCAGCAATTCAACCGCAGCAATATACAATTATTCTACTAGTGCAATGAGCTTTGAGAATTAAGAATAAACTTTTTTTAGGGGAATTAAGAATATACTTACTTGACTTTGATGCAACAATGTCGTCGTTTAAGTGGGAGAAACTAAACTAAGCATCATCAAAATCTCATCAAGATTGAAGAAGACGCAGAAAAGGACGTTCGTTGGAAGATTCAAATGTTCGAAAAAAAAAGATGTAGGCTTTAGAGAGAATTGGAAGTTGGGTGGAGGTGGAGGAGAGGGAAACGAGAGGGGTAGAGGAGAAATAAATGAGATTTGATAATGGAGAGGGGCATAGGAAAGAGAAATGAGGGTTGGCAGAGGAGAGAGAAAATAGAAATTGAGGGGGAAATCTTATGGTTTTACTAGCATAACTAATTGAAGGAGTATGTCCTTAGACATCCCGGCAATTACTAAATATAAATAGGATTTATATTATCAAGATAATAAAGTTAATTATTTTAGTAATCGTATTTTCTTGCTAGAGAATAAATATGATTAATAGGACAATATTGATTGGGCCTATAAATAAAATATATTAATCCTATGAGGTCACACATTGTAGCACAAGTTGGACAAAGCAATCCAAATCCATTTAGGATTAGGGTTGGACCGGTCCAAAGGGGAATAGGAGGAGAATTAGTTCTCCTATATCTAACATATGACTCTTCTATTATATATAGGATATAATATTAGAGTTTAGGTGATCAATTCATTAATCAGTTTCTTTCCACAAGAGAGAGAAAGTGAAACCCTAAGCTATTCCCTCTAAACCGGTGCCTATACCATCAAAAGCAAGAGATTTTCTTCTCTTCCGTTCTAGCAAACGTTGGTGTTCAACTGGTGCTCGTGGACTGATTAGAGGAGCAACACTTGGGGCTCTCGGATCTTCAAAGCTTGCATACAACAGGGAAATCACGCTACAAAGGTTTGATTTTTGATCCCTATAGAATGATTCATATGTTTGATTATGTTTGCGATCCTATGATAGATGTTAGGAAATTGTTTCCTGAAATTCCGCTATATGCATCTATATATTCCTACAGTGATATCAGTTTTGCCTAATTCATAATATTCATATGATCATGTAATTGTATGCAAATTTATTATTTTTATTCAATTAAGGGAGGATTTATTTATCGCTTGAAATTGCATAATTGATATATGATATTAATTAATTGGAAATTGTAAATATTTGATTTATTAGTGATTTATGCTCAAATAATTTTATAAAGGTCTGAATTTTTATATTATGGACGAAATAAATTGTTTAATTCACTCCAAAATTTTAGGAATTTTATAAATATATTTGTTAGATTTAAAATTGTTTAATGTGTAATTTGATTAATCATTGAAATAATTTGTTAACAATTAAAAGATTTGATTTTTTTACTTGTTAAATAAATCTAATATTCATCACCAACATAGATCTTGAATAATATGATGGCTGAAAATAATTTGATTATTTTTCCCACTAATTTTCAGATTTTTATCATATTATTTATGAATTTTGGTTAAATTTTATGTTTAATTTGATTATTCATAGAATTTAAGGATAACAATTAAAATATTTGATTTTATTTGTTAAGATAATTCAGCAGATCACCCTAAAAATAATTTTCGAATTTTTCAGATTTTAATTGTTAATTTTCTGAATTTTTCGGATATTATTTGATTTTTGCCCTAATTTTGAATTCTTGATAAGATTTATTGTTTAATATAGATTATACATTCAAATCTAATCTCAACAAACCTAAAAATTTGTTTAAGATTTGTTGATTGATTCAAAAAATTTTGCCATAATTTTCGGATTATTAAGACCTAATTAAAATCCTAAATCTTTAAATAAATTATTTGTTAAAGATTTAATGGAAATTTTGTAAATTGTTACGAAATTCAAAGATTTGCCCACCATGGCTGGGTGGCCCCACCTGCGACGGTGGAGCCACGGTGGACGGCGTTATTGAGTCGGCGGTAAAGGGGCATCACGGGCGGCGCCGGAGGTGCAGACCGCAACCAGCAGCGTACGTTCGACGTACGTGGCTGCTGGCGCGCACTGGCGGGGTTCTGCTGGCGTGTGCAGGCGGCGGTCGCCTTGGCTGGCGAATTAGGGCTTGACTGCCGGAGTTCTCCTGTGCGTCGGTGAGCATGACTGGCCGTGTGATAGCTGCCTGTTGTGCGGTGGTGAGATGACTGGTGTTTCCAGCGTGTATAGTTGTGCGGGTGCGACTATGTTTGAAAATTCCAGCAAGGTGGGGTTGGTGTTGGCTGTTGACTGGCAGCCTTGTGCTGCTGGTCAACGGTCAACAAGTCAACCTTATTTAAAAAAAAAATTTGTTTTTAAGGAAAATCTGATTTTCCAAAGTTGAGCATAAATCCAAAAGTTTCCTATTTTGCAAATTTGTGAATAATAATGATTATTGCCATATTTAAATAAGTAATTGAATGAAAATAATAAAGTTTCCTAAATAATTTCTAGCTTAAATTTGTTAAGTTTTATAATTATTATGGAAAAATTGATTTACTTATTAATTGTTAATAAGTAAATAGTTTGTGTTTATTTTATTTGATATTATAAATGCGTGAATGTTTAATATAATATGTATGATATTATGTTTTGCATGATATGACTAGTATAGCCCAAATTAGGATAGTAAATACGATCTGCGAATCGTTAAATTTGAATGTAAATTTAAATACGATCTGCGAATCGTTGTATTTTGTAACTTTAAATTTTCGTTATTTATTTATTTCAAATTATGTAATCAAGAATGAGGATCCAAGGAGTTTCGAGGATGGTGATCCATGGAGATTCAAGGGAGGATTCATGAAGATTAGTTATTTTCCTAAGTATAGGGGCCATACTAGATCATTTAATTATTGCTTTTATAATTCTCTTGCATTTATTTTGTTTAAATGTTTGCTTCTAAGTTTGTTTGTGGTTAATTAATTCATGTGTTCACTATTAATTGACCATATTAGTAAACTTAGGTCCCCAAAAGTAATATTGAGTTCAATTGCTTTTCCAAACAACACCTATAAAGCCTTAGATCATGAGTAATAGGTTCTGCCAAAGCAGGGTGTTGCTCATAGTTCCGGGGATAGTAGGGTAGGTTTTTGAAACTTACACGTTAATGTTTGGTTTAACTCAACAAAATCATCAAAAGACAAAGTTTTGGGTTTTGAAGCTAAGAGATAGGAGTAAACAAGGAGAGTTGTTAGCCTGTCTACCAAGAATTATAATTAGTAAAGTGTTTACTTACCTCAACAACTATAAATTGAAGGCAGGGCCAAAGTCCGTTTGATTGTAGTGGGAGGGGATCTTGGTTATTTCTTTATTCAATAGGGGACTTTCATTTTGAATAAAGGGTAGTAGTAATTAAAATTTGTTTAATTATTGGTTTCTTGATAAACATTGATTGAATCCTGCTTTATTATTTGTTGTAGTAATTATGTCTAGTAATAACAATATCAACACCAACAATTCTACTTGTAATTTACGCTCCGACTTTCGAAGGACAAATTAAATGCTGAACGTTTCATTGCAAGTGAAAGGGATATGGGAATCGTTACACCAAAACCAAAAGTTGCTGATGAGCACTATTGTTACACCTGTAACAAGGTTGGTCATTAGAAAAGTAGTTGCCCCAAGTATCTGAATGATCAAAAGAAAGAAGTTTCTAGTTCAGATATGTATGCTATAGAAGTTAACTTAGCAACTTCTGCTTCTTGGGTATTTGATACCGCTTGTGGTTCGCACATTATTTGCAATATGCAAGGCCTCAAAAGAAGTAGAACATTGGGAAAGGGAAAAGTAGATCTTCGCGTTGGCAATGGAGCACGAGTTGCTACATTGGCAGTGGGAGTATATAGTCTACTTTTACCTTCAGGATTAGTTTTAGAACTTAATAATTGTTATTATGTTCCTGCTATCACAAAGAACATTATTTCGATTCCTATTTTGGATTCCGAAGGTTATTCATTTACAATAAAGAACAATTGTTGTTCTGTGTATTTGAATGATATGTTCTATGTCTCCGCTGAGTTATCAAATGGTTTATATGTGCTAGACTTAGAAACCCACATCTATAACATAGACAGCAAGAAACATAAAGCAAATGATTCAAACCCTACATACCTATGGCATTGTCGATTAGGCCACATAAGCTCAAAGCGCATTGAGAAACTTCATAAAGATGGAATTCTCAAATCATTTGATTTCGAATCTTTTGATACTTGTGAGTTTTGCTTGATGGGGAAAATGACAAAGTCTCCTTTCATAGGTTCAAGTGAAAGGGCCAATGACCTTTTAGCCCTCATACATACGGATGTGTGTGGACCTATGAGTACGTTGGCTAGCGGAGGGTACAGTTACTTCATTACTTTTACCGATGATGTGAGCAGATTTGGATATGCTTACCTCATGCGGCATAAGTCGGAATCCTTTGAAAAATTTAAGGAATTCCAGAATGAAGTACAAAACCAACTTGGGAAGAAAATTAAGGCATTACGATCCGATCGTGGTGGTGAATATTTATCTCAAGAATTTGGTGATCATTTGAAGGATTGGGGAATACTTTCACAATGGACTCCACCAGGAACACCACAGTTAAATGGCGTTTCTGAAAGAAGGAATCGAACTTTACTTGATATGGTTCGATCCATGATGAGTCTTGTTCTTCCTATTTCATTTTGGGGATTTGCGCTTGAAACAGCGGCATTCACACTTAACAGAGCACCATCCAAAGTAGTGGAAAAGACACCATATGAAATGTGGATAGGAAACGTTCCAAAATTGTCTTTTCTAAGGATATGGGGTTGTGAAGCTTATGTAAAACGTTTACTTTCTGATAAGCTTTCACCCAAATCTGATAAATGTTTTTTTTGTGGGTTACCCAAAAGAGACTAAGGGATACTACTTCTACAACCAAAGCGAAAACAAAGTGTTTGTTGCTCGTAATGGTGTCTTTCTTGAAAAGGAGTTTATTTCCAGAAAAACAAGTGGGAGAAATGTATATATCTCGAAGAAGTTCGAGATGAGCAACAAATGGATGAGGTTAACACTTCATCAGAGGCGGCCCGGCATGAAAATGCTCAGGAGGTGGTGCATTCAATTCACGTACCTCCTACCGTCCCACTTGGAGATACTCCATGCGAAGTCACTCAACCTAGTGAGGCAGAAACTTCTTCTGTTGTTCCCCAACGTAGGTCTAGTAGGACCATCATTCCGTCAAAGAGATATATTGATTTCCTTTTGACTGAAAGTTCTGAAATAACGATTTTAGAATCAGAAGAGCCTACTAGCTACAAAGATGCTTTGGATAGTCAAGACTCTGAAAGATGGCTTGAGGCCATGAAATCTGAAATGGATTCCATGTCTAAAAATCAAGTATGGGACTTGGTTGATTTGCCTGATGGGGTAGAACCCATTGGATGCAAATGGATTTTCAAGTTGAAAACAGACAAGGATGGAAACATTAGTGTTTTCAAAGCAAGGTTGGTGGCAAAAGGTTTCAAACAAATTCATGGTATTGACTATGATGAAACCTTCTCACCAGTAGCCATGCTTCCATTAGGATAATCCTTGCGATTGCTGCCTTTCATGAATATGAAATATGGCAGATGGATGTCAAAACCGCTTTCTTGAATGGGTTCTTGAAAGAGGGTGTGTACATGACACAACCTCAAGGTTTTGAAGATCTAGAAAATCCAGGGAGGGTATGCAAGCTTAAGAAGTCCATTTATGGACTAAAGCAAGCATCAAGGAGTTGGGACCTCAGATTTGATGAGGCAGTCAAGAAATTTGGCTTTCTCAGAAATGAAGAGGAATCTTGTGTATACAAGAAGTTAGGTGGGAGTAGTATTACTTTTCTGGTCTTGTATGTGGATGACATACTTCTCATAGGAAATGATAAGACCATGCTTGAGTCAGTCAAGGAATGGCTTAAAAATTGTTTCTCTATGAAAGACCTAGGAGAGGCTGAGTACATATTGGGAATAAAGATCTATAGAGATAGGTCGAAAAGGTTGTTTGGGCTTAGTCAAGAGACTTATATTGATAAGGTTCTTGCAAGGTTCAAGCTGGAAAACTCCAAGAGAGGTTTCATTCCCATGCAACATGGCATAACACTTGGCAAGACTCAGTGTCCTTCGAGTCCTGATGAGGTCAAGCGTATGAGTAATGTTCCATATGCTTCTGCAGTAGGATCCATTATGTATGCCATGATATGCACTCGACCGGATGTTGCATATGCTTTGATTATATGCAGCAGATGCTAGTCAAATCCAGGAGATGCGCACTGGATTGCAGCGAAAAACATCCTTAAGTACTTGCGAAGGACTAAGGATAATTTTTTGGTTCATGGTGGAGATAGTGAGTTGGTTGTTACTGGATACACCGATGCAAGCTTCCAGAGTGACAAAGATGATTTCCGATCTCAATCTGGTTTCATATTTTGTCTCAATGGAGGAGCTGTGAGCTGGAAGAGCTCTAAGCAGAGTACCATCGCAGATTCTACAACAGATGCTGAGTATATTGCAGCAGTTGATGCAGCAAAGGAAGATGTTTGGATCAAAAAGTTCATTGGTGAGCTTGGTGTAGTTCCTAGCATTGAGAATGGCATTGAGTTGTATTGTGACAACAATGGTGCCATTGCTCAGTCTAAGGAACCCAGATCGCATCAAAGGTCTAAACATGTGCTCAGGAAATTCCATCTCATTCGAGAGATCGTTGGAAGAGAGGATCTGAAAGTAAGCAAGGTTCATACTGAGGATAATATTGCAGATCCTCTAACTAAACCGCTTGTTCAACCTAAGCATGAGTGTCATACTAGGTCTATGGGGCTTAAGCATATGGGAGAATGGCTTTAGGTTGTTTACTTCATGTTTACAATTGTAAAGACATTTATTATGCTTTGAATGTTTATCAATATAAATTCTTTTCTTATTTAATTGTTTGGTTTAGTATTAAATAAAATGTCCAAATAATTTGTGTTTTCAAATAGGATTATCGAAAATGTTTTGATAATGGAACCCTATAAAGTGAACTGAAATCATAATTTATTTAAAGTCCCTAGTCTAAATCACTAAATTGGACATAAGTGATTTATTTAAAAGGCTAGTATATAATTAATTGATAGCGCAGTTCCATGGGCTATAGAGACATAGAGATGTCTAATTGATTATATGGATGTATAGTTGATACATTGAGACTTGACCTAATTAGATTCTAAAAGTAGAATCAAACTACTATATTTAGTGGATTCCTTAGACATGAGTATGTCTTAATAACCACAATACAATTAGTTTAACTTTGACACTGTTAAACGCTGCGCCGTAAAAGGAGGTTATAAAGGCAGTGATCAGGTGGGCTAAGAATTGAGTGGGAGTTATGGTAATACAAGAGTGGATAAGTCCTCCTATTAAATAGGAATGGTGTCTGGGCCTCTTGATGAGCGAGAACTGGAAAATTGCATGGCCATGCGGAATAGGATTAAAGAGTTAATCCTTATTTGAGCAGTTCGAACTCAGCGATCAAGGAACAAAATTTGAGAATAACATTGTGTTATCAAATTTGACATTAAGTGACTTAAGGAATTTAACATTGCACTCTTATCTTCGGACAAGTGGGAGATTGAAGGAGTATGTCCTTAGACATCCCGGCAATTATTAAATATAAATAGGATTTATATTATGAAGATAATAAAGTTAATTATTTTAGTAATCGTATTTTCTTGCTAGAGAATAAATATGATTAATAGGACAATATTGATTGGGCCTATAACTAAAATATATTAATCCTATGAGGTCACACATTGTAGCACAAGTGGACAAAGCAATCCAAATCCATTTAGGATTAGGGTTGGGCCGGTCCAAAGGGGAATAGGAGGAGAATTAGTTCTCCTAACTAACCTATGACTCTTCTATTATATATAAGATATAATATTAGAGTTTAGGTGATCAATTCATTAATCAGTTTCTTTCCACAAGAGAGAGAAAGTGAAACCCTAAGCTATTCCCTCTAAACCGGTGCCTATACCATCAAAAGCAAGAGATTTTCTTCTCTTCCGTTCTAGCAAACGTTGGTGTTCAACTGGTGCTCGTGGACTGATTAGAGGAGCAACACTTGGGGCTCTCGGATCTTCAAAGCTTGCATACAACAGGGAAATCACGCTACAAAGGTTTGATTTTTGATCCCTATTGAATGATTCATATGTTTGATTATGTTTGCGATCCTATGATAGATGTTAGGAAATTGTTTCCTGAAATTCCGCTATATGCATCTATATATTCCTACACTAATAGGTCCAAGCGCTTATCTAATTCCACTGTTAGCATGATATCAGTTGGTCTCACATTAACACTAACATGAGACTATATTTTCAAGAATTTGTGACAGTTTATACACTCACATTAAATTATAAGATAAATATTGCAATTTTCAGTAAAAAAAATTAGGATAAGATCAGTAAAAAAAGGTTAGTAGCACAACTATTATAATATAATTTTATTCATTAATTAGAGTTTTTAAGATAATAAACCTTCATATTTAATAGAAAGTTTTAACATAAGAATTTTCACAAGGACGCCCCTAAAAACCTTTTGGGTAATACTTATATGGGTTGTCGCTTATTTTTCTTTTGTTTTCAATAACTTGCTCATCGTATTTTGTATGTAGTTGAAGATTAAAACTATTGTATTGCAAACCTAATGTCACTGCTTGAATCCATTAGTCTACTATTAATAAGACATTACCCCTACTCCATATGTTCTAACTATCAATATACGAATTCAACAAAGCAATAGGCCACTTGGGTCAATGATTTTTTTCTCTTTTTTTATTTCACCTATTAGCATTTAATTGCCTTTTTTAAATATAAATATTGCTCATAGAATTTCTAGAGAGAGGGGCTCTGCCTTCTCTCTAGAAAATCCCCCTCCTTTCCCAAAAAGCCAACCCTAAAAACCCTAGCCCCAAATCAATTTCATTAGAAATTAAAACCCTAGCCCCAAATCAATTTCATTAGAAATTGAAACCCTAGCCTCCCTTCTCTTCCTAGATCTAGCCATTGTTATGGCTTTGTTCTTATCAATTTAGTATAATTTCTCTTGTCCTCAGTCGGACTTGTCTCTCTAGCCCTTTCTCTATTCTCGCGATGGTTCGTTAGTCGCGGTGTTTCGCTTCTCGCCGCCGGTGGTTTGTGCGCGGTGAGTCGGTATTAGTCAACTTGGGATTTGTTGCTCGCGGTGTGGGTGGTGGTCGCTCGTCTGTCGATCATGGCCGAAGCATGTCTGGGGTTCATTTCTCCATTCTTTCAGGGTTCAATTCTCTTTTTCAGTTCGTTCTTGAGGTGGATTGTGGGTTCCTCGTCGCCGGAGGTTTTGTTCGCGGTGGGTCGGAGTTCACATCGGCTGGTGTTTGTCGCGGTCTCGGTGCTTCCTGGGTTTATTTTCTGTTTTTTGTTCTGTTTTTTTATTTATTTTTGTCTTTTTTAGTTTTTTTTTAAATTGTTAGTTTTATGGTTGGTTTTGCTTGGTGTGGCCTCAAGTAATTGTGCTTCCCTAGTGAAGATTTGAGAGCTTATTCATTTTCGGTGGTGTTTGTCTTGCCCCCCGAGAAGGGTTCAACTCGATTTGGGCCTAAGGTGATGGTGTGGTGCCGCGGCGGAGCAGCTACTCGAGTTCCTTAGTGCTCTTTTTTCTTCTATATTTCTGTACTTGAAGCTTATTGTAACCACCCTTATGGGTGCTTTAGGATGTGTCTCTTGTGTAGACACCTCCTAGTATGTTCTTTCCTGATAAAAAAAAATATATATATATAAATATTGCTCATTTGGTTAACGGTTGGTTAGACTGTGGTCAACTCACCATAATTTGTCTTTGAAGTCCTAATAAAGTAGGGAAAAAAAAGGTGTAGGTCCTAAAAGAGTAAAAGGTGAAAAATGTGAAAGATTAGACCCCAATCTTTAGCTTAACTCCAGCTATAAGTGTATGCAGTGTGGTCCCTTATCCAAAATGGCAGAAAGGAGAACATTGCAATATTTAACTCGCAAATAACAAAATCCAATAAATAGTGTTTTAGTCCTTTCCAAAATTACATTATCAATATTTTGGGCACAATTTTGTAAGGAAAGTAACGTAGAGTCTGTTATTCCCAGCTTATTTTTAGTTCAGTTCAGTGTAGTTCAGTTCAGTTCCTAAATTATTATCATTACTATTAATTAGTTATAATCTAATTCAGTTCAGTTGAGTTCAGTACAGTTCAGTTCAGTTGAGATCAGTTCATTTCAGTTGTTTTATGCCGAAAAGAACAGGCCCGTAGAGTGGAAAAAAAAAAGTGGCTACTGGCTAGGTGTATGTCCAGCTATGATAAAAAAAAAACACAAAGAAAATACTTCCTCCGTAACATAATAACTGCAACAAATGGGTATTATTTGTGAGGTATATAATATGCATTTGTTGCAATTATTTTGTTACGGATGAAGTATAATGGAAATGGAAAATATATAATGTGAAACATAGATTTACTTCCTCCGTAACAATATTATTGCAACATTTCCTCTCGACACGGACTCCTAGGGAGTTTTTCTTAATGGAGTATTAGGGATTTGGTTAGAGTATTAGGGGTTTGGTTAGAGTATTAGTGGTATGATTAGGCTTGTGAGGAGAGAGAAAGTGGGTCAAAACTGACCACCACCGGACCACCTTCACCAGTAACCACAACCACCGCTGCCACCGCAACCACCACAACACCACCTTCATCACTGCCAACGCAACAACCATCTTCACCACTGCCACCGCAACAAACACCTTCACAACCCCAAATCAAACCCAGAAATCGAACGAAATCAAACCCAAATCGATCGAAATCAAACCCACCTTCACAAACCCAATTCAAACCCCAAATCGATCGAAATCAAACCCAGAAAATTGAACGAAATCAAACCCAGAAAATCGAACGAAATTAAACCCAGAAAATCAATCGAAATCAAACCCTAAAAAGCGATCGAAATCAAACCCAGAAAATTCACCTGCGCTCCCCTCTTCTTTTTTCTTCGCTCAGCACACAACCACTGGACAACCACGACTCACAGTCGAACCAGATCTAGAAGTTCTGTGGTGAGTTCGAACCAGATCCACAGTCGAACAAGAATGGAGATAGGCAGTGAGTTCGAACTAGATCCACAGTCGAACACGAAAGAATTTCGGCCTCCATGTTTAAATGCTTGTGGTGGTCGATTTGGTGGTTGTGGTGGTGAAAATTGGTTGGCGGAAGATGGTGAGGTAGGCGGTGGGTGTTGTGGCAGTTGGTTGGTGGTGAGGTCGGTAGGCGGTGAATGGTTGGTGGTTGGTGGCTAGTGAGGTCGGCGGTGAAGAAAGGTTGATTATGTTAAAATAGGGTGATATAATTAATGTTGATGATTTTAAGTTAAGTTGTTAATGAATATTAGGTTTAGTTTAATGATGTTTTTATCTTCATAAGTAGGGGTATTTTGATAATTTCATACACAAAAACTTACCTAAAATGGAAAGAATGAAAATTGTTGCATTTATTTTGTTACGTCCCAAAATGGCAAATGTTGCTTTTTTTTTTGTTACGGAGGAAGTACATGGTCTGTAGGGATAAGTATAATGTAGTTAAAAAAAAGCTTGACAAGGATTTCGACACATAATGTAGTTAAATAGTTTGGTACGAAAAAAGTAAAAGTGTGCTTAAATATAAAATGGTGAATTATAAACCTACATATTGCAAAAGAAATTATGTTAAGGAAAGAGAATTATTTTGAATCTAGTATAAAATTTGAGCTATCAATATTTAAAAAACTAAGGTGGACCGAAGATATTATGTTAGGAAAATACTACAAACGTTTCTAAATAATCTACACACTTTGCTTTTCATTAGAACCAAGGCAAAAGTGAAAAAGTAGGAGAGAGAGGAGAGGAATTATGAAAAAGTGGGGAGTAAAAAGTACAAAGAGTAAATAAAAAAAATAGAGGAGAGAGAAAAATGGGGTAGGTGGGGGGTTTTAAGTGGGTTGATTTATTTGGTAAGGGACCACATGGGAGGGACAAAGTGGGAATAATGATGGGGCATTTTATCCAATATAGATAAAGTAACAGTGTAACCATTAAAAAGGAACGGCCCGAAAAGGAAAGTATGTAGATTAAAAAAGAACGGAGGTAGTATTCACAAGCTATGAATTGAATAGATACTTAATATACTTATGAGATTTGTATAAATTTGACAAACAAACTTACTTATGAAATTTGTATAAATTTGAAGAAAAGAAATTATCAGATTTTTTTACTATATACACCCCATTAAATATTCTATTCACCATATACCCTCATGATTTTCAAAATTCACTATATACCCTAAGTTTTGATAAAATACACATAATACCCTTCATGAAGAATGGCGGTTAACTCTATTAATCATTAACCCCCAATTTCAATATTAAACCTTAATTAACCCAATTATCCCAATTAGCCCCCAATAAACTCTAACTCATAATTAACCTAATTATTCCAATTAGCCCCCAATAAACTCTAACTCTCCTTTTTCTCTCTCCACCTATCACCCAAGTCCCCCACCACTTCCTCGCTTCATTGAAACACCACCACCACCACCACCACCACCATTGAACTTCACCACCAGCACAACTAACCACATTCCATCAAGTGTTTCAACCATCAACCTAAACTCTGAAGCATCACCTCGTTCGCCAGAGATTTTGACTAGCACATTTCACTAGCACACTACCATTTTGACCTGCCATATGGCCCATATCCAATCCCCCAAATTTCTCTCTTTCCGACATAAATGAAGCAAAATCATGGCGCTTTATTCATCGCTCTTCCCTTTAAAAAAAAGCATCTAATTCACATACAGCTTTATGGACCAAAGCAATCATAGGGTTCGAAATATTCTTTTGGAAAATCGAACCTCAAATATGAATGCGGGATTTCAAATTTTCAATTTTAATCAACGAAAATAAACCTTTTTCAATCCAACCGAAACTCGTGTAATGGAACAGAGAGGCTAGTATTCAAGATGAGAGAGGGAGAGAAGAGGTAGGTTGTTGCCATGACAAGGGTTGCAGTGGTTGCATGTAGGAAGAGAAAGAAGGCATGTGGATTCAGAGCTAGGTATTTTATTTTTTTATTTTTTTTAAGGTAAGATGAAGGAGATTCACTTGAGGTGAGGATAAGGGGAAATCCTCAAATGAGTCTCATGAGGTTTTAATCCCTAGACCTCAGGGATATGAGGTGGAAAGCGATACCACTACTCCACCACCTCAACCTCGAGAGCTAGGTATATGGTGAATAAAAAATTATGGTAAAAAATCCATAAATGTATTTATGACATTTCTTGTGTTTTTTAATAAATTGAGAGAGCTTTGCATACAAAATAAAAAGGGAAGATTGAATGAAATTTACCTTAAAAACGTATAACAACGTAACATAAAAATGGAGGAAGTACTTAATAAGATGAAAGTTTAATATAATTCCAACACAAAAAAGAGAGGGTGTAACAAATTTTTTGAAGCACCTAATGAAAAATAATTACTACTATTAACACATTAATGATGCAGCGACTTCAAATCTAGTAATAATATAAACACTACATGAAATTATCCCCCTGATTCAAAAAATGTTATGGATTAGACAAATACGTCATGTTACTTGTGACTTCGAGAGTGGGCTTTTTGCTTCACTCTTTTTTCCAAATGGCCAGATATCGGGGCTATATCCAAACCCAGAAGAAACCAAACCAAAAATACTGCAACGCACATGACATGAAAAGTGAAATTGGTGACAAATTCACTCATAATACATCTGCTTCGTTCAATATGCTCTTGTCAAAAACATCGAACCAAAAAGTACTGGCATATCCGTAATGGACAAAAATAGTGCAGTCATCGACCAATAGATTAAAATTGCAATGCTCATCATCCAAAAAACTCAAGTGACCTTGGAACAAAATTACCATAGATAAGTTGGAAAGAAACAAATGTCCTACAAATGCTTATTTCTAGCCTACACCTTGATGGCATACTTCCTCATCGGATAGTACATCTCTTTCTTTTTCTCCCTCGGTGTCTTCAGTGATGCCTGCAGAATACACACAAAAGATGTAGTTAGTATTTCAGATAGCATGAGCATGCATTGCTGTCAGACAAAATGTGTATTCCTTCAGCTCACTTCTTTGTGTTTTGATCCCATAATCTCTTTCTATTACGATAATGTCTAAAGATAGCAAGCCATGACAGGAACACTCATGTTAATGAAAGGTTACAAGATGAGACATAAGAATTACTAATCAGGATGACTTTGTGATACTTCAATTATTACCAACTTCTTCCAATTTGTATTGTCAAAGACAATTTTCCCTTGTCAAGTTTGTTTTATGAAGCAAGAGAGGAAGGAATGGTGACAACCGACTATGTCTAAAGTCTCATGTAAATGAAAAGTGTCAAGACGAGACGGAGGATACTTTGTAATACTTCAATCATCATTGTTCTTCCAGTTTGCATTGTCAAAGACTTTTTTTTCAGTGTCAAGGTTGTTTCACTAGATCTCAATCTTTACACTCTTACATTACGTAAAATGCTACAATCCATATAAGACGAATTTCACATTTTCCAATTTCAATTATCAAGTCATTCATTATCTCCCAAACATAACCTTGTCATGAGCCATAACTTATACTACTAAGGGGGAGTTCGGTTTACAATGGGGAAAGGGAAAGGGTTTAAGAAAGGGAAAGAAGTAGAAATGGAAACCTAACCCCTTAGATTTACAATATTGCTTGTTTCACCACCACTACTTTTTTCCTTAACAACCACCACCATCCCTTCTCTTTCATCTCCCCTTTACCCATCGACCGCCTCTCCCCTTTCCGGCTGCCACCCCCTTACCCCTTCCGGCGCCGCCCCCTGCCCCTCTTCCTTTACCGACGCTTTTTCCCCTTTAAGGTAATCTTTTTTTCTCTTTCTCCTCTCTTGTAGATCTGGAATTTGTAGGTGGTTTTGTTTAGTGGCAGTGGGTGGTTTCTTGGTGGGTGATTTGGGTTTCGTGGGGTGGGGAGGTTTCTTGGTGAGTGGTAGATGGTTTCCGAGGGTGGTGGTGGATTTTGGGGTGAGTAGGCGTGGTTTTTCAAGCAGGGGGTGGGTTTTTGGGGGTGGTGGAGTGTTTAGGGGTGTTTTTCGGGGGTGGTAGAGGGTTTGAGGGTGGTTTTCTGGGTTGGTGGAGGTATTCCGGAGGGTTGTTGGGTGACGGTGGTAGGGGGTGCGGCGGTCACAGTGGTTATAGTGGAGGGGTGACGGTGGGTGGTCAATTGTGTTTCAAGGAAAGGCTAAGTGAAACCCTTAGGGGAGATGGGAAATGGATGTAGAGGACTTTGGGGGTAAGGGTAGGGTAAAGGAAATCATTAAATTGAGCAAACAAACATCAAGTAAGGTAATCAACTAACCACACGCCCCCTAAACTTCCAAAATCTCTTATTCAATTATGCTAGTTGAAAAAGAGATTTTTCGGAATCATACTTCATAATACTACTTCCTGAAAATAATACCACCCTCTCTGGCTTTAATAGTCAAACAGGACATTAACTATAAAGTATAAACCTAATTAAACTATAAGTGCCACAAGACACACAACTGGTCTACTATGTTGACGCAGTGTGAGGTGATATTATTATTCCAGATTGCACACATCTACGGTACAGCATCCCAACCTATCAACCATTCTCTACTCCAATAAAACCGACCTCATAACAGCCATTATCAGAAATCGACATTATAAAGCATCATACATTTCACCTCAAATTTAAATGATACCATCTTGATAGGGCAGAGGAACCTTTTATATATCGTTCTACATACCATCTTTCATTGCTACTTCCCAACCTATCGACCCAGCCTCTACTCCAGATAAACAACCTCAAAACAACCATCATCATAAATCCGCATTACACAGCAGCTAAAATTTCAAAGAAATCGCTCTCTACTTAATTTACCTCTTTTTTCCCGCTAAATAATTCATCTCACTAATGAGCAAAGTACAATTGTTAAGTAAATATTCCACTTGAATTGAACATATACTATCATCCCAAATACAAAACTAATTATCATTCTCACATACGAATCAACAACAAAACAAAAGGTAAGACGACAGCGAATGGCTATCGAATAATAACCTGATGCTTGGTAAGACGACGACGAATGGCTCTCGTCTTCTTAGGACGGAGATCAAGAGGTAAATACTTCTTCTTCTTGTAAACCTCTCTAAGTTTCTCCTTCTGAGTCTGTGAAATCACAGTCAACACTTGCGCAATCCCCAGCCTCACTACCTTACTGCATTATAATCAACACCATACATTCCTCCATTAATCAACCAACATTACTAACAAATTCACCATTACTACTAATTTTAAATAAACAAAAAAAAGCGATCAGAGAGAAAATGTACGCACATTTTAGATAGCTTGTTAGGAGCACCACCAGTAACTTTAGCAACACGAAGAAGAGCAAGTTCAGCCTTCAAATCCTTCAATTGATTGAACAATTCTGCCTTGGATTTCTGTCTCAACTCATGTGGCTTGATTCTTGAGGCTAAACACGAAAATTAACAAAATTAAAAACAGAAAATTAGTAAAATTAATCGATCGATTTGCAATTTCTGTGAAATAGAAATCAATTTGAATTTGATATGAGTATAATCGAAGAGAAAGAGAGAGGAAATTTTAGGGTTTACCCATTTTTTTTTTTTGGTTTTCTCCGACTAGTGAGAGCTGAAACGGCGATTTGGGGAAGAACTCTAGAAACCCTAGCAGAGAGAAAGGATTAAATGTTTGTAGAAGGGTTTTATACTTGTCGCTTTTATTGTTAGTTACTGGATAGCATTATTGGGCTTGGTTATAATAGAGAAAAGCAATCGGGTTTCTAACTTTGAGTTTTATGTAGAATTTATGGTCGGTTCATTATTTTGTTTTTTTTTGGGCTGTAAGATTTAACAACATTGCATAGTTGATAGTATAAGGCTACAACCCCACTTATTCTAGCTTTAGATTTTTTTTTCAAAAATAAAATTCGAAAAAGAATAGATTTAGGAGTATCTGTTTTACTAGGGAGAAGGGAGAAGGGAGAAGGGAGAAGGGAGAAGGGAGAAGAATTCGAGTAACTTGTAATGTTTTGTGGAAGCGATTCACAAGAATTATATATATAGATACATAAATTTGTCGCTTTTTTGTAGCACTAAATGATGATTGGTCCGGACAAAAGAAGAGTAATTGAAAGCCTAGTCCAAACTTTTTTTTCGAGTCCTAAATATGTTTTAAAGCCCACTTGAAATAAAACTAAATTTCAAAGCTCAATTAATCATTCATAATAATTAATTAAATTTCTAATTAAATATCTTATTAAATTAATTTCATAAAATCATATTTTATGGTTTTAATACGTTATTCTTTGATAACAATTAATAAAAAAAGATAAAATAGTTGTTTAAGATAAATTTGGAAATCCAGCATAAGCAGGAGCCTGCGCTGAGCTCACCATCCATGCGATGATCCTTTGCGTACTATGCATGCTTGCTACACCAGGCGCAATGTCCATTATCCTCAGCGGCGCGATTTTTCGAAACCTTAATCTTATATTTCCTATAAATTGGCTTGAATTTCGCTCGTACTTTCCAACGACCTCCAACATAAAAATACGATGAGTTTTGAACACAAAAATACAACATACTTGAATACATAAAAAAACACTCAAATACTTTTATAATAAAAACTTTACAAGCACATTCAAATACATTCAACTACAAGAATATTTCTTCTTTGTCTTACTCGAATTCTTTATTTAAGGCTAACGATTGCTCTCTTCGACGTCCGCATAGTCAGACCTAGGCGACAAAGGTAAAAGATCTTAGGGTCCATTCCAATTTAATTCATTTTGTACTAACGATTTCATTTTCATGATATAGGAATCATATTGCGTCGCTTGTGAATATTTGTATAATCTTTCTTTTTCCCTCTTTATGAATTTAATATGATTATATGATTGTTTTATGCCTTTTGAATGCTTTTAATTGTGATTGCATGATCACGAATATTTATTTGCTAAATTAAACCCCTAAAATAGTTCAATCACACCTAATAAGATAAATTGGACATCCTATCTAGGAATCCAGTAACCTTGTAATTTGATAAATTGATCATCAATAATTAGATCTTATATATGTGTTAAAAAAATCAACCTTTAATATGTTCGTCTTTTTATGTAATTAATAGAAAAATGTGCATTGTTATTTGCAATTGAATATCTCATTGGATGAAGTAAGGAGATTCGCCACGAATTCAAAATCTCTTATTTTCGGTTTATTAGTTTTTTCCTGAAAACAGATTGACAACTCTTTTCGAACTAAAACATTTAAAATTTGTGTAAGCTAAAACATAATTTTTATACGCCTAAAATATGATGAATAAGTTAGTGAAAAATTGATAAGATTAAACTCAAGTATTATTTTATTTTTAAATAATCTCGAGCTTTTATGTAATCTTTTTATATTGGTCTCTAGCCCAAAGCAACATGTTGGTAACATGTTTGAGAGGTAATCTCGTCTTTGTCCTATCTCCTTCCCTTCCTTCCCTTCCTTATTGCTTAATGCATATTGCCAACTAGAACACATTTCTTAGCATCATCGTCTCTTTACCTTGAAAAAAGGAAAATGTTGAGACTGGGAATTGGAATATGTGCCCTCAAATCCCTTTTCTATATCTCATTAACGCAAAATGTGTTTGCATTTAATTTCTAAATTAATGCAATTCAATTCTAGTTAAAATTCTTAAATTCACGCTTTTATTGATATTAAAGGTGTCACCCTTAAAAAAAGGTATCAAAGGTGTCGACTTCAAGTTTTCTCATCAATTTTATCTTCCCATTTCTTCAATTCTGCTCTCTTTCTTAGTATTTTGTCATGAAGCGTCATTTTTTTCATGGTGGTTGACGATGGTGAAAGTAGCACATTTAGGTTGGGTGCCATTATAAGGTGATCATGAGGTAAGAGAAGAAAAAGAGAATACGGTTACAGTGCCACATTAGCATTTATAACCTTGTTGACAGGTAAAAGGTGATATGGACCAATATGGGAAGACTACTTATAAAGTTGGAAATTATTTAGAAATAAACATACTTGTGAGGATTAATCTTGTCAATTTTTCTTAAATTTAAAGAGCGTATAGTAAGAGAATATGACAAGCGAATGAATGTGAGAAATGCCTGACAAATTAGTATGGTAAAAGACTCTCGAACTATCACTAATCAATTAATGTATTTTAGTAATCTACAGTTACAAACCCCATGAATTAAAATAATTTGTTTTTAAGGACTCTAATCCAGAAGCCTAAGTTTAAGTTTGCCATCTAGAAGCTTAAGGGATGATGAATATTATTAACCCAACATCATCGTCTGTTATATGTGTGTCTATGGATATGTATCTTGTGGGAAACCGGATGGTACTTCCAAGAACGTAGTATTACGCTTTCCTACAAGAATTTTACTAACCCACTGGATCAACAAGGTTCACGGTAACTCTTATGAGATACGAAAAAGAATCTATGGAGTTTGGTTGATGACAAACTACATACATTACAATGTATTTGAAGGTTGTGTTTTACAATGAACAAGGAGAGAAATCTAGAAATAAATCTCCTTAGGCAAGTATGTGAATGAATCTAACCCCATTCCATAAGTGACATTTCCCTATATATACTAGGGAAGATTTACAGAAGAAAAGACTGAAACGATACACCATTTCACACGAAGAGACATGCATCATTTCACGAAACAAAGTGTCTCGTCAGTATGGTGTGGGCGCACTATACAAACATGTGCGGGTGCCCCAAACTTCCTGATCATCCGAAGTTTTTCAGAAGCAAAGGTGCAAGGAAGCAGTGCGCTGCACGCAGTCACGTGCGCGGCACGCAGCTGCTGATGTGCGCCACACGCAGCCACTGCGCGGCACGCATACTGCTTGCGTGGCACGCACCTTGCCTTCCTTACACAGATCATCGAAGTTTCGCGTTTTCCTTCTATCTCACTATGTTTCATCACACCACAACATCGAAACATAATTATCACATACAATCAACTGATACATTTAACTGTAAATGTTCCAACAATCCTCCTCCATTTGTAGTATAAATGCTCTGAAGTCCGTCCACTTGCAAACAATATAAAACAACTAAACTTATGCATAAATGAAAATATCTTTAAGATTGAATTTCCACTTAGTATAACATTCTTTACAAGCTTTCGATTGAAGTGATTGACTAAGCATTGAATCACCCAATCATACGAAATATTGAAGATGCTACACATATAAGCTTACACAAACACACATATAACATCGTCGGCCCTACTGTCCCATGGTGCCATATGGTATTTTCTGTTGTGATGTTTTATTCCATGTAATGTACATACAATTACAAAAAAATTGTATATACATTGTATAAGATTTTGATCCCATAACATCATTCTTATATACTAAAGTCTTAACCACTAAACCAAATAATATTTCGTGTTATCATTTTAAAGCAAAATATTAATAAATGAAAAATATAATACACAAAACATAGTCTGGGCCTAAAATCTAATTTGTCTATTATAAAAAGGAAAATTTGTCGATAAATAGTTAAATACCATACTTTGGGCATTTTTTGAAATAAATACCTAGGTTGTCTGAAATTTTATATAAATACCAAGATTGACTAAATTTTTTGGAATCACTACTACTTAAAGGAATCTTGCAAAAAATATTAGTTTTGCTCCGTTAGTTGCACGTGAAGTTACGATTTTACCCTTCCCCCACTACCACCACTGCCCTTACCACATGCAACAATCATACTTGCCACCGTTGCCGCAACCACCACCCCCACCCACACAAAAATTGACCCACCCACACAAAAATTGACCCACCCACAACCACAACCAACTATGAAACCATCACCACCTCTACCCACTCAAAAATCATCCCACCCCCACAATACTAACCAACTACGAAAGCACCACCACCTCCACCCACCAAAAAATCGACCCACCCCCACAATACTAACCAACTACGAAACCACTACTACCTCATAATGATGGTTAGGATAGAGAAGGGGATCGCAAGGATAGTAAGTTTCGTGGGGTTTTGGTGGTGATGGTGGAGGAGATTAATGGAAGGTAATAAGGTAATTTCACATGCCACTAAAATCTAACAATTTTGCTAAAATCTATTAAGTGGTAGTGATTCCAAAAGAAATGGGCAAAAGTTGGTATTTATATAAAATTTCAAATAACCTAGGTATTTATTTCAAAAAAGTGCCCGAAATATAGTATTTATTAGGAAAATTTGTTAGAAACAACCTTTTAAATACAAGTTTTTGCGAGAAACAACCTTTTAAAAAAAATCTGGCAACATGAGACCTTAAGAAGAAAATATTTTGCGAGAAATAACCTCGACCCATTTTCCGGAATTGACCAAGCATTTTTCAACATTGACTCGTTAAAACCAAATATGTGGAGGGCAAGTGAACTCCATCTCTTATGTTTCAACTTAGTTTTTCTCCATTTTTCGACATTGACCAAATATTTTTCGACGTTGAATTCATCAGTATATGAAGGGAAATGGGGTTGAAACATAAGAAATGTGAATTACATGTCTTGCCATGTTTAATTTTAGTGATTCGAAACCGCAAAATACTTGGTCAATGCCCAGAAAATGGGTCAGGGTTGTTCCTCGCAAAAAGAATATTTTTAAGGTCTTATTTTGCCAGATTTTTTTTAAAAGGTTGTTTCCCGCAAAAACTTGTATTTAAAAGGTTGTTTCTGACAAATTATACTATTTATTAATAAAATTTCCTAATAAAAAGGCCAATTTTTCATCCCTTAATATAAGGACACTTTTATCTTCACCACGCTGTAGACTCATACTCTTTTATGCTCTTGTGCTCATACTTTCATTAACCTTATTCTCAAACGCTTTTTTAAAGTCATAAACAGTTAAACACATCTTCTCACCAATACTCAAAGTTCAAGGTAAACTCAAGAATGTGCAAGCTCAATTGATTCCTCAAGGCAATTATTTGAGGGCTGATAATCAAGAAATTTAATTCTATCTCAATCGTCTTATCTTTATTGCTATATTTTTCTTCCATGTTTGGTTTGTGGTTATTGTTGTGCTTTCATGATGTAATCTTTTTATTGGTTTCAATCATGTTGTCTATTTGTATATTTTATTGTAAATAAGACCTAGTCATAGCATTAACGTCTAATACAGTAAACATGGAAAATTGGCTTGGGTACCTTGTAATATAATGCGAATCAAATTGATCACCTAGATAGATCACAATTGCCTTGGGTACCTTGTAATATAATGCGATCAGAGTGATCATCTAGATAGATCACAATTGGCTTGGGTACCTTGTAATATAATGCGAATCAAAGTGATCACCTAGATAGATCTACTTTTCCAATCGGATTCGGACTTGGATATATACAGGAAGATTTTACCTTAAATCGGGTTGGATTGAGTCGGATTTAGACTAATTTAGCTCTTAAGATCACTAAAATAAGATTTTTGGAATTTAATTATACTATATCTTACTAGCTTTTTATGCACGCGATGCGTGCGACGACATTTTAAGCATAACTGTTACTCAGTAGAAAAACAAACCAAAAAAGAAAGTTCGTATCTAAGTTCACCTCCATTTTGTGAATAAGAAATATTAAAATACTTACATATAGTATTCAAAAATACTTCATGATTTTATTAATATTGTTGTTTCACTTATGATTAACTGAGTAATTGATTAACGTTAGTTGTTTGTTAATAGTAAAAAAAAATTTGTATCCCAAAGCCACAAAGCCACATGTATGCAAAAGAATGCACCCACATAATTCTTCCCACCTACCCATATGACTATCAATCCCACCTACCCATATAACTATCCACCCCACATACCCATATGAATGATGAATCTCACGTATTTTTTCATCTAATCCTCCACATTTTTTTCTTCCGACCTACAACCTTACATCTTCCCTTCCCTCAAAAAATAAGAACGACTCATCTCCTTATCCTCACTATCTTTCATATTCACTTAAAAAATATTGAGATTTAATCAGATCTAATGGTTATATTCACAGCAAATACCACATTAATAAACAAATCCTGGTGTCAAAATTAAACCCCATCAACGCTCCATTAATTTTTAGGGTAATTTCGGTCTCTGTTCTTGTGCGTCTTTTTGGGTTTTCATTTCGATGTGGGTGGTAATGTTGAAGAACGTTGGTCGGAATAGGGTTAAAATTTGAAGGTCACTCAGACGAGGAGGGCCCACAAAAGGTGGTCGTCCAAGCATGGACGCCTTCCTTCTTCGGGTGATTCTCGTCCAAGGATTGGAAATCAATCCTTGACGAGTCAGAATGATCCTCGTCCAAAATAAATAAATAAATAAATATATTTACCAGGGTTTCAGCCCTCTTCTCAGCACTACTCTTGGCGAACTCCTTCCACAAGTTATCAGTGAACTTGGACATACTGATATCTCCCGTCCAAGAATGTTTGAGACGTGCTCTGGCTGGATCTGCAACAAGAAGTAAAAGAGTTAGTCTGATATGGTTTATGGACGAGGCATTTTACTTGGAGGTTTTGAATGTATACCTTTATCTTCGGCCAACCGCAAGCCGACGGCAACCAAGAAATCATCATTATAAAACATTTCTTTAAAAGGGTATCCAGTTAGCCGACCCTTTAAAAGATGACTGACCCGGCTTGGAATACTCCTTTATTCTAAAGTACTCCACTACCTCTTCGTCGTAATGGTCCTCCAACTCCTTTCGTCCAGTATTCGTGACGGCTCGATTATAAAAACGATAGCCCTCAGTGGCGTAGTCGTTGGCCGCTCGTAGGAAGATGAAGTCTGCTTTCAATTCGTGCATCTTCGACGGCTTGCCCCAAGCAGTTAGAAAGCCGGGGCGGTTGCAGATGCTGAGCCACGTTCCGTCCACGACCCTGGGAACCTTAGCCGCATAATGAATATGGGTGAAGGCTTGGAGAGAAAGAGCCAGGCCACGCAGCTCGCAGACGGCTATGAAAGTCAGAACGTTGTGCCAGGCATTAGGTGCCATCTGATTATGGCCGATGTTGTAATACCTTAGCATTTGTTCTATAAAATCGTGGAGGGGGAACCTTAATCCCGCGTCCAAGGCTAGCTTGTAAACGGCGAAGTGGTTCTTAGGAGCACTAAGAATTGTGGCCTCCTTATTTGGGATGATGAAAGAGAAGCCCGGCATGGGCATGTAAGTGGACAAATAACTAGGGTCAGGTCCTATCTTCTCTAACCATTTACGATTGACCAAGATAAATGCGGGGTCAGAAAGGGGACCTAAGCGTCTCCTAATCTTAGACGAGGTAGTGGAAGGTTCGTCCGACTCATCGGCAGCGCCGGATTCACTCCCGTAATTGTCCTCACCGGCTTCCTCCATATTGACGTCCCTGCCAGAAGGACTGGCCTCAGGGTTTATTTGAGGGTCTTCAAAACTGCGGTCAGGGGAAGGGGGCCCGCCCAAAGGTTGAGCACTTTGGGCCCCCTCGTCTCATCTGGAACTCGTCCAGTAGATTCCTCCATGTCGGAACTATTTGTCGGGAGTATTACCCCTCGTCTTAGACGGGCCGTTTGCTTGACGCGCGCCAGATTACCCTGCACAGGTAAAGACTGGGTCGTCTGACTTTCTCGGCCAAAATCATAAAAAAATAAATACTCGGCCGAAGAGGCCCAACTCTAGAATGTGCCGAAGAAGAAGTACTCTCGGTTCTAGGGTCAAGACAAGCTCTTGGTCGGCTAGGATTATTTGACGAAGAAGAAGATTCCATTTTATTGATTTTCTAAGAAAAAATAAAGAATAAAGGAAAGTAAAAAAGAAGAAAGAAAAGATACCTGATGAAACGCTTGGACGATTCGGTGAAGAAGACTGAGATTGGACGATCACTCTCTCTCTCTAGAAAAAATATAGAGCTTATATCTCTAGAAAAATTCTCTCAATGTGTGAAATGATTAAATGAAGGCACACCAAGCTTATATATAGGAGGGTAAAAAACCCGATGAGCCGGTTGAGAATGACCGAAAAAGCTTAAAACGGTCGACTATGACCGGTAAAACCCAGAAAAGGGCGCGTCATTGCCTCTTTTTTGAATTTGAATTAACCACCTCGGGTAAAAGGGTCTTAATCGTCAGATAGGCCAACTAGTAAAAACCCTTTTAGGGGCAAATGTTGTAGCCTAAAATATCTACGGCTCTTTTAGAGACACTTGGGTCCATCAGGGCCGTACACGTGTCCTCTCATAATAAATAAAGAAAAAAAAGACTTAACCCTTGGGTTATACCCAGTTGGGAGAAAAGGCTCACCTTTCTGGCCCAAAGGTTAGTCAGAGCCCAAATTCTTGAAGGTGGCTGCAAGTGATTGGTTGATAAACCCTCACAAATCCTAGCATGCCAAGTGTCAGGGTTTGATTGCCTAGCCAATCAGGTGCCACTATTCTAGGGCAACTTTTAAGGATAGCTGTCATACTACAATCACTATAAATACCCCTGAAATTAGGAGAAAGATCATTCAATGCAAACAGTGTAAACTTACTTTGAAGAAATACTCTCTCACTTTCTCTCTATATCTCTACTTTTTCCTTATAACTCCTGATATCCGACTTAAATTTCGGAGGGGGAACCACCACCCAAACCTCCAGGGTGGGTCCCTTTTTGCAGGTTCGGGAACGAAGCTCAGGTTTGGACCAAGTAAATTCAAACATTGTTGTACAAGTCTCCAAGTGAAGAACATCTAAGGGTACTAGTTTACTTGTTGGACAAGGAAGCTAAACCTATAGCTTACTTGTTGGACAAGGGGACTAAACATTTGGCGCCGTCTGTGGGGAGATGCAACGATGACTGACTGTCAATCGTCCAATGTGGCTAGGAACCGAAGTTTTCAGGTCAATGTCGAAGACACAGTAGAACATGAGAGACCGCCTCGAGGAAGGGATAGACCTCCGTTCATCGTCAATGTCCCTGGACCAAGCCAGCAACCTGTCATTCAAGAGAATCTTGAACGTCCAGTGACTGCTGCTCATCTAGTGAACGTCCTGAATGACTTTCAGACTAAGATGGCAGTAGTCGTCCAGTAACAGATTAAGAACAACATGCTGTTTTTCCATCATAATCCGGAGCCAGCCGATAACAATAGAGCTCCTCCTAGGGGACATTCACAAGAGAATCGTCCAGGTCCTAGTCCACCTGTTCGTTAAGAACCCTCTAGGAGGACGACTAGGGGAAAGCAGCCAGAAGGCAGTGAGCAGCGAAGGAAGATGGACTGGAACCTTGTGGTTAGGACCCAAGATCAAGCTCGTCCGAATGGACACCGAATGGAAACAGATGCCAGGGATTACCTAGAGGCAAAGAGGGCTGCGGCATTGCAACAATCGGCCACTGGCTCTACCCCATACTTAAGAGACGCTCCTTTAAGGATACCATCCAGAACAGAAGGAAGAAGTCTGGGTCCTTCTCTTGTTCGTCCAAGACAAGAGAAGACGGTGGTTCAGCCAATGGTCTATAAGGCGTCCGATGACGCAAACACTTCATCTAATCCAGTGTTAAAAGAATATCGCAAGGAGTTCATACCCATTAAGGGACAGCTGGGAGCCCTCCGGATCAATTGGCCTACTCCATTTTCAGCCAGGATCATGGAGGCGCCCCCCTTCCCAAAGGTAAAACTCCCAACAATAGAGCATTTTGATGGAACAACCGATCCAGATGATCACCTGTCCGCTTACAAACATCAGATGTACGTCCAAGGAGTCGATGATGCTACTTGGTGTAAGAATTTACCGGCTACCCTGAAGGGTGTAGCTCAGAAGTGGTTCAATAATCTTCCCCCCAATTCAGTCAACAATTTCACTGAACTCAGTTTCTTATTTACTAGTCACTTCGTTGCTAATCGACAAGAACAAAAGACCAGCATGCACTTGGGCAAGGTCGTCCAAGGACCAAAAGAAGCCCTTAGAAGTTTTGTTAAGAGATTCAATCTGGAAGCGCTTCAAATTCAAGATCTCAATGCTGGAATGGCCTTTGACGCCTTCATCAGGGGTTTGAGGCCAGGAAGCTTTAAGTTTGACCTTGTGAAGAAGAAAATCACTACTCTTGCCGAAGCTTTAAAGGAAGCCGAAGCTTTTATACATGCCACTGAAGTATGTGCTGAGGCAAAGCATCCCGAGTCCAAGAAGCCTGAAGAGATTGCTCAACCAAAGAAGAGCATCCCCAAAAAGGCTGAGACTTGGGCTATCACCTCAACCACTACTTCGTCTAGAAAAGGCAAGAGAAAGGAAACTGAGCCTTCAGCCAACTCCATTGAATTCAATAAGGACCAATACTCCATTCTTTTGGAGATAAAAGGCCAATATGAACTGAAGGCTCCAGCTGAGATGAAGACTCCTTACAGAAACAGAGACAAGAGCAAATACTGTCATTTTCACAAGGACTGCGGTCATGAGACCAATGAATGTAAACACCTTAAGAGGGCTTTGGAGGATTTAGCCCGTAAGGGAAAGATGAACTCATACTTACCCCAAGGTGGAAAGAAGTTTCAAAAGAGAGATGATCGTCAAAGCAAGAAGAAGGAGAGTGAAAGCACGGACGAGGATGTCGTCCTCGTTATTTCAGGAGGATTTGCTGCTGGAGGACCAACCAATAGAAGGCACAAAAACTATCTGCGGGAGCTCGACCAAGTCTTACTGACTGATCAGACAAAGGTTGAGCCCTTTACAAAGATGGTGGTTAGTGAACAAGATCGAGGGAAGCTGAGAACTCCCCATGATGACCCTTTGGTTGTAGAAATGAAGATAGCAAACTTGAGAGTAAGAAGAATTCTGATCGACACGGGAAGCTCGACTGACATTACTAGTGCAGATTGCTTGTCTAGATTGAAGTTTGATGAAAAGAACTTGGTCCCCATCCACCATCCCATCATAGGGTTTGGGGGAGGAGTCATCCATCCCATGTGAACAGTCACGTTGCCCGTCCGAGTTGGAGAGAAGGAGGCCTCGCGGACTTTGTTTATCAAGTTCTTGGTTGTCCGAGATTTGACTGCCTATAATGTCATACTTGGACGACCAATTCTGAATCATGTTAAAGCAGTCTTAGTAACTCACTTGATGCTAATGAAGTTTGAATGTGATGGAGGCCAGATTGGCTCCTTGTATGGAGATCAGCAGGCGGCCAGGGAATGTTACCTAACTACCCTGAAGCCATCATCATGGAAAGCAGACAATGAAGACCAGATGAAGATCGCTGGCGGAAGGAACCCGTCTGAATTTGGGAAAGATAAGACGAAGCTTGTTGGAGAAAGGAAGGCGTCCGAAAATGTAAAGGAGCATAGAATGGCAATTGAGAGTCCTCAGACGCCGGTTGCTCCCTCAAGGAAAACATCTAAACATCTCCCCAGCAAGAAAAGAAAGTATGAGCCCGTCAAGGAAGAGCCACCCTCGTCTGAAGAAGTGATGGCCATTATGGGACTGGCACTAGAACGTCCAGAAAGAATCTTGAAGATTGGGTCTTCGCTCTCTCCTGATTTGAGGGGCCTTTTAATCAGCTTGCTGAAAGAATTTCAAGACGTGTTTGCTTATTGTGTTGAAGAAATGCCTGGAATTGATCCAGAAATAGCCGTCCACCGACTGAATGTTGATCCGAATTTAAAACCTGTTCGTCAGAAGAAAATACATTTAGGACCGGCCAGGAATCAGGCGGTCGACCAGGAAGTTCAGAAGTTTTTGGAATCAAAATTCAGCAGAGAGACTTATTATCCAGAATGGATAGCAAATGTGGTCATGGTGCCAAAGCCTAATGGCACTTGGACGATGTGTGTGGACTACACTGATCTCAACAAGGCTTGTCCCAATAACAGTTTTCCTTTGCCTAAGTTGGATCGACTAGTGGACTCCACAGCCGGCCATGCTTTGTTAAGCTTCATGGACGCCTATTCAGGTTTTCATCAAATCCCCATGTGGTCAGAGGATCAGGACAAAACGTCCTTCATTACTGAAAAGGGCTGTATGGCCGGCTGAGGATGCCTTTTGGCCTCCGTAATGCGCCGGCCACCTTTCAAAGATTGATCAATACTGTCTTTCAGCCATAGTTGGGAAGAAACATGGAAGCATATATTGATGATATGATAGTCAAGAGTTGGCAAGAGGAAGGTCATATTGGTGATTTGAGAGAAACTTTCGAAACTCTCAGAAAATACAAACTGAAATTGAACCCCAGCAAATGTGTCTTTGGAGTCTTGTCTGGGAAATTCCTAGGCTTCTTAGTAGATCAGAAGGGAATAGAAGCCAACCCTGAAAAGATCCAAGCTATTCTCGACATGAAATCCCCGTCAAAGATAAAAGGAAGTTCAACGATTGACGGGTTGCTTGGCTGCCCTTAAACGTTTCTTGTCATAGTCGGGCGACAAGTGCCATCACTTTTTCGCTACTATCAAGAAAAAGGCCAAGTTTGAGTGGACAGCAGAAGCTGAGCAAGCCCTTCAGTAAGTCAAAGATCACCTTCGTCAGCTCCCTAGATTGGTCAGTCCAGTCGAGGGGGAAAAACTGTTTGTATACTTGGCTGTGTCCACTCAGGCAGTGAGTGTTGTTCTGCTGGCTGAAAGAGAGTCCGTGCAAGTCCCAATATACTTTGTGAGTCATGTGCTCAAGGACACGGAAAATAGGTACACTCCGGTCGAGAAGTTTGGATTGGCCCTCGTCATGGCCAGCTGAAAGTTAAGGCCCTAATTCTTGGATCACAGTATACTCGTCTACACTGACCAACCCTTAAAGCAGGTTTTACAAAAGATGGAAGCCGCCGGACGGATGCTAAAATGGGCTTTTGAGCTTAACATGTTCGATATATCATTTGAACCAAGGAAAGCTATTAAGGGGCAAGTTTTGGCATATTTTATAGTTAAGCTTACTCGGCCCACTATAGAACCAATACTTGATCCAGCTGAAGGGAGGAAGCATTGGACGCTCATGGTTGATGCATCATCCACTGTCAATGGATGTGGGGCAGGAATCATTTGTCAATCTCCAGAAGGAGACAAGTTTGAATATGCGCTAAGGTTCCAATTCCAAGCGTCCAATAACGAAGCTGAATATGAAGCACTTCTAGCTGGAATCAAAATGTGTAAAGAGGTTGGAGCTCTGGATATTGAGGCCAAATCGGACTCTCTCTTGGTCGGCAGTCAAGTCAATGGAGACTTTGAATGTAAAGAAGCATCGATGAGCAAATATATGCTTCTGATCAAGGATGAGATTGAGCCTTTGAAACGATTTGTTCTTGACCAAGTACCAAGGTCAGAAAATCATCAAGTAGACGCTCTCTCAAAATTGGCCAGCTCGGCTGAAGGTGATGCGCCAAGAATAGTGTTTTGGGAAGTTAAACCAAAAAAAAGCATTGACCAAGAACAAATCATGTTTCTTAGCCGAGGGGCAGTTTGGATGGATCCTATAATAGAATACAAGAAGACATGACGGCTGCCTTCAGACCTGTAGAGGCTAAGTATGTGAAAGCTCGAGACAAATGGTTTGAACTGTGGGATGAGACCCTTTACAAGAAGTCATTCAATCATCCTCTCCTCAAGTGCATCACCAGGGAAGATGGTCTAGAGGTTCTGAAGGAACTCCATGAAGGAGCTTGTGCATCTCACATTGGGGGAAGAGCATTGGGAGAAAAGGCTTTAAGGACGGGGTATTACTGGCCTACCTTAAAGGAGGATGCTCTCGTCTATGCAAAGAAGTGCGACAGTTGTCAGAAGCACGGAAATCTGCATCAGAAGCCGTCCAATTACTTAACTCCTATCTTGTTCCCTCTGCCTTTTGCCAAATGGGGCATGGATATTCTGGGACCTTTCCCTATAGCCGCTGGGAAAAAGAAGTTTGTAATTGTAGCTGTGGACTATTTCACTAAATGGATAGAGGTTGAAGTCATGAGGGGTATAACAACGAATGACGTCAAAGGCTTTATTTGGAAAAACTTTATAACTCGTTTTGGCATGCCGCAGTCCATCGTCTTTGATAAGGGCCCGCAATTTGAAACGCCTAAGCTGAAAGATTGGTTGGCAGAAAGAGAAATCAAAGCCCACTTCGCTGCAGTCAACCAACCACAAGCCAATGGGCAAGTAGAGTCCTTCAACAAGATTCTATCCAATGGAATCAAAAGGAAGTTGGATAATGCTAAGGGACAATGGGTTGAAGAACTACAGCTGGTGTTATGGTCCATCAGAACCACCGTCAAAAACTCTACAGGGGAGACACCCTTCATGTTAGTCTATGGCACTGAAGCCGTCTTGCCCATTAAGATTGAAGAACCCACCATGCGAGTCATGCTGTACACGAAAGATGCCAACTGGGCTGCATTGCGCACAGCTTTGGATCAAGTACCAGAAGTCAGGGGCAATGCCTTACTAAGAATGCAATTGTACAAGCTGCGAATGGCTCGAGACTTTAACAAGAGAGTCGCTAGACGACCACTTAAGGTGGGGGACCTGGTTCTAAGGAAGATGAAGGTAGTTGGACGAGCTAAAGAGCTGGGGAAACTAACACCAAATTGGGAAGGACCCTATCTGATTGTCCAAGAGGTGCGAAGCGGAACCTTTCGTCTCCAAGATCTAGATGGACGACCAATACAGTGCACTTGGAACTCAGACACTCTGAAGAAGTACCACGTCTGACTCAGTTATTCGCCAAGAAACTGGCATGTAGTTTGTAATCACTCCAAAGTGCCATGGCACAAGCAAGATAAAAAAGAATTGTATACATGTATCTTGGCATTTAGTCAAGCAAAATTCATATAATACAATTCCTACTTCCTTCTTATCTTTGTTTATTTTTTACCAAGTTATACATTGTGGGGCATTTTATCAGTTAGTCTAGTAGTCTAAAAGTGACTGTAACTTGGACAAAATTACAAAGAACAATAAAATGTCTAAAAAATTCTCACTTCTCTGACGAACATCAATCCCTCGAAGAGACCGGCCAAAGTGTAAAAACCTAAAGGTTAAAACACATAAATGGTCAACGAATTGACAAAAATCTCTAGTAAGAGAAACGTCAAAGTCTCTACGAGAAAGCTGACCTGAAATAAGCCCTTAGTAAAGGAAACTTACTTTCAAATGCACGGTCAGCTAAGTAGTAAGGACCCTAGTAAGGGATCGCTACTTCCAGACGAGTGTTGCTCCCTCAAGAAAGCCGGAAAAAGCATGGTTCGCCCATATATCTAAAGCTCGTCCTCAGCAATTTCAGCAGGCTTGGCCAATGTTGGCCGCTCTCCTTCTTGGACCATGGCTCGTCCATAATACACGGTTGAGCCAAGCCCAAGAAGGGGGGGATAAGGCTAAAAAACCATGAAACTTTTAGGCAATAGACAAGTCTGTAGGACGAGCTACAGTTATACTTGGCCTCGATTGAGGGAAGTCAAAGGTCGTCCAAAGACCAGGACGAACTAGGCAATAAAAGCCCTAGTAATGGATCGCTACTTCAAGACGAAGGTTAACTATTTGAAAGTCAAAGGAATTGTTTTAATCCCCCGTATTTTTGTGAATTTTATAAATATATTTTAATATATAGTTATTTATATTTTAATGTATTTTAGCATTTTAATGATTTATTTCTTCAAAGGTTGACTATTTGAAAGTCAAAAGAAGTTGTTTTAATAATTTATTCAAGTCAAATATTTATTAAAGTCGTGCTTTGAAAGTACATGAAATGTTTGAAATACCTATTTGGATTTGAAAAAGAGTTTAAATGGGATTGAGGAACCCAAATACTAATCCTAGTGATGTTAGGAGTTCAATCACTATTCCTATTCATCATCAAACTCTATTTGAATAACAATTGCCTTTTCCTAAGCCCAAAAGGGAAACACCTATATAAATACCTTGAACCCAAATATTTTACCCACACATTATTTTCTCTCTCCTCACTCCTCAAAAACGGCGCCCCCTATTACGTTCCTCCTCTCGGTTTTCTTTCTTCTCTTCCAAGAAACGATTTCTTCTTCAACAAGAAACCTTCCTCCTTCACTTCGAACCACCGCCAACCACCGTGAAGCCGACTGCTGCTGCTGCCACGTCATCTGCCGGCGTCCTTCTTCCTTCTTTTCCTTCTTGTTTTGGTTTGTTCTTTTCTTCCTCCTCAAGTTTTGTTTAAAGATTATGTTTTTATGTTTTGTTTTAGTACTAATTATGATTAGAGGCTTTAATTTACTGTTTTAATGGTGAATCTATGATTATATAAATTATGTATTGAAAGAATAAAATTTCAGATTTTATTATTATATTTAGATTGAGTTTTAATATATCAAAGCATGGATTTTTAGGGTCTAAGAGATTGGAAAATCATAGTAGCATGTTACAAACTATGAAATTGATTTAAATTATGAATTTAAGCATGTTTAAGTATGTTTAAAGAGAGTTTTACTAAATTATATGCTGCTGGAATTTTAGAAAGGCTGTTATTAAGGCAGTTTGATGGATTTTAATGACTAGTATAGTAGTACTATGCTAGGAAGTATTAGTATTTGAAGTTTTAATGTTAAAAACAAACTTTAAATATTTTTCAAGGGGATTTAAAGTATTTTAAAGTTGCTGGAATTTATTTGAAGTATTGATTATGAATTCTATTGGTTATTTTAGGCGGAGAATTCTCTCTAGGCGACTTTTAAGTTGGTTAAAGTGGCATTCCAGTTTGGCTACACAAGGTACGTACATACCTATGTGTTGATTGAGATAGTATCATGATTTAAGGAAGGAAATTATGTAGTATCATGTATAGGAACTATGTTGAGTTCATATGTGATATTTATTATGTTGGATTTTGCATGTTTTATGCTGTGGTGTAAACATGTGGATTATGAGATTATATTCTGAGATTTATATATCATGTTTGTATGGAAGATTGATGCAAGCATGTTGGTTGGGAACTTTATTGTTATTAATTCACATGGGGGAATTAATATATTTATTAGCATTGGATCATGTTTGATCATTGTTCCCTTTTTGTATTTCAATGCTTTATAAGGACCGAGGGCCTTATTTGGTAAGTTGATATTTTCTACCTATGAAAGGTAATTGGTTGTTGGCTAGGTTCAACAAATAAGGAAGTTGGATTAAAGTTGAAAGTAATCTTGGATTGTAAGTTGTGTGATCACTTATCTAATCCTAAGATAAAGAGAGAATTGTGGTTGTTTGATGATTTTATTTTTTGTATTGCTTGTGAGTCATAACAAGTAATAACTGGTAATTCATGTAAAGTGAAACTGGATAGCAATAACTTTAGACTGGTGCACGTCTGAAGTATGGACAATTAGGAGTTGGAGTACATGGTGGTAGCCCATGGCTTTTTCTGAGTTTCGGGTTGATCACCGTTCCTATCTTTATTAAAAGGTTCCTCGATATCGTAGGTCATTTTGGAATACGGAGTCGCGCCCGTATTTCGTCTTCCTAGGGGAAGGCTGTTTTAGATGAGACAACTCGGTCCATTGTCTATTCCAATTAAAGTAATAATAATGTTGTTTAAGTTTAGTTCAGTAAAAGTTGTCTGCAAGTTATTATGTTATTATTTATTCTTGCCTATCATTTATTAATATCATGTTTGGATTATGTACTTGTTTAGTATGTAGTACTCAGCTTTGCTGATTACGTGCTTTTGTTGTGTATGTTGATCATGGCATTGCCTTATTGATCCTGTGATGACCCATTTTGGTGAGCAGTCTCTAGGGATCAATAGTGCATAGTCCATCTAACAGGTTCGAAGATGATGCATCATTGGGATCGGGATTGTGGAGAGCTTGTGTAGATTTTATTCTGTACTTTTGAGCTCTACATTTTATAGTTGGTTAAATTTGGTTTTAAGGTTGACTTTGATTGTTGGTTGATTTTGGAGTTGACTTTTATTGTTGACTAAGTTTATTTATAAAGTTAGTATTATTGTTTTCCGCTGCAAAATTCTGAATAAGCCGATACGTTTTCACACGGGCGATAATACTTTGATAATTCTCTATGTTTTATTGTAAAAAGGTATTTTAGAAAAGAGAGAATTGTCGGGGTGTTACAAAGTGGTATCTGGGAGCTTTAGGTTATTTTATAAACTTTTAGGCGCCTAACTAACTTACTAGTTATTTGAATAAACTCTTAGAATTGCTCCTACTTATTCGTTTTGAAAAACATTATTACCTTAAATTGGGAATAAGAATATATTGTTTGAATTTTTTTTTAAGGTCCGAAATTTTTTTTATAGGAGGGTCCGAATTTTTTTTTAATTATATTGTCCGAATTTTTTTTAAGTCGAAATTCGTTTTTCAAATTATATGTTGGTTCGAATTTTTTTTTTTTTTTGTATGACTGAATTTTTTTTTCTGAACTAATAGGCTAATTTCTTTTTATTTAGTTTGATACTTTTATTATTTTTGTTATCTGAAAATTATAATTAGTGTCTGCATTATTTTATTACCTTTAAAGTTTTATTTGTTGTTTTGTGAGAATGGGTAGTATAGGAAGGGCATATAGGATAGAAATATTATATGCCTGCATTGAATAGTTAGTTTAGCATGATTATATATTTTTCTTCCCTGCTAACTGTTTATGTTGTTTATATACTTTATGTTGTTGGTTATTCTTGCTTATTGTTGATTGTTGGGATTAAACGTTAAGTGAGAGTACCAATTACTTATAGAAGTTATATTTATTGTTATAGATTCCTAGTCATGTCTGAAAGAGAAGATACTAGATTAGGGAGCTATTTCAACCCTATTGTGCTGAGTGATGATGAGGTTGATGAAGGATATGAGTCTGATGATAATAACCTTACCGAAATGGAGTTCATTATGCGTAATATATTAAGAGCAGACATGCATGATAGTGATGATGAGATTCTTCATGAGTTTGACCGTGCTAGAGGACAGACCAGGAGTGATATCTACCATGCTTCTTTTAGATATATGTCTGATTCTGAGCCAGAGGAGGATGAGCCTCAACCTGAACGGAGATCTACAAGATTTAGAAGATATGTTTACTATAATACTGAGGACATTGATGAGTTTGTAGATGAGCTTTTCACTCCAGAAAACTACAGGGAATCGGAGGATAAGAATGATAATGTTTCACCTTAGTTTATTTATTTATTCATTTATGCTTTAAAGAATAATGTTGGATAATTCGTCCAACAGTGATTTAAATTTATAGTACCTTTATTTTATTTTTATTTTTTTTAGCAGAAGTACATCATTACGGATTAGGAAAAATTGTTATTAATATCTTTGAGGAATAAAAGTTAAATATTTAGTTATCCAAATGAGCAAGAATTTATTTTGGGCACGCGAATGGGAATATTTTTATTTATTTGTTATGATTGAATTTTTATTCATGATTCCTAAACTATGTGTTCTTGACGTGAATATTCTTCATGGATGATTGATGATGATTATTTTGTAATATTGCTGTAACCTCATGAGAAATTGTTTGTTGATGCGATCTTTATGGTCAAATCAAATGTTGCCTTCGTAGAAAATAACATGTATTATGTATCGAACCTAAAGTAGAGTACATTAATTTCAGGTCGCGCTCTAGAATGGCTAACAACAACGACCTAGCTGATGCTATTCGCCTCTTGGCGGAAAGTTTGACTCAGGAGAGAGCTAAGCGTCCCGAGACTGCTGGGGACATGTTTGAAAGGCTAGCTAAGGTTAAGCCACCATACTATAAGGGGCAAGCTGATCCTACCTTTCTAGAAAACTGGATTAGGGAGTTTGAGAAACTTTTTAGGGCTGTGAACTGTCTTGAGAATATGAGAGTGGGTCAGGCTGTGATGTACCTTAAGGATGAGGCTGATTTATGGTGGAGGGAGAGTGGAGCTAGACTGAGTGCTGTGGAAGGATTCGATTGGGATGCTTTTGTGATTGCCTTGAGAGGGAAGTTTTACCCTGCGTTTATGAGGAAGCAGAAGGCCCAGGAATTCATTAACCTTAGGATGGGTAGTATGACCATCTCTGAGTACTACAGTAAATTCATAGCATTGTCGAGGTTTGCACCTGAGGTTGTAGCCACTGAGGAGCTGAAGGCTCAGAGGTTTGAGCAAGGGTTGACTGATGAAATACAGCTGGGGTTAGGAGGTGAGACCTTTACATCCCTAGATATTGTGTATGGGAGAGCAGCCCATATTTATGGACCACAGTCGAGGAGAGATAAGAAGAATGCTGTGGTAGGTGAGAAAAGAAAGGATTTCAATGCTGGGGAAAATCAAGGTAGCTTCAAGAAGAGTAGAAATGGGAATGGAAATTTCCAAGGAAGAAATAACTAGGGTTACAATAATAAGGGTCAATCTGAGAAAGTGTACCACTGTAAGAAGTGCAGTAATAACCATCCAGGTAAAGACTGCAAGGGAGAATTAGTAACATGTAACTACTGCCAGAAGAAGGGCCATAGGGAGTATGAGTGATTTGCTAAGCAAAAGAAAGAGCAAAATGGCAATGGGGGTAGTAACCAAGTGAGGTCTGGATTTAACCAGTCAGGAAATCAGGGTTCGAAGCCTGTAGGGGCACAGAACAATCAAGGGAGCTTTAACAAGCCTGCTAGTGAGAACAACCCGAACAAGGCTCCGGGAAAACTGTTCGTGATGAGTCGCAATGAAGCTAAACGATCTGCCGACGTAGTGTCTGGTACTTTTTCTATTAACTCCGTGCTAGTTAAAGCATTATTTGATTCGGGGGCGACTTATTCTTTTGTTTCGTCGTCTATTATTAAAAGTCTGGGGTTAGTAGATTTTGAGGTGATTGATTTGCCTGTTAGTATACCTACTGGTGAGACCATAAGATGTACCAAGTTGTTCAGAAATTTGCCTCTGAAGATAGGGGACTGTGTTTTTCCTTCTGACTTGATAGAGTTTAATCTGGGAGACCTAAATGTAATTATGGGGATGGATTGGCTGAGTTTATACAAGGCCAAAATAGACTGTGAAATTCAAAAAGTAGTCTTAAGGAACCCTTTGGGTAAGCTGACTTTGTATAGACGTTTTGGGAAATCCAAGAACTTTGGGGTTATTTCTGCAATGCAAGTAAAGAAGTTGATGAAAAAGGGGTGTGAGTTATTTTTCTGTAGTGTGCAAGATGTGAGTAAAGAAGCTGGGGTAAATATTAAGGATGTTCCAATTGTGAATGAGTTTATGGATGTGTTTCCAACTGAGATTTCGGGTATGCCGCCTGTTAGAACTGTTGAGTTCACCATAGACTTAGTTCCTGGAACTGCACCTATATCTAAAGCACCCTATAGAATGGCACCTCCGGAGATGAGTGAGTTTTTGAAGATGCAGTTGCAAGAATTATTCGATAAGGGTTATATTAGACCTAGTGCATCACCTTGGGGAGCTCCTGTGTTGTTTGTTAAGAAGAAAGATGGGAGTATGAGGTTGTGTATCGATTATAGGGAATTGAATAACGTAACCATCAAGAACAAGTATCCTTTGCCTAGGATAGATGACCTATTCGATCAATTGAATTGAGCGAGCGTGTTCACAAAGATTGATTTGCGTTCGGGGTATCACCAGTTGAGGGTAGCTGATAAGGATATACCTAAGACTGCATTTAGGACTCGTTATGGTCACTATGAGTTCACCGTAATGCCTTTTGGGTTAACCAATGCACCTGCCATATTTATGGACTTGATGAATAGAATCTTCCATGAGTTCCTAGATAAGTTCGTTGTAGTATTCATTGATGATATTCTGATCTATTCCAAGAATGAAAAAGAGCATGATGAGCATCTGAGGATCATATTGGAGACTCTTAGGAAGAATCAATTGTATGCCAAGTTTTCTAAGTGTGAGTTTCGTTTGGAAAAGGTAGCATTTTTGGGTCACTATGTGTCTAAGGAAGGAGTCTCTGTAGATCCTGCTAAGATTCAAGCTGTGAGTGAGTGGCCAACCCCGAAGAATGTGTCTAATATTCGAAGTTTCCTAGGTCTAGCTGGCTATTATAGAAGATTTGTGAGAGATTTCTCGAAGATAGCGAGACCCATGACCAATTTGATGAAAAAGGAGTCCAAATTCGAGTGGAGTGAGAAGTGTGAGGAAGCTTTTCAGATTTTAAAAGAACGTTTGACCTCCGCACCTGTTTTGACCCTGCCTGATGGGAATGAGGGATTTGAGGTGTATAGTGATGCTTCATAGAATGGTTTGGGATGTGTGCTACAGCAGAATGGGAAGGTGATCGCGTATGCGTCGCATCAGTTGAAACCTTATGAGGCTAATTACCCTACCCATGATCTTGAGTTAGCTGCTATTGTGTTCGCTTTGAAGATTTGGAGACACTACCTGTAAGATCTTTACCGACCATAAAAGTTTGAAGCACATTTTCACCCAGAAAGACCTCAATATGAGGTAGAGGAGATGGTTAGAGTTGATAAAATATTATGACTTAGACATCCAATATCATGAGGGGAAAGCGAATGTAGTTGCTGACGCGTTAAGTAGAAAGTTGAGTCATAGCATGAATGCCTTGGTAGTTCATGAGGAGTTATATCGAGATATGCAGAGACTTAGCCTAGAAATCTTAAATCCTGGGGAGATCGAGGCAAGATTGAGTGCTTTATCGTTGGGGTTGTCAATTTTCGACGAGATCAAAGAGGGTCAAGTTGGGGATGAGCACCTAGAGAAAATTAAGGAAAAGATGGGCCAAGGAAAGGAGGTTGATTTTAAGATCCATGAGGATGGTAGTCTGAGGTTCAAGGGGAGGTGGTGTGTACCACAAAAATGTGATGAGCTTAAGAAACGTCTTATGGATGAGGGCCATAATACACCGTACTATGTGCACCATGGGGGTGACAAGCTGTATAAGAACCTTAAGCAGATCTATTGGTGGCCAAACATGAAGCGTGAGGTTGCTGAGTTCGTGTCTAAGTGTCTAACCTGTCAGAAAGTCAAAATAGATCATAAGAGACCCATGGGGAAAGTTCAATCCTTAGAGGTTCCGGGATGGAAGTGGGATTCCATATCGATGGATTTTGTGTCTGCTTTGCCTAGAACAAGGAATGGCAATGATACTATTTGGGTTATTGTGGACCGTCTGACGAAGTCGGCCGTGTTCATTCCAATCAAAGAGACATGGAAGAAGAAGCAACTTGCGAAGACGTATGTTAAGCATGTAGTGAGATTGCATGGGGTTCTAACTGATATTATTTCATATCGTGATTCGAGATTCCTCTCGAAATTTTGGCAAAAGGTCCAGTTAAATCTTGGGACAACATTGAAAATGAGTACTGCCTTTCACCCTGCGACTGATGGACTGACTGAGAGGACTAACCAGACTATGGAAGATATGTTGAGAGCATGTGCTGTTGATTTTCAGGGTAGTTGGGAAGACCAATTAGATTTGATTGAGTTTTCATACAACAATAGTTATCATGCGAGTATTAAGATGGCACCTTTCGAGGCATTATATGGAAGAAAATGTAGAAGTCCCATTTGCTGGAATGATTTTAGTGAAAACATAGTATTGGGGACAGAGTTCATTGAGGAGACTGTCAAGAATGTGAAGTTGATTCAGGCTAGAATTCAAGCTGCTCAAGATAGGCAAAAGAGTTATGCCGATTTGAAGCGAAGGGAAGATGAGTTAGAAGTGGGTGATAAAGTGTTTTTGAAAGTATCACCAATTAAGGGTGTGATGAGATTTGGGAAAAAGGGCAAATTGACTGCCAAATATGTAGGTCCATATGAGATTCTACAAAGAATTGGGAAGGTAGCTTATAGGTTGGCTTTGCCAATGGAGTTCGAGAAGATGCATGATGTATTTCATATTTCCCAACTCAAGCGTTATATCCCTGATGAGCGTCATGTCTTGGAGCCTGAGAGGATCCAGATTGATAGTAGCCTCACATATGAGGAAAGGCCTGTGAAAATTCTTGAAAAGAAGGTGCGTAGTACACGCAATAAGGATGTCAATATCGTGAAAGTGCTTTAGTCGAACCATGAGTCCGAAGAGGCAACGTGGGAAGCTGAAGCTGAAATGAAGAAGAAGTATCCAGATTAATTCCTTGAGGTGAGTTACGAGAGCGTAACTCATTTTCTTTAAGGGGGGTAGAATACGATAGAATTTCGTGCTTTTTACCTAATTTCATGGTATTTTTATGCATTATATGCTTGTTTTGGCGATTTGCACATGTTTAGTGCAAAATAAATAGATTCTCCACATAAGAAAAGGGTGTTCATTAGTAACACAAGTGATTTTAAGTTGGCAAAAGAGTGCACATGGGTGGCACAAGTATTTCTCCAATAGGAGTTGAGTTGAAAAACTTTTGAAAAGGTGTGAGTTTTCGTGTCATGTTTCGGGACAAAACTTCTTTTAAGAGGGGTAGACTGTAATCCCCCGTACTATTGTGAATTTTATAAATATATTTTAATATATAGTTATTTATATTTTAATATATTTTAGCATTTTAATGATTTATTTCTTCAAAGGTTGACTATTTGAAAGTCAAAGGAATTGTTTTAATAATTTATTCAAGTCAAATATTTATTAAAGTCGTGCTTTGAAAGTACTTGAAATGTTTGAAATACCTATTTGGGTTTGAAAAAGAGTTTAAATGGGATTGAGGAACCCAAATACCAATCCTAGTGATGTTAGGAGTTCAATCACTATTCCTATTCATCATCAAACACTATTTGAAGCCCAATTGCCTTTTCCTAAGCCCAAAAGGGAAACACCTATATAAATACCTTGAACCCAAATATTTTACCCATACATTATTTTCTCTCTCCTCCCTCCTCAAAACCGGCGCCCCCTATTACGTTCCTCCTCTCGGTTTTCTTTCTTCTCTTCCAAGAAACGATTTCTTCTTCAACAAGAAACCTTCCTCCTTCACTTCGAACCACCGCCGACCACTTTGAAGTCGGCTGCTGCTGCTGCCACGTCATCTGCCGGCGTCCTTCTTCCTTCTTTTCCTTCTTGTTTTGGTTTGTTCTTTTCTTCCTCCTCAAGTTTTGATTAAAGATTATGTTTTTATGTTTTGTTTTAGTACTAATTATGATTAGAGGCTTTAATTTACTGTTTTAATGGTGAATCTATGATTATATAAATTATGTATTGAAAGAATAAAATTTCAGATTTGATTATTATATTTGATTGAGTTTTAATATATCAAAGCATGGATTTTTAAGGTTTAAGAGATTGGAAAATCATAGTAGCATGTTACAAACTATAAAATTGATTTAAATTATGAATTTAAGCATGTTTAAGTATGTTTAAAGAGAGTTTTACTAAATTATATGCAGCTGGAATTTTAGAAAGGTTGTTATTAAGGGAGTTTGATGGATTTTAATGACTAGTATAGTAGTACTATGCTAGGAAGTATTAGTATTTGAAGTTTTAATGTTAAAAACAAACTTTAAATATTTTTCAAGGGGATTTAAAGTATTTTGAAGTTGCTGGAATTTATTTGGAATATTGATTATGAATTCTATTGGTTATTTTTGGCGGAGAATTCTCTCTAGGCGACTTTTAAGTTGGTTAAAGTGGCATTCCAGTTTGTCTACACAAGGTATGTACATACCTATGTGTTGATTGAGATAGTATCATGATTTAAGGAAGGAAATTATGTAGTATCATGTATAGGAACTATGTTGAGTTCATATGTGATATTTATTATGTTGGATATTGCATGTTTTATGCTGTGGTGTAAACATGTGGATTATGAGATTATATTCAGAGATTTATATATCATGTTTGTATGGAAGATTGATGCAAGCATGTTGGTTGGGAACTTTATTGTTATTAATTCACATGGGGGAATTAATATATTTATTAGCATTGGATCATGTTTGATCATTGTTCCCTTTTTGTATTTCACTGCTTTATAAGGACCGAGGGCCTTATTTGGTAAGTTGATATTTTTTACCTATGAAAGGTAATTGGTTGTTGGCTAGGTTCAACAAATAAGGAAGTTGGATTAAAGTTGAAAGTAATCTTGGATTGTAAGTTGTGTGATCACTTATCTAATCCTAAGATAAAAAGAGAATTGTGGTTGTTTGATGATTTTATTATTTGTATTGCTTGTGAGTCATAACAAGTAATAACTGGTAATTCATGTAAAGTGAAATTGGATAGTAATAACTTTAGACTGGTGCACGTCTGAAGTATGGACAATTAGGAGTTGGAGTACATGGTGGTAGCCCATGGCTTTTTCTGGATTTCGGGTTGATCACCGTTCCTATTTTTATTAAAAGGTTCCTCGATATTGTAGGTCATTTTGGAATACGGAGTCGCGCCCGTATTTCGTCTTCCTAGGGGAAGGCTGTTTTAGAAGAGACAACTCGGTCCATTGTCTATTCCAGTTAAAGTAATAATAATGTTATTTAAGTTTAGTTCAGTAAAAGTTGTCTGCAAGTTATTATGTTATTATTTATGCTTGCCTATCATTTATTAGTATCATGTTAGGATTATGTACTTGTTTAGTATGTAGCACACAGCTTTGATGATTACGTGCTTTTGTTGTGTATGTTGATCATGGCTTTGCCTTATTGATCCTGTGATGACCCATTTTGGTGAGCAGTCTCTAGGGATCAATAGTGCATAGTCCATCTAACAGGTTCGAAGATGATGCATCATTGGGATCGGGATTGTGGAGAGCTTGTGTAGATTTTATTCTGTACTTTTGAGCTTTACATTTTATAGTTTGTTAAATTTGGTTTTAAGGTTGACTTTGATTGTTAGTTGGTTTTGGAGTTGACTTTATTGTTGACTAAGTTTATTTATAAATTTAGTATTATTGTTTTCCTCTGCAAAATTCTTAATAAGCCGATACGTTTTCACACGGGCGATAATACTTTGATAATTCTCTATGTTTTATTGTAAAAATGTATTTTAGAAAAGAGAGAATTGTCGGGGTGTTACAAGTATGGACCCTAGTAAGGGATCGCTACTTCCAGACGAGTGTTGCTCCCTCAAGAAAGCCGGCCAAAGCATGGTTCGCCCATATATCTAAAGCTCGTCCTCAACAATTTCAGCAGGCTTGGCCAATGTTGGCCGCTCTCCTTCTTGGACCATGGCTCGTCCATAATACACGGTTGAGCCAAGCCTAAGAAGGGGGGGATAAGGCTAAAAAACCATGAAACTTTTAGGCAATAGGCAAGTCTGTAGGACGAGCTACAGTTATACTTGGCCTCGATTGAGGGAAGTCAAAGGTCGTCCAAAGACCAGGACGAACTAGGCAATAAAAGCCCTAGTAATGGATCGCTACTTCAAGACGAAGGTTGCCCCATCAACGAAGACGGCTAAAGCATGGCTCGTCCGTAAACCACAACAGAAAGATCATCCATAATAAACTAAGCCCGTCCTAAACAAAGGAGTTTAGGCTTGCTCAGGCAATATTGTCCGCTTTCCTTCTTGGGGCAAGGCTCGTCCAAGTTTGTAGACCGTCCAAAATACAGGACGAGTATCATTTTGTACTTGGGCTACATTTTGGAAAGTATCACGATCGTCCAAGGACAAGGATGGTACTCTTTCCTTAACCTAGTTTGTAGACCGTCCGAAACTCAGGACGAGTATCAATTTATACTTAGGCTACATTTTGGAAAGTTTTACGATCGTCCAAGGACAAGGATGGTACTCTTTCCTTAAATAAGTTTGCAGACCGTCCAAAATTCAGGACGAGTACCATTTTATACTTGACTACATTTTGGGAGGTTTTACGATCGTCCAAAGACAAGGATGATACTCACCTTTTCCTTCAGAAAGCTTAAAATCCGCTCAAAGGCCAGGAAAAGTCCAAAAACAAGAAGGACGAGTCTCATCTGCTGTTTTAGTAAGTTGCAAAGACGTCCAAGAAGAGACGGACGAGTCTCAGTTATACTTTATGAAAATTTAAGTGCAATAAAAGAAAGGACAAGTAATTGGCTAAAAAGTCTTTTCATTATATACTTGACAAAAACTTACAGCTTAAGTATAAGACTAGAGGAGATAAAGCTACGACGACAAACAAGCCAAGAAACTTGGGAAAATAAACCTAAAACTAGGCATCTCCTTCAGCGGAAGTCTCTTGGTCGTCCTCAAGAGTTTCTTCCTCGTCCGCACCCTATTCGTCCGACTCCAAGAATTCAGGAGGTTCTTCAGCAGACACCATTGCACGGTGAACACTCTCTTGAAATTTCAGACGACGGACAAAGCTAGGGACCTCACTAGGCTCGGCCAGCATCTCAAAAGCCTTGACGGCCCAGTCTTTGGACGTCGCAATGACTTGAGTCAAGCCTTCTTTAGCGTCATCAAAAGCCTGGACTGCTTCCTTTTGCAGACGGACATTTCTCGCCCTTAGGAGGATATTTTCTCTCCTCAATGGGACGGCCAATAGAGCAGCATCTCTTTCGCCCTTCAACTCGGCTGAGACAGTGTCCAAGGCCAACTGTAGTTTGTCTTGGTCCTTGTACAACTTGTTGATAGTAACAAGATAGTTCTTATTGCTGGACTCCAGATCTGCTGACCTCTTCTCCCAGGCCTCTCTTGATCTGCGATGGAGAGTGTTGGCCATCTCAATGTCGTGGATGGCCTTGTCGCCAGCCGTCGTAGCCAGATGGACGAGGTGCTTATTTTCTTTCCTAAGCTCCCTCGCCCACTCCTCAGTCAATATACTGCGAGCCAGAAGCTGGAACGATGAAAACAAAACAAGTCATTAGACAAGTCGTAAAAGAAATTTTTTTTGTACAAGTATAAAACAACAGCGGCAAAAAATTATACCTCGGCAGCAAGTTGTGACATGTAGCCCACATGCCCAGCTGATGGTCCCCTCAACCCTTTTATATAGGATTCAGGGTAGCATTTGAACAACTCCTGCTTGAGCCTATCTCCACTAGTGGAAAAAAGCCCATCTGATGCGGTCAAAATCGGGCTTACTGATCCGATTTTGGCCCGCATCGGATGGGGCTCGCAGCAGATCCAAAATATTTATCGATCCAGGTTTTTAGTGAAAACCGGATCGCTTAACCAGGTTATCCGATCCCGTTTTTAAGTGAAAATCGGATCGATTAACTAGGTTAACCGATCCGGTTTTCACTAAAAACCTGACGTATAACCCCCCAAAAACCAAATTTTTTTTTTTTTTTTTTGCATTTTTTCATTATTAATCAATACAAAATCAATAATATATATAAAAACTCATTTTATTAAACATATTATGCCCAATTGAAGCATAAATAATTAAATACATAAAAATATTAACATACACAACTATGACATTATAATTTTATACTTCAATGGCTCCTCCTATTAGATTTAACAATCATTCGCTATCATAGGCTTCTTCAAGCTTGCAATTTCTGTTTTTCTTTGATATCTGAAGGACTAAAGCCTTTAAGGTGTGTTAACGATCAACCCGGATCTCAAGGCATCACTTGATGAGACAAATACAACCATCTCGCATGTATGGCAAAAGCAAGAATCTTGATTAAAAAAAAGTAATTATATTTACTTGTAGAGTGAACAGATTCTCAAACACATTGACAACTAACCGACCGATCGCGACGTAACTTGGTGTGATAATCAGGCAATTTATGCAAATGGCAAGAAGCAGCATAAACTGATAAGATGAAATGCACGTCAAAGAAAATTGTGATAGTCATATAATAGTAACAAGTTAGAATCCATTGCAACCAAACCACACAATGCCAGATGTCATACCTTAGGATGTGAAGGATACGTGCAAGCTGATAAGTAAAAGCATATAAAGAGGCAAGGATGCGTGAAATAGTGACAAACAAATTTGACTTTCACATCCTTCGATCACTCGCAAGTGTTTCATGCCCCAGTTTTCCAAGATAATTGTTGAAGCATTGTATAAATGAGATTTCTACCTTTTGGAGCTTTACTCAGTCACTAGTTCGACATATAAATATCATGCTACAACAAGAAAAGAAACACCTAAGTGGCTAAGCCTAATTATCTCAGAGAAAGAGAATCATGGTCCTAGAGTTTTGCCAATATATAACGTGCAATCCCCTGCATATAAAGAGTCGACAATGAGGACCAATTCCCAAAATGTGATGATTTTTAAGCACTTCCAAGAAAGTGCTTGTTGCATTCAGAAACTAAATTCATCATGTGTCAACCTAGAATTTTCTTAGCAAAAGCTAGAACTATAGAGCTTAAACAAATACATAGCCAAAGAATAGTTATGAGCAACCATTGTGCATTCATACATAAAATGCACATATTCTATAGCTACATGTATGCAAACTGTAGAACATATTTAGATATGGACAAGTAACTGCAACAAATCCCAGGAGGCAAAAGAACAGAAGAGGTTGATACAGTCAATTCACTTTGTGTTCTTTAGGGAGTGCAGAACAAGGGATGAACAGTTTTGCAATGTAGACAGAGCAAAGTTCTGCTTCAGCATTTTTCTTGCTAACACAAAATCCTTTCAAGCATAAACAAAACACACTGTCCAGATTCCACAAGCATAAACAAGATACAGTTCAGGATCTCACTTGAAAGGAAAATCGCATATCAATCAAATGAAGGATGATATTGGAGTTCAACGTGACAACAAAGTAAAGCAAAAACAGACAATAAACAAGATACAGTTCTAGTTCATGTAATGCATACAGGTTTTGAAACAAGTAGTGACAGTGGGTTGCAATAATTGTGGAGAAAATGCTAGGAACGTAAAGCAACAAACGGAAAAGGAAAAAACTCTTTGGACTCATGTCCACGTCCGTGTCCAAATCCATGCACATATCTAACTTCTCTTCTCTATCTAACTTTCACTCCAACTCTATCACAATTCACAGCAAGTCAGCAACCATGTATCATTGAAGGAGCTAGGTTAAGGGTCAAGTAGCCATCTTGCAATGGAATCAAGGGTTGGCTTCTATGAGGTTGCTTTGACCACTAATCATGCATGAGATTTGAGAACTTGGCTGAAAAAATTAGGACCACTACTACAAGTCGTGCTTCTAACAAGTCTACAACTATTGATCCTATCATGTCCTCAAGACTATGGTCCATAATAATAGATCAATATCACCGTATACTAGCCCGTATAAAATCTCTAAGACAAACTACATTTGCTTGCCGACAATAATGTGAAGTTCACGCAACCTGAGACACAAGCTAACAAGTCTTCATAAGCAACAAGGTCCAACAACCATGCATCATATAGCCATAGCAACAACAATGACTTCAGCAAGACTTCCCTCAGTGCAGTTTTAGTGCGACTAGCACCAATATATACTGTAATTACAAACAAAAGCACAAACTGGGTACAAGGGTGTGTTTAAATTTACCGTATCATCTATCGAGAAGCCTTTTGCCCAAGTGATCAAAGCTCCGGAGTAAATGGATGTTTGCAGTACAGGGAACAAGCCGATTTTCTTGTGGGTGGCAACAAGCCGAATGAACTGACCAACACCATGTGAAGAAGAAAACACTGGCATTAATGGAGAAGATGCCGGAGTTGGGTAATCGGTGAATACTCATCTACTCACTGTTCTTGGTTTTTTTTTTTCAGTTAAAAAAATTTTAGCCCACCACTCTGATTACAAACAAGTAAAGTTTGGTGTTTCATATTGAACAAGAACACATTCATAACATCCAAAACAAGTAATTTTTCAGTTCTCTAACCTTAACACCACAAAATAACTACTAAGAGTACACAAAATTAATAACAAAAGCTCTAAAATAATCAATTCAAGCCAGAAATCGAATAGCCCAATTATTATCACACATTAGAACTCAAAAAAAGTAAATACTGAACCAAAACCGCAATGTAATCAATCAACAACAACGCAAACAATCAATCACTATTCCGAAATCAACTCAACTCACTTCTGCCTGCGTTTTCACAACATCCAAAACACATCATTTTTCAGTTCACTAGCCTAAATAAAACAAAACACCTACCGAAATACATAAAATCAACAATCAAGCTCTAAAAACCTGAAATCGAACATTCTAATGAACATCACAATCATTACAACTGAAAAACACAACTCTAAACTAAAAACTGCAACAAAATTAATCAATCACCATTCCAAAACCAATCAACCTCAAAAACAAAAACAAAAAAAGTAGCGCACCTCACATTACGCTGACGAATCTTGCAAGAAACAGGAGGCAATCGATGAGAATGACGAGAGAAATCAGCAAAGCACAAATTAGAGTGTTTAGAGATCAATCCGATTAATCCATGGCTTAAAAAACACGTATGAGCTTCGCCGCCATTGATGCAAAGCTCACATTTAAAAATTATGCCAGAGTTGGGTAATCGGTGAAGGTGGAGAAGATGGTAGGGGTGGGGGGTTTCGTGCGAAAATTCTGACCACTTCGCCCCACCGCAATCTTCTCTTTCAATCTTCAACTTCAATCATACCTCAAAAAAAAAAAGGCGAAATCAAAACCCAAGATTTCCGCTTTTTTTCCGGCAAATGCTCATCGAAATTCGATTCTTCGAGAACAAAATTTGAAAATGAAAAGATAAAAAAAAAGGTTGAATTAGGTAAAAGACCGGAAATTAGAGAAGAGAGAAAGAAAGATCTCGATGAATTTAGGGGAAGAAAGTGATGAAGCAGAGGATGATGGGGCGTGGAGATCTGTTGAGGAGAGAGAGAAGATGGGTTGTTGAGAGACGAAGTGAGAGAGGCGAAGTGAGGAGGGAAGGGCTGGAATCAGATGAGTGAAGTGAGGGAAGGGCTGGAATCAGATGAGTGAAGTGAGGGAAGGGCTGGGTCACGCTTATACAGCGTTTTGGGCCTTGTAATTTTGGCCCACTCAACTATCCATGTTATCAATCAAAACCCGCGTTTTGGGCGGCCTTGTTATCCGGTTTTGTTTGGAGGAAAAAAAAAAGGTGATTAACTGATCTGGTCACGTGAACCGGATCAGTTAACCGAAAACTGGAGCGGTTTCTATTAACTGATCTGGTTCACTAAAAGACCGGATCAGATTTTCCGCCCAGCTTTCCCTCCCATTTTTTTTAATGATTTTCGGATGCGGTTTTGTAAAAACCGAATCTGTTATTAAGTGTTTTTTCGGTCACGCTTATATAGCGTTTTTTAATGATTTTTCCCCTTAGACTTTTTTGCAGGAGGCTGGTCCACGGCCGTTGTAGGCCTCTTCTTGGACGAAGAAGACTTCCCAGGCGGGGGCTTGTTGGTAGGGGCATTTTTTTGCAAAAATAAACAAGTTATTATTTGGATCGTCCAAAGAACAAAATATATAATCAAACTATTGAGCTTCGGACGAGAATCACCCGAAGAAGGAAGGCGTCCATGATTGGACGGCCACCTTCCTAAGGGACCCTCGCCCAAAGTATTTTTCATGACCAGACGAGAGTGATGCAAAGCAGGAAGCCATCCAAATTTAGACGGTCTAGGATGATTGTCGTCCAAGGACTGGAAATCAGTCTTGACGAACCACCAATGTTCCTCGTCCAAGGCTAATTAAAGTCACTCAGACGAAAAGGGCCCAAAGAAGGTGGCCGTCCAAACATGGACGTTTTCCTTCTCCGGGTGATCTTCGTCCAAGGATTGGAAATCAATCTGGACGACCCACCAATGTCCCTCATCCAAGGCCAATTAAAGACACTCAGACGAAAAGGGCCCAAAGAAGGTGGCCGTCCAAATATGGACGTTTTCCTTCTTCGGGTGATTTTTGTCCAAGGACTGGAAACCAATCTGGACAAACCACTAATGTTCCTCGTCCAAGGCCAATTAAGGCCACTCAGATGAGGAGGACCCGCAGAAGGTGGTCGTCCAAGCATGGACGCCTTCCTTCTTCGGGTGATTCTCGTCCAAGGATTGGAAATCAATCCTTGACGAGCCAGAATGATCCTCGTCCAAAAAAAAAATAAAAAAATAAAAAATAAAAATATTTACCAGGATTTCAGCCCTCTTCTCAGCACTACTCTTGGCGAACTCCTTCCACAAGTTATCAGTGAACTTGGACATACTGATATCTCCCTTCCAAGAATGTTTGAGACGTGCTCTGGCTGGATCTGCAACAAAAAGTAAAAGAGTTAGTCTGATATGGTTTATGGACGAGGCATTTTACTTGGAGGTTTTGAATGTATACCTTTATCTTCGGCCAAACGCAAGCCGACGACAACCAAGAAATCATCATTATAAAACATTTCTTTAAAGGGTATCCAATTAGTCGGCCCTTTAAAAGATGACTGATCCGGCTTGGAATACTCCTTTATTCTAAAGTACTCTACTACCTCTTCGTCGTAATGGTCCTCCAACTCCAGCTAGGACTGCTTTCGTCCAGTATTCGTGACGGCTCGATTATAAAAACGATAGCCCTCAGTGGCGTAGTCGTTGGCCGCTCGTAGGAAGATGAAGCCTGCTTTCCATTCGTGCATCTTCGACGGCTTGCCCCAAGCTAGGAAAGCCGGGCGGTTGCAGATGCTGAGCCACGTTCCGTCCACGACCCCGGGAACCTTAGCCGCATAATTAATATGGGTGAAGGCTTGGAGAGAAAGAGCCAGACCGCGCAGCTCGCAGACGGCTATGAAAGTCAGAACGTTGTGCCAGGCATTAGGTGCCAGCTGATTATGGTCGATGTTGTAATACCTTAGCACTTGTTCTATAAAATCGTGGAGGGGGAACCTTAATCCCGCGTCCTAGGCTAGCATGTAAACGGCGAAGTGGTTCTTGGGAGCACTCAGAATTATGGCCTCCTTATTTGGGATGATGAAAGAGAAGCCCGACATGGGCATGTAAGTGGACAAATAACTAGGGTCAGGTCCTACCTTCTCTAACCATTTACGATTGACCAAGATAAATGCGGGGTCAGAAAGGGGACCTAAGCGTCTCCTAATCTCAGACGAGGTAGTGGAAGGTTCGTCCGACTCATCGGCAGCGTCGGATTTACTCCCGTTATTGTCCTCACCGGCTTCCTCCATATTGACGTCCCCCGCCGAAGGACCGGCCTCCGGGTTTATTTGAGGGTCTTGAAAAACTGCGGTCGGGGAATGGGGCCCGCCCAAAGGTTGAGCACTTTGGGCCTCCCCTCATCTCATCTTGGAACTCGTCCAAGTAGATTCCTCCATGTCGGAACTATTTGTCGGGAGTATTACCCTTCGTCTTAGACGGGCCGTTTGCTTGACGCGCGCCGGATTACCCCGCACGAGTAAAGACCTGGGTCGTCCGACTTTCTCGGCCAAAATCATAAAAAAATAAATACTCGCCAGAAGAGGCCCCACTCTAGAATGTGTCGAAGAAGAAGTACTCTCCGTTCTAGGGTCAAGACAAGCTCTTGGTCGGCTAGGATTATTTGACGAAGAAGAAGATTCCATTTTATTGATTTTCTAAGAAAAAATAAAGAAAAAAGGAAAGTAAAAAAGAAGAAAGAAAAGATACCTGATGAAACGCTTGGACGATTCGGTGAAGAAGACTGAGATTGGACGATCACTCTCTCTCTCTAGAAAAAATATAGAGCTTATCTCTCTAGCAAAATTCTCTCAATGTGTGAAATGATTAAATGAAGGCACACCAAGCTTATATATAGGAGGGTAAGAAACCCGCTGAACCGGTTGAGAATGAGCGAAAAAGCTTAAAACGGTCGACTATGACCGGTAAAACCCAGAAAAGGGCGCGTCATTGCCTCTTTTTTGAATTTGAATAAACCACCTCGGGTAAAAGGGTCTTAACCGTCAGATAGGCCAACAGTAAAAACCCTTTTAGGGGCAAATGTTGTAGCCTAAAATATCTACGGCTCTTTTAGAGACACTTGGGTCTATCAGGGCCGTACTCGTGTTCTCTCATAATAAATAAAGAAAAAAAAGACTTAACCCTTGGGTTGTACCCAGTTAGGAGAAAAGGCTCACCTTTCTGGCCCATAGGTTAGTCAGAGCCCAAATTCTTGAAGGTGGCTGCAAGTGATTGGTTGATAAACCCTCACAAATCCTAGCCTGCCAAGTGTCAGGGTTTGATTGCCTAGCCAAGCGAGTGCCACTATTCTAGGGCAACTTTTAAGGATAGTCGTCATACTACAATCACTATAAATACCCCTGAAATCAGGAGAAAGATCATTCAATGCAAACAGTGTAAACTTACTCTGAAGAAATACTCTCTCACTTTCTCTCTCTATCTCTACTTTTTCCTTACAACTCCTGATATCTGACTTATGCTTCGGAGGGGGAACCACCACCCAAACCTCCAGGGTGGGTCCCTTTTTGCAGGTTTGGGAACGAAGCTCAGGTTTGGACCAGGCAGATTCAAACATTGTTGTACAAGTCTCCAAGTGAAGAACATCTAAGGGATACTAGTTTACTTGCCGGACAAGGAAGCTAAACCTATAGCTTACTTGTTGGACAAGGGGACTAAGCAAACCCTGGTGTCAAAATTAACCCCATCAACGCTCCATTAATTTTTAGGGTAATTTCCGTCTCTGTTCTTGTGCGTCTTTTTGGGTTTTCATTTCGATCTGGGTGGTAATGTTGAAGAACGTTGGTCGGAATAGGGTTAAAATTGGGGTTTATTTGGTTGACGAGTTAAATGGGGCCCTCAAATTTGAAGGTAATTCTTTACGTTTTATGTTCCTGATTTTGTCCCAAAAAATTTAGTTATTATAAACTATATTTCTCAAAGATCCGGTCACATTATGTTTGAACTTTTATTTGGGAAGATAGTTTTTAAAAAAAATTGTGGTTGAAGTTCATAATTTTGAATTTGCAAAAATCCAGTTACAATCCTAGTCGGTTCTTGAATCATCCACTTTTCCTTTTTCTTTCCCTTTGTATTTTTTCGAGACTTCTCCCTCTTGCTTTGGCAAATTTTGTATGCAAAGTAATTAAATTTAAGCATATTTATTGCGTAAAAGACCTTTTGCTTATGGGTTTTTAATTATTCATAAGAAATGTCAGTTTTGTACTAATGATTTATAAGATTACATTTATTTTTCGAAAAATTGCTATCGAAAAGTTATTTTTATACACTTTTTTTTAGTTATGAAATACTATTTTTTTTCAAAATTCAGATCCAATTTTTTATATTTCATTCCATGGACTACTAAAAGAAAATCAATCGTTTTCATCGATTTTCAATTTCACTATTTGTTTTGGCAAATCAATGTCATTTCTTTTTTTAGTTTGATATTTGTGTCATTGTTATTGTATTCGAATTTGATTTATATTTTATAATGCTTTTTTTTGTTACTAACATGTACTGATTTTTATAATAATTATTTCGAAATTTATACCATACAATACAGACTTAAATTATTCATATATCACTTTTGTTGTATTTTTTTTCTAAAACATGTAATAATCGATACTACAATTGAACATGCATTCGAACATAAGAGTTGCTAGTTTTTTTTTTCAACTAATTTGAAATAACTGGCAAGATAAAAAAGAATTATGTATCTTTTTTAGAAGTTCGTAAATCGCCAATTGACAAATGTGTGATCTCCCCGTCAAAATCGTATGTTTTTCTTAGTTTATAATTTGTATTGACGTTGTAGTGTATTGGTAATTTTTATGAGGATGTAATTGGAAATGGTTCTTGAGAACGGAGTATGTAATTGCTAATGGATTATAGTTTGTAATTGAATTTTTTTAGTTTTTGTAAAGTTTCCTCATTTGAGTGATTTGTATAACGTGCATTATGCAATTCTATTGATTTCAGTTGACTTGTGATTGATTGTTATAATGGTATTTTCGACAGTTTTTTAAAGCCCTGCTTTGGTTGAAATTGGTTTTGTAATTTAGAAAGGGAGGGGGGTAAAACAGTCTCTTCAAATGGGGACACCATAGCTCCCCCTTCCCTTATATAATAGAGATAGGTTATTTTTTTAATTTTGTCTTATAGGTGAAGTAGTTTACAATGTGATTTTTAATTTCATCTTCGTCTTATAACCAGGTTCCGTTGTTTGCATCTTTTATTGCAGAGATCTTATTGCGCCAACGTCGAGTAAGGCTATGTTCAGTTCACCTTATTTTTGCTTATTTCGATCGATCGGATCGAGATCGAGATCGATCGAATCGATCGATCGAAAAAATAAGTTCGATCGATCGATCGGATCGAGATAAGTTCAGATCAGATCAGATCAGATAAGTTCAGATCAGATCAGATAAGTTCAGATTATGCTTATATTTTAAAACTTATTATTATTATTATCATCATCATGATTATTATGATTATTAGTATTACTAATGCTATTATTGTTATTGTAATAATTATTATTATTGTTGTTGTTGTTATTATTATTATTATTATTATTAATATTACTTTATACAAATACTATTACTATTAATATTACTAGTTACTAGTACATTTGTTCAAAAAGATTATTATTATTGTCGTTGTTGTACTTATTAATTATTAGTATTGGTAATTATTATTAATGTCGTTGCTATTATTATAAATGTCATTGATATCACTATTTGAAGCTATTTGTGTTCAAGAAGAAGAATGTTCTTTTGGCATTTGTAAGTTTTCTTTTTTATATTTATTCTAATTAATAATTTTGATATGTGATGTTCTTTTTGATGTTGTACATGTAAAGAACATGACAATAGTATATGATGTTTATTTTTTAAAACAATTTTGGTAGAATAATATAAATTATATATTACTAGTTTATATAAAACATGAGTAGCATGGGATAACCTAATGGTGTTGTCATCACGTTTCAAAATTTTCCCTACAAAGGATTTCAACTTATCTTTAAAAACAAAGTTTATATAGAACAAGACAACGATATAAGAAGAATATTTAACCATTTTGTTCAAGATCATATGATTATATATATTTATAGGTTTATTTATAATAAAAAAGAACAATTTATTGATATAACAAAGAACATGTTGTTAGTTAAATCCAAACATGTCATCAATATAAAATAACATCTATCTTTTATTTTAAAAATGTGTTCTTTTTTTAATATCATTATATGTTCTTTTATTATTAATGGACCTTGAACATGAGTGTTCTTTTATTTTTAATTTTTTTGGGCCCCTTTCGGGAATCCCGTGGTAAGATGAATTTTCTCTGGGCTGCCCTCGCACAGGATCACTCACCTAAAGACCCAACAAGCCCCAACCCCCCTTCCCCACCACAACAATATTGAAATATATGCTTCCACCAAGATTTGAACCTTGGTCTCCCATGTGGGAGGTAAGAAGTCATACCATTGGACCCAAGAGTCCTTAGTCTTTTATTTTTAATTGTATGTTCATATACTAATGTGCTCTTTTTAAAAAAAAAAAAACTAATTATGCTTATAATAATAATAATAATAATAATTATTATTATTATTATTGTTGTTGTAGCCTAAAATCTACGGTTCCTCTTACGACACTTGGGGTCATCTGAGCCCTACATGTGTCCCCCCTGATGAATAGAGGAAAAAGATCTACCCTTTGGGCTAGGCTCAGATTGGTTAAAAGGCTACTTTTCTGGCCCAAAAGGAAGTCAGAGGCCAGCCCTGTGAGGTGGCTGCATGAGAGTGGTTGATAAACCCTCTCAAATCATAGCCTGCCACGTGTCATGATCTGATTCTTCAGTCAATCAGAAGCCACTATTGTAGGGCAGATTTTAAGGTTTGCTGTCATCTTGCTATCACTATAAATACCCCTGAAATCAGGAGAAAGATCATTCAATGCAAACAGTGCAAAGTTACTCTGTAAAACTACTCTCTCACTTTCTCTCTCTATCTCTACTTTCTCTTACAACTCCTGATATCTGACTTAAGCATCGGAGGGGGAACCACCGCCCAAACCTCCGAGGTGGGTCCCTTTTGCGGAGTTCGGGAGTAAAGCTCGAGCTTGGACTAGGTTGATCTCGGACATTTGTTGCACAAGTCTCCAAAGAAGAACATCTAAGGGATACTAGTTTACTTGCTACACAAGAAAGCACCATCTACAACTTACTTGTTGGACAAGCGGACTAAACATTTGCGCGCCGTCTCGTGGGGAGACGCAACGATGACCGATTGTCACATCGTCCAACCTTACCGTAAAACCGAAGTCTTCGTGTTAATGTCGAAGACACAAGTAGAACACGAGAGACCACCTCGAGGAAGGGATAGACCCCCGTCCATCGTCCAAGTTATCGGACCAAGTCAACAACTCTGTCATTCAAGAGAATCTTGAACGTCCGGGTGACGGCCGCCCATCTAGAGAACGCCTTGAATGATTTCCGGACAAAGATGGCTGCAGTCGTCCAGGAACAGATCAAGAGCAATATGTTGTTTTTCCGGCTTAACCCTGAGCCAGCTGCTAACAATCCACCTCCCCCTAGGGGACGTTCCCAAGAAGATCGTCCGAGCCCTAGTCGACCTGTTCGGCAGAACCCTCTAGGAGAACAGGCAAGAGGAAAGCAAACGAGAGGATAAAGATCGGCGAAGAAAGATGGACTGGAACCTCGGTGGTAAGGACCCGGGACCATGTTCGTCCAAGCGGGCACCGAATGGAAACAGATGCCGAGAATATCTAGAAGCAAAGAGAGCTGCAAAGAATACAACGATCGCCGACGTGTTCTACATCATACCCGAGAGACCCTCCTTTCGAGGTTGTCGTCCGTAGGGGAGGGACGAAGTTTAAGTCACTCTCTTGTTCATCCACGACAGAGAGAAGACAGTGGCTCGGCCCATGGTCTATAAGGCGTCCATCGCCTCGCAAACACGTCGTCCGATCCGCTGTTAAAGGAATATCATAAGGAGTACATACCCATTGAGGGACAGATGGGAGCCCTCCGGATTAACCGGCCCACTCCATTCTCGGCCCAGATAATGGAGGCGCCCCCCTTCCCAAAGGTTAAACTCCCTACTATAGAACCTTTTGATGGAACAACAGATCCCGATGATCACTTATCTCGCTTACAAACATTAGATGTACGTCCAAGGAGTAGATGATGCTACCGGTGTAAGAACTTCCCAAAGAACTCGAAGGGAGTAGCTCGAAGTGGTTTAACAATCTTCCACCCAATTCAGTCAATAATTTCACGGAACTCGGTTTCTTATTCACTAGTCACTTTGTTGCCAACAAGCAAGAACAAAAAACAAGCATGCACCTAGGCAAGGTCGTCCAGGGACCTAAGGAGGCTCTTAGAAGTTTCGTTAAGAGATTCAACCTTGAATCCCTTCAGATCCAAGATCTTAATGCTGGAGTGGCCTTTGACGCCTTCATTAGGGGTCTAAGGCCGGAAGCTTTAAGTTTGATCTTGTTAAAAAGAAAATCTCCACTCTTGCGTAAGCCTTAAGGGAAGCTGAAGCGTTTATTCACGCTACCGAAGTGTGTGCTGAGGCAAAGCATCCCGAGTCTAAGAAGCCTGAAGAGGTTGCTCAGCCAAAGAAGAGCAACCCCAAGAAGACCGAGACTTGGGCTATAACCTCCACCACCACTTCATCCAGAAGGAGCAAGAGAAAAGAGGCTGAGCCATCCTCATCCAATCCTATTGAATTTAACAAGGACCAATACTCCATTCTCATGGAGATTAAGGATCAATATGAGTTGAAGGCCCCAGCTGAGATGAAAACCCCTTATAGAAATAGGGATAAGAGCAAGTATTGCCACTTCCACAAGGATTGCGATCACGAAACTAATGAATGTAAGCACCTCAAGAAGGCTTTGGAGGAGCTAGCTCGAAAGGGAAAGATGAACTCCTATATGCCTCAAGGGGGAAGGAAGTTTCAAAGGAAAGGCAATCGCGTACTAAGAAAAAGGAAAGTGAGAGCACGTGACGAGGATGTTGTTCTCGTAATTTCTGGAGGGTTTGCTGCTGGAGGACCAACCAATAGAGGACACAAAAACTACCTTAGGGAGCTTGGCCAAGTTTTATTAGCTGATCAGACAAAGGTTGAGCCCTTCCCAAGGGTGGTAGTTAGTGAGCAAGATCGGGGAAGGTTGAGGACTCCCCATGATGATCCTTTGGTTGTAGAAATGAAAATAGCAAACTTGAGAGTAAGAAGAATTCTGATCGACACTGGAAGCTCGACGGACATCATCAGTGCTGACTGCTTGTCCAGATTAAAATTTGATGAGAAGAACATGGTTCCCGTTCACCACCCCATCATAGGGTTTGGGGGAGGAGTCATCCACCCAATGGGAACTGTTACTTTGCCCGTTCGAGTGGGAGAAAAGAATGCCGCTAGAACTCTGTTTATCAAGTTCTTGGTGGTCCGAGATTTGACGACTCTACAATGTCGTTCTTGGACGACCAACTCGAATCACGTCAAAGCCGTAATAGTAACTCACCTGATGTTGATGAAGTATGAGTGTGATGATGGCCAGATTGGCTCATTATATGGGGACCAGCAGGTGGCTAGGGAGTGTTATCTGACTACCCTCAAGCCGTCATCATGGAAGATATGCAATGAAGATCAGACGAAGGTTGCTGGTGAAAGGAAAACGTCTGAAATAGAGAAAGATAAGACGAAGGTGGTTAGCGAGAGGAAAACGTTCCGGGATAGTCAAGGACCAATTGGCCTCATTGAAGATGGCCATTGAGAGCCCTCGACGCCTCTCGCTCCCTCAAGGAAGGCGTCCGAGCATCTTCCCAAAGAAGAAGAGAAAATATGAAATCATCAAGGAAGAGCCTCCCTTGCCTCGAAGAAGTGATGACCATCATGGGACTAGCAATAGAGCGTCCGTAACCGCCGAGGCCCCGTAAGACGTCTGTGCGGATGAGGCTCGGCCCGTAACGAACCTTGAAAATTGGTTCTTCACTCTCTTGGGGCTTCGAGGAACCTCTTAATCGCCCTTCTTGAAAGAATTTCAAGACGTGTTTGCCAATTGTGTTGAAGAAATGCCTGGAATTGATCCAGAAGTAGCCGTCCATCGGCTAAATGTTGATCCAAAATTAAAGCCAGTCCGTCAGAAGAAAAGGCATTTGGGGCCGGCTAGGAATCAAGCGGTCGACCAGGAAGTTCAGAAGTTGTTGGAGTCAAAATTCATCAAAGCGACTTATTATCCAGAATGGATAGCAAATGTGGTCATGGTGCCCAAGCCCAATGGCACCTGGAGGATGTGTGTAGACTATACCGATCTCAACAAGGCTTGTCCCAAGGACAGCTTCCCGCTGCCGAAGTTGGATCGTCTAGTGGACTCCACAGCCGGCCACGCTTTACGAAGCTTCATGGACGCCTAAAGGTTTCCATCAAATTCCCATGTGGCCAGAGGATCAGGACAAAACGTCCTTCATTACCGAAAAGGACTATATGGTCGGGTTGAGAATGCCATTTGGTCCGCGCAATACTCCACCCACATTCCAAAGATTGATCAATTGTTTTTCACCCACGGTTGGGAAGGAACATGGAAGCGTATATTGATGATATGATAGTCAAGAGCCGTCAAGAAGAAAGTCATGTGGGTGATTTGAGAGAAACCTTTGAAACTCTCAGAAATACAAGTTAAAGCCGAATCCCAAAGAAATGTGTTTTTGGGGTTTTGTCAGGGAAGTTCCTAGGCTTCTTAGTAGACCAGAGGGGAATTGATGTAAATCCCGAGAAGATACAAGCTATTTTAGACATGAAGTCTCCGTCAAAGGTAAGTTACTTGGCTGCCCTTGGACGATTCTTGTCTAAGTCAGGCGACAAGTGCCATCACTTCTTCGCCACTATTAAGAAAAAAGCTAAGTTTGAGTGGACAAATGAGGCGGAACAAGCACTACAGCAGGTCAAGGACCACCTTCGGCAGCTCGCCTAGGTTGGTCGGCCCGCCGAGGGGGGAGAAGCCGTTTGTATATTTGGCCGTGTCCGCTCGAGTTGTGAGTGTCGTTCGCCGGCCGAAAGAGAATCCGTGCAAGTCCCAATATATTTCGTCGCCACGTACTCAAAGACGCGGAAAATAGGTACACTCCAGTTGAGAAGTTTGGATTGGCCCTCGTCATGGCCAGCAGAAAGTTAAGGCCTTACTTCTTGGCACATAGTATAATCGTCTACACTGATCAACCTTTGAAGCAAGTTATGCAGAAGATGGAAGCCGCTGGGCAAATGCTAAAATGGGCAGTTGAGATCAACATGTTTGATATATCATTTGAACCAAGGAGAGCCATTAAGGGGCAAGCCTTGGCAGATTTTATAGTTGAGCTTACTCGGCCAACTATAGAGCCAATATCTCGATCCAAACTAAAGGAAAGAAGCATTGGACGCTCATGGTCGATGGATCGTCCACTGGCCAATGGATGTGGGGGCAGAATCATTTGTCAATCTCCCGAAGGGGACAAGTTTGAATATGCAGTAAGATTCCAATTCAAAGCGTCCAATAACGAAGCCGAATATGAAGCACTCTTAGCCGGAATCAAAATGTGCAAGGCAAACTGAGCCGTAGAGATTGAGGCCAAATCGGACTCTCTCTTAGTCGTCGTCGATCAGTCAATGGAGATTTTGAATGCAAAGAAGCATCAATGAGCAAATACATGCGACCGATCAAGGATGAGATTGAGCCATTAAAACGATTTGTTCTCGACCAAGTGCCAAGGTCGAAAATCATCAAGCGTATGCTCTCTCAAAATTGGCCGCCTCGGCCGAAGGAGATGTGCCAAGAACAGCTTTTTTGGGAAGTCAAACCCAAAAAGAGCATTGACCAAGAGCAGATTATGTTTCTTAGCCGAGGAGCAGTCTGGATGGAGCCGATCATAGAATACAAGAAGACGGGGCGATTACCTTCTGACCCTGTAGAGGCCAAGTATGTGAAGGCTAGAGACAAGTGGTTTGAGCTATGGGATGAGACCCTTTACAAGAAATCATTCAACCGTCCTCTCCTCAAGTGCATCACCAGAGAAGATGGCCTAGAGGTTTTGAAAGAACTCCATGAGGGAGCTTGTGCATCGCACATTGGGGGAAGAGCTTTAGGAGAAAAGGCTTTAAGGACGGGGTACTACTGGCCGACCTTAAAGGAGGATGCCCTCGTCTATGCAAAGAAGTGTGATAGTTGTCAGAAACATGGGAACCTGCATCAGAAGCCGTCCAACTATCTAACTCGTATTTTGTTCCCCCTGCCTTTTGCCAAATGGGGCATGGACATATTAGGACCTTTTCCGGTGGCAGCTGGGCAAAAGAAGTTTGTGATAATTGCAGTGGACTATTTTACAAAATGGATAGAAGCTGAAACCATGCGAGGAATAACCACCAACGACGTCAAGGGCTTCATCTGGAAAAACATTATAACTCATTTTGGCATGCCTCAGTCCATCGTCTTTGATAATGGTCCACAGTTCGAAACGCCTAAACTGAAAGATTGGTTGTCAGAAAGAGAAATCAAAGCTCACTTTGCGGCAGTCGCCCACCCACAAGCCAATGGGCAAGTCGAGTCCTTCAACAAGATTCTATCAAATGGAATCAAGAGGAAGCCGGAAAACGCCAAGGGACAATGGGTTCAAGAGCCGCAATTAGTGTTATGGTCCATTAGAACAACTGCTAAGAATTCAACAGGTGAGACGCCTTTCATGTTAGTCTATGGCACTGAAGCCGTCTTGCCCATTGAGATTGATGAACCCACCCTGCGAGTCATGTTGTACACTGAAGATGCCAACTGGGCTGCATTACGCACGACTTTGGACCAAGTACCAGAACTCAGGGGCAATGCCTTACTGAGAATGCAATTGTACAAGTTGAGAATGGCTCGGGAGTTTAACAAAAGAGTTGTTAGACGATCACTCAAGGTGGGGGATCTTGTTCTAAGAAAAATGGAGGCGGTTGGACGAGCTAAGGAGCTAGGGAAGCTAACACCAAACTGGGAAGGACCTTATCTGATTATCCAAGAGCTGCACAGTGGGACTTTTCGTCTCCAAGCTCTAGATGGACGACCTATACAGCGTACTTGGAATTCAGATAATTTGAAGAAGTACCACGTTTAACTCAATCGTCGTCAGGAATCCAGCTGAAAGTTGTAGTAAGTCCAATGTGCCACGGCACAAAAAAAAAAAAAAGAATTGTATACATGTATCTTGGCACTTAGTCAACCAAAATTCATATAATACAATTCCTACTATCATACCGTCAGTATTTTCATGTTTATTTTCACCAAGTTGGTTCACTTTGGGGCATTAAATCAGTTATTAGTGTAAAAGTGACAATAACTTGGAACAAAAATAGTCATTTCTATGCCGAACATCACTCCCTCGAAGAGACCGGCCAAAAGTATAACGACCTAAAGGTTGATAACATACATTGGCAATCAATTTGACAAAATCTCTAGTAAGAGAAACGTCAAAGTCTCTAAGAGAAAGCTGACCAGAAATAAGCCCTTGGTAAAGGATACTTATTTTCAAATATACGGGCAGCTAAGTAGTAAAGACCCTAGTAAGGGATCGCTACTTTCGGACGAGTGTTGCTCACTCCAGGAAGGCGGCTAGGCAATTGTTAGACCATGTCTCTAAAGCTCGTCCTTGGCAATTTCAAGCGAGGCTTGGCCAAAGTTGGCCGCTCTCCTTCTTAGACTATGGCTCGTCCATCATATATGGTTGAGCTTAGCCCAAGAAGGGGGGGGATGAGACAGGCCTATAGGACGAGCTAAAGAGAGAAGGTCGTCTAAAAAACCGAGACAAATCGAAATGCCTTTGAGATATTTTGATACTACAGGACGAGTGTTACCAACTCAAGAAAAACGGCTAAAGTGTGGCTCGTTTAAAAGGAGAAGACCATCTAAAGTTCCAGGACGATCCTCTATAAGCACTTGGGCACTTTTTGAGAAATTTGTAATCGTCCAAGGGCAAGGATCAGAAGTGGCATGCGCAGTTCAATTAAATATCGTAGACCGTCCAAAAAATTTCAGGACGAGTCACTTCTTTTGGATGCATTTTCGGTCGTCTAAGGGCAAGCACGTTGTTATTTCTTTAAACATCTGTGATGATCGTCCAACATTCAGGACGAAGCTCATTCAATACTTAATCAAATTGGAATTCAGAAAGATAAAAGACGAGCAATTGACAAAAATTCTCCTTCATATATGATTGATCAAGAATTACAACCTAAGAGCTGAAGAGTTAAAGGTACAGCGGCAAACAAGCCAAGAAACATGAAAATAAACCTAAAATTAGGCTTCGTCTTCAAAGACGAGTTTCTTGGTCGTCTTCGGGTTCTCCTCCTCGCCGCAGCCTTCGTCGTCGACTCCAAAAACTCCGGAGGTTCCTCGGCACAAACCATAGCACGATGGACGCCCGCCGATACTCCAGACGACGCACGAAGCCGGGGACCTCATCGCCTTCCGCCAAGATCTCAAAGGCCTTGACGGCCCGGCCTTTGAGACGTTTCAACAACTTGAGCCAATCCGTCCTTGGCATCGTCAAAAGCCTGAGCTGCCTCCCTTTCCAGACGGGCAGTCTTCGCCCTTAGGAGAATGTTCTCCCTTCTCAATTCAACAGCGGCAAGGAGAGCAACATCTCTTTCACCCTTCAGCTCAGTAGAAACAGTATCAATAACCATCTTCAAATGGTCCAGCTCCTTGTATAGGTCTTGGATGGTAACAAGATAGTTCTTGTTCTCGGACTCCAAGTTAGCTGACCTCTTCTCCAAAGCATCCAGGGATTGACGATGAAGGGTATTAACCATCTCAATGTCATGGATGGCCTTGTCGCCTGCCGTTGTAGCCAGGTGGACGAGATGCTTATTCTCTTTTCTCAGCTCCCTCGCCCACTCTTCGAGAAGCATGCCGCGAGCAAAAAGCCGGGACAAGAAAAACATATCAAGTCATTAGACGAGTTACAAAAACAAGTAAATTTTGAACAAGTATAAAACAAAACCGGCAGGAAATTATACCTCGGCAAGAAAAGTCGGGACATGTAGCCCACATGCCCGGCAGATGCTCCCCTTAACCCTTTGATGTAGGATTCGTGGTAGCACTTGAAGAGCTCCCGCTAAGCCGATCTTTTTCTCCCTTAGACATTTTGGCAAAAGCAGAGAAGACTCCTCGTCCGAGTCTATGGTAGTAGGAGTTGGGGGTATAGTGGGGCCTTTGCCCTTATCTGAAAGAGGGGGAGAGTCAGTTATCTGGATGGGAAAAACGATGGCTTGTCTATTGGACGGACTCATAGACTGTCCGCCGACCCGCACTGTCCTAACTCTATTCGGATAATACGACTCACCAGACGAGATGGAAGCCGATCTAACAGCCAGCGGCATCTGCGACACCAGCTTTGCCACCGAACCACTGAAGCCGGGGTAGTTCTCAGGCTGCCCGTTTCCCCGGAACAACCAAAGCCAAGGCCGACTCGGCCCGACTTCGCCTACGTCGAGGGCAAAACGTCCAACCGACCGGCAGGGTCGAACTCTTCTCCCACTCGGCAGAAAACAGCAGCCAGAAGGCCCCACTTTCGGGACTTTATCTTTGGGGGAGGCATGCTCTTCTCCCCAGCCTTCACCAAAGAAGAGTCGACTTCTCTCGCCCTCTTCCTTGTAAAGCCCTTAGGCTTTTTCGCTGGAGGTTGGTCCGTTACCGCGGTAGGCCTCTTCTTGGACGAGGACGACTTCCCAAGGGGAAGTTTGTTCGTAGGAGCATTTTTCTGCAAAAAATAAATAAGTTATCATACTCGGTCGTCCCAAGGGCAAAAGTTCAAAGAAAAAATTACAATGTCTCAGACCGAAAATCACCCAAAGAAGGAAGGCGTCCTATAATGGACACCTCCATTCCTCAGGGGACCTCGTCCGAAAAAATTTCCGAATGCAGAAGAAGCCGATACAAAGGAGGAAGCCGTCCCAAAATTGGACGGGCTAAAATGACTCTCGTCCAAAGGCGTAAAATCAATTCTTCGTCCCGTTTTGTAACTTGAAACCCTTCAGACGAGCATTGCCCAAAGAAGGTGGCCGTCCAAGCATGGACGCTTTCCTTCTTTGGGTTATCCTCGTCCAGGGAAAGGTACAATTACTTGGACGAGTTCCAATGGTACTCGTCCAAAGACATTCAGCCTTTCAGACGAGAATGGCCCAAAGAAGGTGGCCGTCCAAGCATGGACGCTTTCCTTCTTCGGGTTATCCTCGTCCAGGGAAAGGTACAATTACTTGGACGAGTTCCAATGGTACTCGTTCAAAGACATTCAGCCTTTCAGACGAGAATGGCCCAAAGAAGGTGGCCGTCCAAGCATGGACGCTTTCCTTCTTCGGGTTATCCTCGTCCAGGGAAAGGTACAATTACTTGGACGAGTTCCAATGGTACTCGTCCAAAGACATTCAGCCTTTCATACGAGAGTGGCCCAAAGAAGGTGGCCGTCCAAGCATGGACGCTTTCCTTCTTCGGATTCAGCCTTTCAGACAAGAATGGCCCAAAGAAGGTGGCCGTCCAAGCATGGACGCTTTCCTTCTTCGGGCTATCCTCGTCCAGAGAAAGTTACGATTACTTGGACGAGTCCAAAGAGTACTCGTCCAAAGATATTCAGAATCTCAGACGAGAATGTCCCAAAGGTGAATGTCCATGCTTGGACGTTTTCCTTCTTTGGGTAATTCTCGTCCAAAGATTGGATGTCAATTCCGGACGAGCTAGAATGATCCTCATAAAAAAAAAAAAAAAAAAAAGATGTATATATATAATTTACCAGTGTCTCAGCCCTCTTTTCGGCACTACTTATGGCATATTCCTTCCATAGATTGTCTGTGAATTTAGACATGCCTATATCTCCCGTCCAAGAAGCCTTGAGACGTGTTCTGGCCGAGTCTGCGGCAAAAAGACAAAAAATTGGTTAGTCTAATGAATTATGGACGAAGAGTTTTACTTGGGGATTTTGAATATATACCTTTATCATTGGCCAACCGCAACCCGGCGGCCACCAAGAAGTCGTCTTGGTAAAACATTTCTTTAAAGGGTATCCAGTTAGATGGTCCCTTAAAAGATTGTTGGCCGGGCCTGGAGTACTCCTTTACTCTGAAGTACTCCACCACTTCTTCGTCGAAGCTATCCTCCAGGTCCAGCCAGGACTGCTTCCGCCCCGTGTTCGTGACGGACTGATTATAGAATCTATAGCTCTCAGTGGCCGAATCATTGGCCGCCTTTAAGAAAATGAAGTCAGGCTTCCAGTCGTGCATTTTTTACGGCTTTCCCCAAGCCGTCATAAAGCCGGGACGGTTGCAAATGCTTAGCCAAGCCCCGTCCACGGCCCCAGGTACCTTGGCCACATAATGGATGTGAGTGAAGGCTTGAATGGAAAGGGCTAAGCCGCGCAGCTCACTGACGGCAATGAACGTCAAGACGTTGTGCCAAGCATTTGGAGCCAGCTGATTATGGCCGATGTGGTAGAACTGCAGTATTTGTTCTACGAATTCATGGAGAGGGAATCTCAATCCCGCGTCCAAGGCCAGTTTGTAGACGGCGAAATGATTCCTGGGAGCGCTCAGGATCGTCGCGTCTTTATTCGGAATAACAAAGGAGAAGCCCGGTATGGGCATGTGGGACAACAAATAGTTAGGGTCTGGTCCGATTTTCTCCAACCATTTGCGGTTGACCAAAATAAAGCTGGGGTCAGAGAGGGGACCTAGACGCCTTCTAATTTCCGACGAGGTAGTAGAAGCCTCGTCTGATTCTTCGGCATTATCAGACTCAGTGGCGTTATCATCTTCGCCGGTTTCCTCCATGTTGGTGTCCCTGCCAGAAGGACCTGCCTCAGGGCTTATTTCGATTCCTAAAAAATGGTCAGGGGAAGGAGGTCCGTCCAAAGGTCCAAAGACTCGAACCTCCCTTGCCCCGTCCCGGTACCCGTCCGGTTGACTCTTCCATATCTGAACCTGTTTGACGGGATTATTACTCTTCGTCTTAGACGGGCCGTTTGCTTGACGCGCGCCCAGATTACCCGGCACGGTAAAGACTGGGTCGTCGACTTTCTCGGCCAAAACTATGAAAAAATATGTACTCGGCCAGAAGAGGCCCAACTCTAGAATGTGCCGAAGAAGAAGTATCGGTTCTAGGGTCAAGACAAGCTCTTGGTCGGCTAGGATTGTTTGACGAAGAAAATTCCATTTTATTGCTTTTCTAAGAAAGAATAAAGAATAAAGAAGAAAGAAAAGAACAAAGAAACGATACCTGCTAAGAACGTCTGGACGATTCGGTGAAGAATGCTGAAGCTGGACGATCTCCCTCTCACTCTAGAAAATTTGCAGAGCTTCTCTCTCTAGAAAAATTCGTTCAAGATGTGAAATGATCAAATGTTTCCACACCAAGTTTATTTATAGAGGAGAAAGAAACCAGGGGAGCCGGTCAAGAATGACCGGAGAAAGGGTACAACAACGGTCGGTCATGACCAGGTAAAACCCGTAAAAGGCGCGTCCTTTCATTCATTTCAAATAAAGCTACCTTGGGTTAAAAAGTCTTAACCGTCAGATGGGCCTAATGAAGCTACCTTGGGTAAAAGGGCCTTAACCGTCAGATGGGCCAACAGTGAAAACCCTTTTAGGGGCAAATGTTGTAGCCTAAAATCTACGGTTCCTCTTACGACACTTGGGGTCATCTGAGCCCTACATGTGTCCCCCCCTGATGAATAGAGGAAAAAGATCTACCCTTTGGGCTAGGCTCATATTGGTTAAAAGGCTACTTTTCTGGCCCAAAAGGAAGTCAGAGGCCAGCCCTGTGAGGTGGCTGCATGAGAGTGGTTGATAAACCCTCTCAAATCATGGCCTGCCACGTGTCATGATCTGATTCTTCAGCCAATCAGAAGCCACTATTGTAGGGCAGATTTTAAGGTTTGCTGTCATCTTGCTATCACTATAAATACCCCTGAAATCAGGAGAAAGATCATTCAATGCAAACAGTGCAAAGTTACTCTGTAAAACTACTCTCTCACTTTCTCTCTCTATCTCTACTTTCTCTTACAACTCCTGATATCTGACTTAAGCATCGGAGGGGGAACCACCGCCCAAACCTCCAGGGTGGGTCCCTTTTTGCAGGTTCGGGAGTAAAGCTCAGGCTTGGACTAGGTTGATTCAGACATTTGTTGCACAAGTCTCCAAAGAAGAACATCTAAGGGATACTAGTTTACTTGCTAGACAAGAAAGCACCATCTACAGCTTACTTGTTGGACAAGCGGACTAAACAATTGTTATTATTGTTATTATTATTATAATTTTATTTATATTATTATTATTATAAAATTATTATTATTATTATTATTATTTTTATTATTTTTATTATTATATTATTATTATTATTATTATTGAAAGTTGTGCATAGTAATAAAATGATAGTAATAGTAATACTAGTAATGAAATACAAAGTATTAATAATATTAGTAATAATATGTTTTTTTAAAAAGATCGATCGATCGGATCATATCGATCGTATCGATCGATCGATCGATCGAAAAAAAATAAGTTCGATCGATCGGATAAGTTCAGATCAGAAAATTTCAGGTGAACTAAACATAGCCTAATAGTACTAAGATGGAAAAAAGTTGAGTTCCGATCTCCATCCCGTATTCAGTCCACTCGAGATTTTTGATACCATAACAATTCTTCTTGGGCTAAAACCTCATCAAGATTTTTTCGGAGCTTAGCTTCAAGTTTTATGAGATCTCTTGATCTTGACACAGCAAGGCATCTCTGTACTCCAACAATTCGTGCCAACAACGTTCTTTTTTGTTTAAAGATGTTGTGAAAAGTGTTCTGGTTCTAGTCTTGGAGTTTAAGAGCCATGTGTTTTAGATGTGTAACAAGAGGTGTTGTATTGTTCCAGTTTTGCTCTACAATATCCTCAAACTTTTCATGTGTCATCCACGCAGCTTGAAAGCGAAAAGGTTCATTGATACTGGCTAAAGGAGCGAATCCATTGGGAGAAATTAAATATGGGACAATGATCTGATTGAATGTCTGGAAGGTTCTTGGCCGCTGCACTTGCAAATTTGAGACTCCATTCTCCATTACAGAGAGCTCTGTCAAGACGAGTACTAGTCCTGGTATCGAGGGAAGAACCACGAGCCCAAGACTGGAAGTATTTATAGGTTATTTAATAGTACAAACATAATTGTACAAGCATAATTGTCTGATTTAGTTTATAAATTGATGAGGTGGAAGTATTTATCGGATTCAGGTCTAATTATATTTAGACTCCACACCCTGGACTAAACGTATGTAATACTTATTTTGTTGTTTTTTCAGTTGCTACACTTCTTATTTTCACGCCATCCAATGCGTTACATTAATCAATAATATCTTTACTTACGCAAAGCGAAAAATTATAAAAAGTTGATATTATGAAAATATGCATCAAGATGAATCAAATAAGATATCACTTGATTGTGTTATTTTTTTATACATAAGGAATAACAAGTCGAACAAGTTTACTTAGTGAATAGTAGTTACTATGCGAGCGTAGCATCTAAAAAAACGAAGTAAGTATAAGATTAAATATTCATTTTTGGTTTCAATAATTTGTATCTTTTTGTAATCTTATAGGATTATTGCATGTATTTAGAAACGAAAGAAGTATGTAACAAGACCACGCCGGAGGAGAGTTTGACGACATAAAAGGTCAACAGGGTTCCATCCCAATTAAAACCATTGATAATAAGTGGTGCAAGCAATCAAACTTATATGTTAGTCATTATCTCTCTATTTCTCCAACACAAATTCTTGAAAAAGACGGTCTCACGTTAGTGTTAACATGAGACCAACTGATGTCATGCTAACAGTGGAATTAGTTAAGCGCTTGGACCTATTAGTTATGCTAGTAAAACCATCACATTTCCCCCTCAATTTATATTTTCTCTCTCCTATGTCCCTCTCCTCTATCAACTTTCATTTCTCTCTCCTCTACACTCTTGTTTCTCTCTCATCTGCACTGCCATTTCCTTCTGCTCCACCCAACTTCCATTACTCTATAAAGCCTACATCTCTTTCTTTTTTTTCTTTACTTTTTCGAACATTTAAAACTTTCAACTAACGTCATTTTTCGCTTCTTCTTCAATCTTGATGATGAGATATGATGCTTAGTTCAGTTTCTCTCGCTTAAACAAGAACATTGTTGCATCAAAGTCAAGTAAGTGTATTCTTAATTCCCCTAAAAAAGTATATTCTTAATTCTCAAAGCTCATTGTTTCCCTCTATCTATGGGTCCAAAATCTAATATATCTCTTACTATAAGTTATGGTTTTTAGGTAGATAGCTATAATTTTTTATCGTAATATATGTTTTGGGTAAGTAGTAATGGTTTTCTGGTAATTAGTTATCATTTCCAGGTAAATAGTTATGGTTCTGGGTAAATAGTTATATTTGTAAGGTTAATACTTAATAGTTATGGTTTTTAGTTATTAGTAACTGTTTACACGTTATTAGTTATAGTTTTCATGTTATTAGTTATAGTTGTCGAGATGAAATATGGTCTTGGGTGGATACTAAATAGTTATGGTTTGCTTGTTATATATTGTTATGGTTTTCGGGTTAATAGTTATTGTGTTGGATTGTTAGTTATAGGTTTAGATAAAAAAGTTATTGTTTTGGGCTAGGATTATGGTTGTTTGGTTGATATTATGATTTTGGATTGATAATTATGATTTATTGGTTAATATTTATGAGTTTTAATTTATTAGTTAACATATTTTTTCATTAAAAGTTATTTTGTAAGAATATTGCACATTTTTTGTAGTTTAGTTAAATTATACAGCTAGACCATAATCAAACGCGTGAGAATCATAGCGTCTCACGTTAGTCTTAACGTGAGACGATCTATTAAGAGACTTACTATTCGGTGACTTACTTGGAGTCCATTGCCTCTTTATAGATATCTCAAATGGTCATCTTGGTATAAAAAAAGGAACATTTAACTTAGTACTAAAAAAGGACTACCTATATGGCATTATATAAGGAGGATCAAGGTCGATTTAGTAGTTGTAAGGCTCTCCTTCCACCCTTGTGACAAGATTCGATTCTCTTTCAAAATGATGTTATATAAGCCTTAACTTATGCAGGAATTATTCTTTTTGGGTGGGAATTGTTCTCAAATTTGAGCGTAATATTAATACGTTATTTGTAGATATTAGAAATATACTCCATATGTTAATGAGAATATTATTGTATTTTGAAATATTATAGTCCCTGCGTTCTTTTTTTATGTTCATAGTTTAACTTTTTTTGTGTCTCATAAAAGATTTTAACTAGGAACATCAAAAGAGAACAAAAGAAGTATCATAAATTTCTGCTATGTTTTGGAAATATTATATATTTTTGGAAAAATTTGTTAGAAACAACCTTTTATAAGACACTTTTTGTCAGAAACAACCTTTTACTTTTTTTTTGTCAAAACAAACCTTAAAGTTAAATTTTTTTGTCACATTAAACCTTTGGCCGGAAAAAAACCATTGACTTAGTTTTCAGGCGTTGACCATCCCAACCCCACCCACGAAACCACCCCCCACCCCACGAAATCAGCCCCCTCGCTTTCCCCCACCCTCGAAACCACCGCTTTCTTCCCCCCACCCTCAAAACCACCAACCCTCACTTCCCCCCACCCCGAAACCACCCATTCCTTTTTTCTTCGTTAGGGTTTAGGTTTGTTCGAGTGGGGATTTAGGGTTTGAGGGGCACGGTTGAGGGTGGAGGGAGGGGTCGGGGGTCGGTTTTGGGGGGTGGGGGAAGTGAGGGTTGGTGATTTTGAGGGTAGGGGGAAGAAAGCGGTGGTTTCGAGGGGTGGGGAAAGCGAGGGGGCCGATTTCGGGGGATGGGGGGGTGGTTTCGTGGGTGGGGCTGAGATGGTCAACGCCTGAAAACTAAGTCAAGGGTCTTTTTCCGGCCAAAGGTTTAATATGACAAAAATATTTTGGTTTAAGGTTTGTCTTGACAAAAAAAAAATTAAAAGGTTGTTTTTGACAAAAAGTGTCTTATAAAATGTTGTTTCTGACAAATTTTCCTATATTTTTCTAATATCTCCAAAATCTCTAATTTGTTACTAATATTTTTTTTGAAAGTAAAATTAATTCATTAATAAAGGAGTCATACGACATCTACAATAGAAATCAGGAATAACAAATACATAATAATTTTGAACAAATAAAATTCAGAATTTACAAAAGCACGATCGTTGTGTAGTAGATCTAACAATTCCGCATACCCTCGTCCACATCGCTGTTTGATACAGCCTTCAACGAGGGGGTCTTCTGATATGTTGTAGCTTTGAAATAGAATTAAATATGATTCCATTTATTATAATTGTAGATCTGAAATCTGCTTCGACACCTCATAATTCTTCATCAATGATCCAAAATTACAATAATTCATCTAGAAACAAAGGAGTAAACTAAAATCTCTCCCAAGGAGAAGAGAATAAACGCTTTCTTTCAAGGGAGAAACGATCCTCTCTTTAAAGGAGGAAGTATTATTCAAACAAGAACGAACATAAACAAAGCTAAACAACAATGAAAATTAAAATTAAGGTGGGGCTATCCAGCGATAAAATCGATGGAATCTCCTTTGAAATTCACTAATGGAGGCTAGGATTTAGGAGAGAAAAGGAAAGAAGGGAGTGAAGGAGAAAAAACTTTCTTCATACTAGATCTTTTTCCTAAAATCATACCTTGTCACTAATATTATATATTTTTCTAATATCTCCAAACCTTTTTATTCCCCTTTGCATCCCTTTTCAATTTTTTTATGTAACACATTATTATCGTCATTTTAAAAGAAGATCAAATTACAGTAAGGCCACAATTTATTTACCAAATTACCAACATATACTATATAGGATTTTTTAACTACAATAATACAAACATTTGGTCGTTCTCTCGAAATAATAAAAACTTTTGATTATTTTTTAATAATACAAACTTTACATCAAAATTCCTCCAGTAGGCCAAGTTGACTTGTAACCTGTAAAACAGGTAAAAAAATTATAAAATGATCTTTCTTCTTTCTCCCTCCTCCCCCAACCCCCCACCCACCTGAACCACCTCAGCCCCTCCCCCACCCCATAGCCACCACCGAAACCACCCCACATCCACCACTAAAACCACCCCACAGCCACCACCGAAGCCACCTCACCCCCGAAATACACAAAACCCAACCCACAACCACCATGAACCCCACCCACCAAATCCTATCAACACCACACTCACCACAACGGATGAAACCACCCTCACCACCCCCTCACCCACCACGAAACCGCCTTCCCCACCCAAGAAACGTCCCCACCCGAACCCAACTCCTCCCCCAACCCGAACCCAAAAATTAAGCTTCCCTCTTTCCTCCCCCAACTCCTCGCCTTTACAGAGGAGAGAGAAAATTCATGGTGTTCCATTCAATTCAGCGATTTCTAGGGTTTTGCGCTTCAAATTGGAGTTGCTGATTGAGGAATTTTGAGGAGAGAGAGAGAATTTGGGGATTTACAAATGGCGACGCCATTAACGGGGCTTGGACACAAAGATGGAAGTGGAGGTGGAGTCTCGGGCGAATTCGACTGGGGTTAGGGGGAATTCGACGGGGTAGGGGAAGGGTGGGGTTCTGGGCTCGCGATGGGGGGGTGGGGTTCTGGGCTTGACGGGGGGGAGGATGAAGAGAGAGAGTGGTTGAGGGAAGGGCCGAAGGCTGGGCATGGTCAGTGGCCAGGGGTGGGGTGGGGTGGGGTGGGTGAGGGAGAAAGAAAAAAAGGTTTTTTTTGTTTTTCAAATTTAAATAAAAATTTAAAAAATCAACCAATAAGCAAGCGACACGTGTCCTAGGGGAGTGCCACGTATGCATTTTACCTGCACCAACAAGTTAGGAACCGGTCATGACCTACTAGAGGAATTTTGGCTTAAAGTTTGTATTATTAAAAAATAATCAAAAGTTTGTATTATTGCGAGAGAACGGGCCGAAGTTTGTATTATTCCAGTTAAAAAATCCTACTATATATTATTGAGATTTTAAAAGAAGATCAAATTAGAGTAGTCCACAATTTATTTAATAACAATTCTATCAATTTAGTGTTGATACATTATATAAAGTATTGCAACAAAGATAATATAAGAATAATAATAAAATATAATACACATAGGTTTTTTGAACATATGATTGAGCTTATGTGAATTAATTTGATTTAAATTTTTTAATCCAAAATTTTTCTTTATTTTGTTTCGAAGATCTAATCTGAACTATGTAATTCTAGTTTCACTTGTTTGTAACTACATTCTAATTTGATTTGATGATATATGAAAATAATTTTTGTGATTAGTATAGTATGATTTAATTTGACCTTACGTGTCTCCTTTGAGTGAAGGATATCTTGACATTTATTCTTCTACCTTTAAAAAAAAATTGACCTTACATGATATGATTTAAAGTAGGGAAATTTCCTCAGGTACCTCTAAGGTTTGACGTAATTCTCAAATTACCCCTCACATTTGGGGAATTCCTCAGATACCCCTGAACTTTGTGTTTGGGCTCAAAATACCCTTATCATACACCGAAATTCAAGTGCATTAATTTCCTAAGGTACCCTTGAAACTTAAACTTTGAACTTCAAAATTCAATAAGGGTATTTTGAGAATTAAGCCAAACCTCAAGGATACCTCGGGAAATTTCCCTTTAAAATAAGTAATAGGATTCTTAAATAAGGTGAATTAAACGTAATTTAGTATCTATTGGAAGCATTATACGGCTCATGTCTCATGCTATTTTTGTGTGTGCGTAAATGAGCGACTACACGCAGTGATGTAGACGTAATTCGATTTCAGATCTTGGATACCACCCTCATATACTCACATCTCATGTTGTAAGTGCAATGCGCGGTCTAACCGCAAAAAGGAAGATGTCCCGTCATGGGCCTAATGGCAATGACTCTTAAGTAATATGTTTGTCTTCCCAAATTAATTAGGTTGCCCCATTTCCAATGGAAGCAATAAATGAAGCATTACACAACTTCAAGTCTTCAAACTCATGTCAAGACGCAAGCTCGTATAAGTGCACGGAAGAAGGCCATCAGCCGAGTTGGATGGGCCTAATGGCAATGACCCTATGCATATCTGATCCATTTGAAAGTGGAAGCATTTGATGACTATTGACTACTAGTACGGATATTTTCTCCTTAGCCTTTACCTTAAAAAAATAGGTAAAGTCAAATAAATTTAGATAAGTTCTTTGTTAAGTATTCAAAGAAGTTCTAACACCTTATACAATAATGTTTAAATGAATTTAGACAAAGTTCAATTCAAATAAATTTAGGAAATTTTAAGTAAAGATAACGCACCTTTAATGACGCAAACGTAGATACCTACGTGTTGGCTTTTATTAGAGTCCACTACCTTTTTTTTTTTTTGAAATTTGAGTCCACTACCTCTATAGAGATATTTCAAATGACTAAATTACCATATTGGTATTAAAAAAAGATCTTTGACAATATATAGGTAAAAATAGAGGCTTATAGACAAATTAGTATTAAAAATAGTTCTGGCATAATGAAAGCCTTAATTTTAGAAACAAACGAGATTTTAGCCATTTCATATTTAACTTCTTATGGCCGGACTGAACTCAAAATCAAGCATAACATTAATAAGTTACTACAAATCTCTTGTATTTAGGTTTTTTTTCCCTATTCGTACCCCTTTCTAATAATTTTTTATTATAGGAAACACATTATTATTATTTCAATTTTGATTGTGTCCTAAAGAAAGAGAAATAAGGTTTGAAGAGGTGGGTTATTGTTTTTTTTTTTTTTAAAAAGAAAAATCTGTAATAAGCAACTTTTTTGTAAGCAACTTTTTGTGAGGAACAAATTTTTAAATTTTTTTTGTCAAGAGAAACCTTAAACCGAAAGAACTTTGTTAGAAGAAACTTGATGCCGTATTCCGGTGTTGACCAATATTTTCCGGCACTGACTCAATTTTTTTATATTAGAAACACACTTTTATAATTTTTTTTGCAAGTTAAAACCCTAAACTAACATTTTTTTTGTGATATACAACCTTACGTAGTTTTTCGGTGTTAACTAAGCCATTTTCGATGAAGACCTGCGCTTGTATATCACATAACCTCTATTTTTTCTATCTCCACCCTTTTCCCCTAAGTTTCTCCATAATATAACTAAGAAGAAAAAAAAAAATAGAATGAAACTCTACAACCCTCTCCCCTCCTTCTTTTCATGCTCATCTTTACAACCCCTTCAAAACCTTCCATTTTCTACTACCATCATTTGATGGAGTGTTTTCCCATCGCGATTATTGATCATTTGCTGCATAATAGTCAAAACGGAGTAGATATGATTCAATTGACAAATTTGGGGGGATAAAACCCTAATTCCAGTAACGCATAACTTGCAAAAAACTATAAGAAATTATAGAGGGAAACATTACATTATCTTGGCCGAATTGGGTTTAATTGAGATGGACAATACTTGAATTGAAAAACCAACAATTTTTTTGAGGATTTGAATGAGAAAAGCTAAAAAAAGAATTATCACAAATGGGAAACAGAGATTGAAGCAGGATAGTATGTATGGTGACTGGGGAAAAGGGTGGAAATAGAATTAAAAAAGGGGTCAAGTGCCACTCTCATCGGTCAACATCGGAGATGGCTTGATTAGCATCGGAAAAACTAGGTAAGGTTTATATCACCAAAAAAAAGTTAGTTTAAGGTTTTAATTTGCGAACAAATTTTGAAAGGTTGTTTTTGTCATAAAAGCCATTGTAAAAGGTTGCTTGTTGCAAATTTTCCAGGTCATTAACTGAGTCAATGTCAAAAAATATTGGTCAACACTAGAATGACGTCATCAGGTTTCCCTTGACAAAGTTTTTTAGGTTTACGGTTTCTCTTGACAACAAAATTTTTAAAGGTTGTTTCTGACAAAAAGTTGCTTATAAAGGGTTGTTTCATTTTCCCAAAAAAGAGAGTTAATTGTAGGCATATTCTTATTGCCTTCGCGGTGTCAGCACGAATTTGACTACCAAATATGTTTTATTTTGGAAATTCGTTTTTAAAAAGATGTCGCCAACAAGTCTTTGAAAGAAGACTCGTAAGCCTAATTGGATACTTGGGAAACAATAGGGAAATCTCAGGGACTTATCCAACGTTGATTTCCCCTTTATGACTTCATAATTGGTCAATGAACCAAAGATTGAGTTCGGGGGTGAGGGTACGAATATGATCATGAATCAAATTCGCCCATTTTTGGCATCTACTTAATACGATTCATGTTCTAGATTTATGCGGTTAGACAACCAAGCAATATCTTTAAACACTCTAAAAATTATTCTATGTTGGTTTATTTGAACAAGCAAAAGTCTTATTTTTATGATATGTTCTTTAAGCAATCAAATTACTAGGAATCTAATTCAATTGTCCAAATAATGACTTTAATGTTGGAACATTTATTTAGGTCTTTGATTAGCAAAAATAAGCATATGAGGTGATAAAAAACAATAAACACATAAGCATGAATATATAAATAATGTAATAAAGGGAAAAATATTAGGAAAGGAATATATTAGAATACATGAATTTTTAATGATCTACATCATGAAAAATTTCTTAGTATTTTCAAAGAGTTAAATTGGAATTTAAATAGTAAGAAGCCCCATGATATACCTTTTTCGTCTAGGTCTTGACTAATGATCCATAGGAGGAGCAATCTTAGACCTTGAATTGAAATTAATGGAGATTGAAGGTTATGTTTTTGAAGTATTTAAGGAATATATTTCGAGGGTTTTAGGTGATATTTGTGTGTAAATCTGTCATGAAGTCGTGTTTCAAAGCCAAATGGAATGAGGTCTATGTATAGAAAAATTATAAAAATAGGATAAGATCCTAGTTGCGCAACGCGCAAGCCTGATGCGCGGTAAGCATCAGTTATGCGCGGTACACATCAACTATGCGCTCCACGCATTAGCAACACGATTTAGAATTTTGATGACTGTCTCGATGTCACGCGTGCGCACCGTTGTTGTACGGGACGCAACAAGCTGCACATTGTGCAACCGCAGATTTGGCTGAGTTGTATTTGCTATCCGAAATTAAAATACTCTTTTTATCTTTCATTAAAAATTATCATTTTAAACTAGAAATCACTTATCTAGAGGATAAAATCTGATTTTTCATAATATCCTTTATCTTAGAAAATATTTATTTAAAAGGATTTTTTAAAATCACTTACCTTTGCGCAGTCTTCCCAAAACAGTTCCACCTTTCAAAAATATGAGAATAATCCAACCTTTGAGGTATGTCGGCTCAAAATGGGTCATTTTAACCTATGACCTGTTTGACCGGTAAAAAAAATTTGTTAACCTTTTTTTACCTTCCAAAAATAATTATTAACACAATTAAATAACTAACCCTTCCCACCCCCTCCCACACTGCTCTTCCTCCTCCTACACCCCTGCCACCAGCAGCCACCCCCATGTCTATCTCTATCCCTCTTTCCTTCCTCCCTCGCTACCACCACTACCTCCATTCCCCCTCACTCCCTCTCACCCCTTCTCCCCTTTTTATTCTCTCTCATCCCCTAATAAACCCACGCAAACCCCTCCGCTCTCGCTCTCTCTTCCACTCCACTCTATATGCTAATTTGATCAACCCGCGGCCTTATATATTTTGCTATTATCACCAACTTTATGTCTAGCTTAGTCTTGGAGTTAAACAAGGTGACCTTGAGTTTCGAAGTTCTATCCCCTAAACTCCTAAAGCATGTGAAGAGTTTTATCCCCTTCTCAACCTCTCCTTAGGCTCTATTTTGTTCACCTTATTTTCACTTATTTCAGATCAGATCATATCAGATCAGAAAAAATAGTTCAGATTGGATTAGATTAGATCATGCTTATATTTAAAAATTTATCATTATTATTATTGTTGTTGTTATTGTTATTGGTATGATGATTATTATGATTATTATTATGGGAAATTTCCTGAGGTACCCTTGAGGTTTGGCTTAATTTTCAAAATACCCCTATTGAATTTTGAAGTTCAAAGTTTAAGTTTCAAGGGTACATTAGGAAATTAATGCACTTGAATTTCAGTGTATGATAAGGGTATTTTGAGCCCAAACACAAAGTTCAGAGGTATTTGAGGAATTCCCCAAATATAAGGGGTAATTTGAGAATTACGTCAAACCTCAGGGGTACTTGAGGAAATTTCCCTATTATTATTACTAATATTATCATGATTACTACTCCTCCTCCTCCTCCTAATACTACATTGCTACTGCTACTACTCCTGCTCCTGCTCCTGCTCCTGCTACTGCTACCGCTACTATTACTGCTACTGCTACTGCTACTGCTACTGCCACTGCTACTTCTACTACTCCTTCTGCTACTAGGGGTGTTAATTTCGGATATCCGAAAATTTTGGATCGGGAAAAATGCGATCCGAATCCAATCCGAAAAATTTCGGTTCGGATCGGATCAGATCGATATCCGAAAACTAAAAAATAGAAATTTTCAAAGGAAAAGTTCATAAAATAAGTTTCGGATCTGATCGGATATTTCGGATATCCGGCCTTGAAAACGGATATTTCGGATAGGATATTCGAAAATATTGGAAAAATTCCCATGTTTCGGAAATTTTCGGATATCGATATCCGAAAATTTCCGATCGGAAAATTATCGAATATCCGATCCGAAATATTCAAAAACTAAAAAAGCGGATCGGATATCCGAAAAACCGGATCGGATCGACCGGATCACAGATCAGATCTACCGGATCAGATATTTATGAACACCCCTAACTGCTACTACTGCTACTGCTGCTACGACTACCACTGCTGCTACTGCTATTGCTACTATTACTGCTATTAGTACTGTTGTTGCTGCTCCTCCTCCTCCTACTTCTTTTGCTGCTGCTGCTGCTCCTCCTCCTATTTCTGTTGCTACAATACTTTATACGATTATTACTACTACTAATTAGAGGTGTAAAAAACTAGGTCGACCCACGGGTGAACTCGCCTCCGACCCAGACCTACCTGTTCCGAGCTGAGAGTGAAAGGTTGAAAAGCCGACCCATTCCGACCTAGTGTCTACCCGTGCCCAGTAGTACCCGTGAAAATGAAAACCCAAATCGATCTGGGCCGACCAAAGTTGTACCCGTACCCAGTTGGACCCGTGAAGTATGACCCAAACCAAACTTGTTTCCGACCCAGAACTAACCCGCACCCAACTTTTCCCGTAAATGGCCCGGTTAGACCAATCCAATTACTACCCAACCCAGTTGCTACCCGACCCAGATACTACACGACCCATATCCAACCCGACCCAAGGCAACCTGACCCAAAACCATTCCGATCCAAGGTTGCCCGACCCAACAATGATATTTATATTTTTATATAAATATTGAATAACAAAAAAAAAACTCAGGGCTATATGGTGAATATCTGAAACATTGAGGGTATATGGTGAATATCTGAAACATTGAGGATATATGGTGAATTTTTCAATTTATCAGGGGTATATGGTGAAAAAACGAATAACAAAAAAATGAAATGAATGTGGTTTTTTTTAGGAAAGATCGAGAGGTAAACCAATAAACTTAGCACAGCAATAAAGGTCAATAGTCATGGCAGTACTTACACCGCTTCACATAGCTTCAAATCGGCCAAACAATGACCAGCAAAAAACTCGATCAAAATTCAGTAAAAGGAAAAATGTATAACACTGAAAGTAGAACAGTAGTTCATAAGTTGCAGACTTCTTTTGTAGTTACAAGTTTACAATTTTTGAGGCTGAAGACTTAAAAGTTTGAGGCATAATCACAATGCAGCAATTGCCCTACAATTAAGACAGTACACTTCACAAATCACAACTCATAGTTACCAAAACTAAATCAATTTACTTCCATTATCACTTAATCACAATAAATCCAACTCATAATCATAAAGAAACAACTATGTAAACCTAACTTAACATCTATTCACTTCACCTCAAATAAACTATACTGTTCCATAATCAATCTCAAAAACTAACATTTAACTTCCTCTATTACTAGAATTAACCACAACCCATTCAAATTCAGATTTAAATTATTTATTTATTGAAAAAGAAATTATCTCACCTGACCAGCTTGAGTAGACATGATAGCAATAGGAGCAGGACCACGAAAAATTAATAACTACAAACCAAACTAAATATATAACAAAAATTATGAACTTGAAAAAACAAATTAAATGAAATTACAAATACAAACTAATAATACATGAAAAAACTTCAACAATTACAAACCAAGCTAATAACACAAGAAAAACGAAGATCAACTAAAAATTAAATTAAACGAAGTTACAAAAACAAATTACAAGAAAACGAAAAACTTAACGAAGATAAAAAAGAAATTACAAGAAAACATAAAAATATAAACGAAGATAAAAAGGAAATAACAAGAAATCAAAATCACCACAGATTTACAAATTATTAATCAAACCCTAGATCCCTAATGGCGGAGTTTGAGGCGGAGAATTACGATTTGCAGATTCAAAGCAGCGAGATCATATTCAATTCGCTGTGGAGGTCATCTTCAACGCGGCGTTGGTGACGTTCGCCTATTTGTTGAAGAGGAGGAGATAGAGAATTTTGATTTCTGATTGTGAGCCTGAGAAGATGGCGCTGCTGGTGGTGGTTTGGGGGAGAAGGAGAAAGGACGATGTAGGTGGTGATGTGGGAGAGAGGAGGGTGAAGAGGCGTGAGAGGAGAAGTGAAATTTACACTAGTAGAAAAATGATAATTTGCGTCTCCCCATTTGCGTCGAACAAAAGAAAGAATGACGCAAATGTTCAGGAACAGATGATTTGCGTCGGATATTAACAAAGATGCGACGCAAATAACGACAACAAATGAGTAAAAAGAAGATTTGCGTCGGACGGTCTGGAGCACTTGACGCAAATGATTGAAGAAATGATTTGTGGATCCGACAATGTGCGTCGGATTGTCCCTAGTGTGCGACGCATATAGGATTTAAAGCAATATGGACCGCGATTTGCATTGGATGGGCCAGGAGACACGACGCAAATCATGATCCACATTTTTAAGCCGTGTAAGTTTAGGCCTTAGGGTTTTATTTCCATCCTTTACTCTCACTTCCTCCAGCCGTTTTCAATTCTCTCTCACTCTCACCTTCTTCCAATTCAACATGTTTTCAATTAGGCAATTTCCTATCTTCTCTCTCCAAATTCTCTCTTGCTCTCACTCTTTCTCCCTTGCAATAGCTCTCTCTAGAGGTCCTCTGCCTCCCTCATGCGTCCTCAATATCCTTATTTTGGGTCACTCGCCGGCTGGTCCTGAATGTTGTCGGAGACAGATGCTTTGCCGATGGATGCGCCAGTATTGTTTACCTAAGATTTAATTTTCTTGGTAAATTATTCAATCTCTCCGCGTTTTCAACTTTCCTGCAAAAATCATCAACCCTGAATTCTCGATTTCTAACTTCATATTTCATCGTCTCACTAAAATATCGATTAGTATCAAACAAATTACAATCATAATCAGAAAAACTCGAATGAAATATGGCCTAATTTCAATATCGTTTTCAACATGTTTTGCTAGCCAGCCACTTTGTCGATGCTTCTCATGGTGGCCGCTGCTGTCGATGCTTCACGTGGTGGCCATCAACGACGTTCGCCATCTCTTACAGGTTCGATTTTTTTTTAATTTGAGATCTGATTTGTTTGGCCTTTCGTTTTTCAAATGTTTTTTAAGGGCGAAGGTGAAGGGCGACTATAGTTGACGATGAAGATTGAAGAACATTGAGGTTATTTGAGGTTATTATATTTAGATTCAGATTGAAGAACATAAATCGTATGTAGCTTTACATGCTTTGCCGGTGGATGCGCCAGTATTAGATTCAGATTTGAGGTTATTTTTTTTAAAGTTTTTCCCCTAAATTGTATTGGATTAGCCTTTAATTTCATATTATATTAGCCTTCGAATTTTTTTAATTTTTTTGGATCTATGTAATTCATGTTGTAATTGTAAATTTTTTTCTCATAATTTTGTGTAGAGTAATGGTTGGATATTAATTTTTAGGGTTTTTTTTTGTGTTAGACCAGATTTTTTTGGGTTCAAATTGTTTTATAATAATGTTCCTTGCTCCTCTTCAATTCTTTCATTTGGCTATTACAAAACCAATCGCACTTTAGATCTTGAACTTTCTTTTTACTTTTTCATATTATTTTCAAACCAATTACTTTGCAGTTGAAAGTTTGAATCGTATTCAATACCTATTTGCATCGGCTGTAGCTCATCGTCCGACGCAAATCACCAATCATTTGCGTCAGATATTATTCTCCATCTGAAGCAAATCCCCCACCATATGGCATTATTTTGGACTATTTGCGTCGCGTATTGCGACCCGTGCGATGCAAATGGCTCTGAATTTACGTCGAATGCGCATCTGACGCAGATAACATTTGGACAATTTGCGTAGAGACCTGTGGCGTCGAGCCCCAATCCAACGCAAATGAGGGTCTAGAATCCGACGCAAATCGTCATTTATGTACTAGTGTTACTGAAGAGGATTCAAGAGAATTAGAAATGTTAGGGTTTGAGATGGACTCAAAAAACGAGGGGTTTTTTTGTACCAGATAGAACTTTAGGTTTTTTTTAAATCTTTTTTCATCCGTTGGATTGAACATTTAAGGGCTGAGATTAGCTCTCATCCCAATTATGAATTTCTTTTTTTATTTTTCAGAAGATAGTAGAGAAATGAAGGGCTGAGATTTGCTCTTCTCTAATCAATGATCTCAATTCATGATCCATTATTACATTCTTTTTTGACCAATGGGCATTTAGAGTGACCAAGCACATGGATTGCTAAGTTAATGTATTAATTAATGGTTGAAATTTGTTTTTTTTTTCAAATCAACGGCCTTAATTTTGATACTATTTTGATTTCAGTATTCTAAATTTGTAATTCTAGTATTGATTTAATTTGTTTAGTAATTTAGTTAACTTCATAAACTAGTAGTATTATTGTTAGAAATTAATAGAAATTATAAACTTTAGAAATTTAATTAGTAAAGAAATTATTATTAAAAACTTCGTACATTATAAATATGCGAAGTTGCGAACATGTAAAAACAACTTACTAATTAGTGCTTACAAGTTACAACTTACGAGTGGTGATTACCACTTTATTTAAATTTAATGTTAACATGTAAGAATTAAGTTAAAACCTAGAGTCCGAGCGTAAAATGATAACAAACTGAGTGACTGACAATTAGTCGATTATGGTTGATGGCTCGACATTAGGATTATGTCATTCAGGACTTAATGTCTTAATAATTACATTTTCAACTTGAATAATTATGTCTTAGTTTATTGCGTTATTGTTGATACTTGTTATTGACTTATTGTGTTATCTTTGTATTATGACTAATATGTTATCGCTTTATCAGTTATTTGTTAATTAGTATTTGTATTTCACTATTTTTGTACTTACTAGTTACTACTTAGTACTAAACTACCAATTAACAATAACAAAGTAACAAGTTTGTGAAGTTAGTGAATAGTGGTTAACACAAAATAACAATTCACTTATTGATTTGTTTTTTTAGGAAGTTATGAATTCAGGAAAAATCGAACAAATTAGAATTATAGCAAGAACCGAAACCGAACAAGTTGATTTGAGTCATTTGACTTATGTGTGGTTTGATCGTTAATGTATCAATCATTAATCAATATTCACTAATCACTATTAGTGTACAATTTCATAAGTTTAAACAAACTTCATACTTTTCATGCTTTCCTATTAATAATTCCAGAAGTTCATACTTCATCACTTCATGTCTCCATCTTCATACAATCATACTTTAGTCTTCAACTCTACATATTATTATATTATATCTAAGGTTTTTTTCACCAAGTACCCCCAAGTTTTCAGAAAATTCACCAAGTATCCTCACAATTTTCAAAATTCACCAGGTACCCCCGAGTTTCATGGTAATACATCAAAATGCCCTTAATGACTAACGACGTTTAACTTCGTTAGTCATTAACCCTAATTTTTTTAAAACCCTAATTAACCTCTCTCTCCCTAACCCCTCCCCCACCACCCACGAACCCTAAACCCTATATTTCATCGCCAAAACGACTTTTTTAAAAAAACGGACGCCACCAACGAACCTTGAGGGGCACGAATTTCGAGCAGCCCATCAAAACAAGTACCAATACGATTGTATTGTGGGCACGCTTCCCGAGGCGATATTAAACGGCAGATTTCACCGCCAAAACGATCTTTTTTGAAAAAAGGACACTACCGACGACCCTTGTTGGGCATGAATTTCGATAAACCCATCCAAACGAGTACCAATACAATGGTATTCTGGGCACACTTCCTGAGGGGATCTTAAACAACCGATTTCACTGCCAAAACGGCTTTTTTTGAAAAAACTGATACCATCGACGACCCTTATAGGACACGAATTTCAAGAAGCCCATCAAAACGAGTACCAATACGATGGTATTCTAGGCACGCTTCCCGAGGCGATCTTAAATGTCTGATTTCACCGTCAAAACGACTTTTTTTTGAAAAACGGACGCCCGCGACAATCGTAAAGGGCACGAAATCCGAGAAGCCCATCAAAACGAGAATGTATATAATGGTATTCTGGCACTTTCCGAGGTGATCTTAAACGTCTAATTTCACCAGTAAAACGACTTTTTTTATAAAACGGACACCACCGACGATCCTTAAAGGGCACGAATTTCGAGAAGCCCATCAAAACGAAAAAATACCAATACGAATGTATTCTAGGCACGCTTCCCAAGACGATCTTAAACGACCGATTTCACCGCCAAAATGACTTTTTTTGAAAAAACGGATGCCACCGGTGACCCTTAAAGGGCCTGAATTTCAAGAAGCCCATCAAAACGAGTACCAATACATTAGGGGTTAGGGAGATAGAGAGAGGTTAATTAGGGTTTTAAAAAAATTAGGGTTAATGACTAACAGAGTTAACCACCGTTAGTCATTAAGGGTATTTTGATATATTACCATGAAACTCGGGGTACCTGATGAATTTTGAAAAGTGCGAGGGTACCTGGTGAATTTTCTGGAAACTCGGGGTTATAGACACATAATTGTGTCTCCCCATTTAAGAACCCAATGATAAAACATACCGTGGTCTTAATTGGTTTGACCCGATGGAGAGCAGTCTGAATAGCCATACCCAAAATATTTTTAAAGTGTAAAGCTTATTTTTTTGCAATAATGATCCAAAGTCCTATTTTAAAGCCCAATAAATTATTCCTGATAATTAATTGTATTTTGAGCCCATAAAAATATTTTGAGCCCAATTAATTATTCATGATAATTATTTATTTTTATTGATTTTTTTAATAAATATTTTCAAAAATAAATAAATATTTTCAATTAAAATAATTAATATCTTTGAAAATGGTGAATCGTAAATATTTTGTTCATTACAAAATCTACCATTAAATTAAGAAATCTAAAAGTTCAAAAATCAGATTACAAAACAAGCATGTCTGAAGCTTGGTGAACTGCTGTCTTGCTTAATTACTGTAGAAGCTTGACTGGATGGTGTTGGTGGAGCATCATGCAACTACAAAAAATCAAGGAAAAATTGTTAGCATTTTATATGGCATCATATTATGATGTAAAGCACATCACACAATTCAATCATTAAATACAATTAGGCCAAATAAATGCACTTAAGCCCAAAATTACTTGAACTATACTACGATTTTTTAGAGTTTAACATTATACCAGAATATCCCACTAAGTAGGTTAAATGTTCTAACTTTGGTTGAAATTTAAAGCATACAATGATTTTAATGGAGATGTATTTCATATTGTAATTTGTACTATTTTGGTTATAGAATTAACTTTACGCCCCAAATTTGGTTGTAGAATTCTCCTAGTTGCAGTGTGTTTGACCAGATACCACTTCTGCAAAGATGAGACCTTTTGCCCATATACCACTTCTGCAAAGGTTTCAATTTTTGGTGATCAAAGAGAGAGAGAGATGCCAATAAAGGGAGGAACAGAGAGTTGAGAGTGAGAGAGACAGAAGAAGATGAAGGGTGAGAGGGAGGGTAATATATTCGAGACTTTTGGAGCGAAATGACAGAAGTTAATTTTTTTGTTCGGTTACCAGTCACAAGGTCCAATAAAAGAAGATGGGTGTGGAAGTTTGGGTTATTGTGAGTTAACTAATAAGTTGGACTGTTTTAAGTAGACCGGTTAAAGGTTGGATTATTATATTTAATTTTTCTTTTCCTTTATTTCTAAACCTAGCATATATGCTACCTTTTCCTTTATTTCTAGAACTAGCCTCTGAGTTATCTTTTCCGATCACTGCCAGTTTGATCGACTTATTAATCTCCTCAATTTCCTTCGTTTCTATAGGAATTCTTGTAAATTCAATGAAAAAATGTGACCCAATGTAGGTACTTCGACTCTCGATATAGGGACATAAAGTACCTAATATCGAGTCTATTTGAGTTTACAACACTTGGCCATTGGCCACCTAAGAAAGGTATTTTATTTGTATGTCTAGAAAGATCCGAAGAATCCACATGTTAGTAAGTTCAAAGTTAACTACTCTCATCTCTTTTAAGTAGTCATCCTCTTTTATCTGCCCTAGGAGTACACATGTATTGCCTAGATCCCCTGGTGTGAGAGACTTAGTATATATGAGGTTCATTTCCATTGTATTATTTTAAAACTCCTTGAGTCCAGTCTTAAGAGGTTCAGAAATAGGCCCGGTTCTGGCAATTTTTAGGCCCGGGGCGGTATAATAGATGAGGGCCCTTTATATACATATACTCCCTCCGTCCCTAAATAGAGTGTCCATTTCTTTTGGGCACTAGTATTAAGAAGAAATCATGTGTAGGACCTTAGTTTTATTAAATCATAATTAAATATAGAAGTTAGTACACTTTTTATGAATTGTTTATTAAGGAGAGAGAATGTGGATCATATGGGAAAGTGGGTGATATTATAAAAGTTGAAAGCAAAAAAATATTTTAATTGGTAGACCCATACCAAATAAGGAAATGGGAAATCTATTTAGGACAAACATAAATGGAAAAATGGGCACTCTATTTAGGGACGGAGGGAGTATATTTTACATTAGAATCTATTTTTTTGAAAGCAAATTTATCAATGGCTCCTTGTGATTTTTGTAATTCATTTAAACGTTTTCTCTTTTTTCTTTGTTCACTTCCAAACAAAAAAATTTAGGCAGCATCTTGACAATAACACAAAACTAAAAACATATACAAAAGAAGTAAAGGAAAACACCACGAGGAAATAAAATTGCAAAAATTTGAAAAAGAATTAGAAAAATCCACATCAAAGTGTTTAGTCTTATGTAAATGTATACTCTGCAAATTGAAATTGATAAAAATAAATTTAGATACCATAAACCATTAAAAGAATGATACTTTAAAATTTAAATGAGCAATAAAATATCAATCTAAGATGGGGCTTAGCCCCTCTTTTGAACCAAAAAAAACAATATCAATCTAAGAACTACTAAGATAAGCAAATGAGTAATTAGTTGACACGCTAACATAGATCTCCAAGTTGTTGGAAGTTGAGATCAAGGCTTTGCTTAGTTGCTTATTAGGTTACCAATAGCCAGTAAGAGTTTGGTCGCATTAACCATCAAATCCCCAATTCCAATTTCTCAATTTTGAAGAGCAGACTTGGATGAACTAGAGAAACCGAGAGGCTAAACAACAACAAAAAATGGTAGATCAATTGGAATTTTTAGATGTAAGAAATAGAGATGAGAAAACCCAATATTTATCATATAATTTTTTTTGAGTGAGTAGGCATTATTGAGTTGATTGTCTGAAATGCTGAAGAGTGAATTTCTAGATTATCAGAGAAGAAGCTAGAAAAAGTACAGATTGGTGAAAGAGGTGATTGAGAGGGCCTAGAGGGTGAAGGAAACTCATGGTCTCATGGGTATTCATCTCAAAACCTATCTGATGACCTTTCGACTTTTTCGCAAAAATTGGGCCCTTTGTTTCGCTGGGCCCTGGGTACCTGTCCCTCTAAACACCCCTCAGGGCCGGGCCTGCTCATAAAGCAGGACAACCTCTCTTCTTAGCAAATGGGCTAATATTATCCTAACTTGCATGCAATGGCTGTATGTACAGATAATCGTCAAATTATGTGATACCCTAGTGATAGTTTAGATTGTGTTGCATTGAAATGTTCTTTTTCTAATCCATTTTGAATCAAATTAAGGAATTTTGGTATTGATGTATTATCTGGGCTACTTTCGAGAGAACTTGGACTACTTACTGATCTGCGATGACTGTGAGTTTTCTGCTTCCATCAAATTTCTTTTTCTTTGTTACTTCTTTAATCATTTCCATAACACTTGCTTTTCAGTGTTACTGATTAATTTACTAGATATCTCCTTTAAGTGTTCTTGATTTTCTTGTCCGTGGAATATCTTTTGTTCTTATTTCTTATGCAGTATTCTCCATCAACCACACTAATGGAGAACATCTCAAATCGTTACTTTGAATTACACTCATTCCATATTTTCGAGAATAACATAGCACATTGTTGATGTGTACACTAGAGGAGAAAAACGCAAGGACTGCGCTGCAAGGACTGCGTTTTTTGAAAAACGCAACCCTTCGTGTATGAAGGGATGCAGTTTTCAAGGAAACCACATCCCTTTTAGTGAAGGGCTGCAGTTATACCAAAAATGCAGCCCTTCATATTGTATGAAGGGTTGCGGTTTTCGGGCTTACCGCAACCCTATTAGTGAAGGGCTGCGATTAGCCCAAAAACTGCAGCCCTTCGTGTATGAAGGGCTGCGGTTTTTGGGCTAACCGCAACCCTTCATTTTCCATCCCACATTTCAGAACAACTAAGTTATTGCGCGTATAACACACAGTACAAATCCCAAATTTCCCTCCCTTAGAAAAATTTCACGAGCAAAACAAAACTCCTCCCTCTCACTCACTCGCACAGCTAACCCTAACGCCCCATCACCGGAGCCCTAACGCCGGAGCACCGGCCCATCACCGGAGCCACGACATTAACGCACCAACTCAGTGCGACATTGTCGCACCACCAACATTGTTTGCGCACCACCCACCACGACATTCTCTCCTCCATTCATTCAAGTGGGTTTGCGCACCACCCACCACGCAGCTGCACTACCTTACACCACCACCACCACCACCACTACATTCTCTCCTCCACTGCATTGTTTGTGGAGCATCCCCTCTCTCACTCTCTCTCCTCTTTTTCATTTTTGTAATGAATTTGTTAATTTCATTGCATAATTTGTTAATTTCTTCTAATTAATTTTTTTAAATTTTATTGCATTTTGAAATCAACTTCTATTTTTTGTTGTAAAATGTGCTTCTATTAGGTGAAGCAGTGATTATAGGAGGTGGGGGAGGGCTGGGGAGGGTGGGTAGGAGGTGGGGGTTTGGGCGGGGGGGTGGGGAGGACTGGCGGGAGGAGGTGAGGGGGGGGCTGGGGAGGCCGGGCGGGGGTGGGGGAGGGTTGGGGAAGATGGACAGGGGGTAGGGGATAGGCGGCATGGGGTGGGGGAGGGTGGGTAGGAGGTGGGGGAGAGGCGGGCGGGGGTGGGGGAGGGCTAGGGAGGTGGGCGGGCGGGGGTGGGGGAGGGCTAGGGAGGGCTCGCATGGGGTGGGAACATTATCAATTTTGTGTAGTTTATGGTGAATTAATCTAGGATTTTAGTTAGTTTTGCTTTTCTTCATTGAATTATGTGATTAATGTGCCGTGTGTGATTTGTTAATTGTAGGAAAAAGAAGCTAAGGAAGGCAAATAGACTATCTCTCTTCTCATAATTGCTCCTATTTGGTGTTGAGAGGTAATTAGCCTAATTTTCTTGTTTTTTGTTGGATGTTGATGAGGAAAAATTGTCATGTGTTCCAATTTGAGTAAGATATGATAATGTATGTATATTTCTTGATATGAGATTGTATGAAAACGCAATGTAATTTAGCTATGAAATCTACAAGTTGTTTGAATCATCATCATATGCCTAGATACCCGTTCAAGACTTACTCATTAGGAGTAAGACTTGAATAGTCCCCGGTTTGGGATTGTTCTTGGACGTTTAATCTCACTTAGGTGGTTATGTGTATCTTCTTGTCAATTCTGAGGAAAGTCTTAGCTTATCGTTTCTCTACATTGTTCTCTAGGTACATATGTAGATAAGCAATTATCTACATTGTGTACTTGGAGAACTGTAGGGAAATGCTTCGCCGGATTTTCCTTAGAATTGAAAAGTTGGCATATATTCACTAGTGAGATTAGACGTCCAAGGATGGGTTAGGTTGGAGTGATAAGGACCTTCTACGCATGCATACATTTAAACATGTCACTATCTTAGCTTGCTCTTGTGTATGTGTATGATTTGAATATGTGACTTTCTTGCATGTGTATGTACTTAAATAATGATTGATGCATTATAATTATTGGTTGTGTTTAATTATTAGAGGTCTTCTTGAATGAGATGGATCGTACTTGGATGTATGGTAGTCGTGAATCGATTGAGTTTGTGAATGGGGTCTCGGAATTCTGTAAATCTGCATTACAATATCAAGCATCCTCCTGGAGCGATCGACTTTTATTGTCCTTGTGTCGATTGTAGAAATGTGAGCAAGGTTAGTAGTATACATTTGCTTAGGGAACATGTCTTTCGCCGTGGGTTTAGGCCTCAATACCACGTATGGGTTTGGCATGGTGAGCAGGGGAAGTATATAGGAAGCTCTAGAGTAATGAACGATGTATGTGAAGAAAAGAAGGATTTAGAGAATTGGGATGATGAGGTCGGGGATGAGAATTGGGATGATGAGTATGCTGATGATGATAGGGATCAGGTAGACGAGATGATACACGAGGTTGAAGATCAGTCGTGTAAACGACCTCGTATTTTTGAGTCTATGTCTGAGGCTGCTGAAAAGCCGTTGTATCCAGGTTGTACAAAGTACACCAAACTTTCCGTCGTGATAACACTTGTTCAACATTAAGTCGAAAGTCGGTTGGACGGACTCCGTTTCACATCGTTGTTGGAAGTTTTAGCCGATATGCTCCCCGATGGAAATGAACCGCTAAAGTCGTACTATTATGCGAAGAAACTCATGTGTCCTTTCGGTTTAGAGTACGAGCGGATACATGCTTATCCTAACGATTGTGTGCTTTATCGTAATGAGTATGAGCATTTACATGAGTGTCCACGTTGTGGATTGTCGAGGTACAAGCATGAAGGAGCTGGGGGTAGTGAAGGACCACCAGCTAAGGTGTTGTGGTATCTACCCATAATACCTAGATTTAAGCGCATGTTCTCAATTAAAGGAGATGCGAAGAATTTGAGGTGGCATGCAGATAGGAGGAAGAAAGACGGTCTGCTGAAGCATCCGGCTGATTCACCTGAGCGAAAAAGTATCAACAGGGTGCATAAGCCATTTGGTAATGAGGATAGGAATCTGAGGCTTGGATTATGTACGGATGGCATGAACCCTTTTGGCAATCTTAGTTCTCAGTATAGTACTAGTTTTAGTGGTTTATAACTTGCCTCCTTGGTTGTGCATGAAACACAAGTACATCATGATGTCACTTCTTATATCGGGCCCTAAACAACCTGGAAATGACATAGATGTATACCTCCAACCGCTTGTTGATGATTTACAGAAGATGTGGAACGAAGGAGTGTTAGTATTTGATGCGTATGCTAATGAGATGTTCACTCTGTGTGCCATGCTTTTGTGTACTACGAACGATTATCCAGCTTATGGGAACTTATCTGGGTATAAGACTAGAGGAAAACAACCGTGCCCGATTTGTGTAGATGACATGAATTCTACACACCTGGCCTTAAGGGCTGCAAACATGTCTATATGCGCACACTAAGGCTCCTCAGACGCGACCATCCCTATCGGTTTAAGAAGAAGGCATTCGATGGGACGGTTGAAGAGGAAGTTGCTTGTAGACCATTAACTAGTACTGAAGTTTATAATCAGGTTAAGGGCATTGAAATAATATTTGGTAAACCTGCGAGTGAGGTTGATCGGCCTACAGGATTATGCAAAAAGGAGGCCATTTTTTGGAAACTCCCATATTGAAAAGATCTAAAGGTCAGACATTGTTTGGATGTCATGCACATAGAGAAGAATATTTGTGAAGCTATTCTTGCGACACTTATGAATATTCCGGGCAAGACAAAAGATGTTAAGGCGACACGACTTTACTTGGAAAAACAGGGGCTTCGACCAGAGTTGTGGGCTCAAAAAAGGGACGGAAGGAAGAAGAAAGTAGTGGAGGAAAGGGTTGATGAGGAAACTCAGAAAAGAAAAAAGAAGGTGGAGGATTCGGAGAAGAATTATTTGCCACCAGCTTGCTACACGATGTCGCGTGCAGAAAAACAATTTTTTTGCGAGTGGTATGGCATTAAGGTTCCAACTGGCTACTCATCGAATATGAAGCGATTTGTTACCTTAAATGGTGAGTTAAAGTTATCGAGTATGAAATCTCACGATTGTCATGTCATGAAGCAAGTATTCTTACCCATTGCAATTCGTGGGATACTTCCAAAGCATGTGAGGCACACCATTACAGAACTTTGTTCATTTTTCCATACAATATGCAGCAAAGTCCTAGAACCGTCGAGCCTCGATTCCTTGCAGGCCAGAGTAGTTGAAACTCTATGTAAATTTGAGATTTTTCCCCCCCGCATTCTTTGACATTATGGTCCATCTCATTGTCCATCTAGTTCGAGAAATTAAGTTGTGTGGTCTAGTGTTTTTGAGGTGGTGCTATCCTTTTGAGAGATATATGGGTACTTTGAAGGATAAAGTTCGAAATCCTGCACAACCAAAAGGTAGTATAATTCAAGGGATTGTGGGTGAATAGATCAGTAACTTTGTGGCTGAGTATTTTGCTAGTGTTGATCCTGTTGGACTTCCGACATCTCGATACGAGGAAAGACTTGAGGGCAAGGGTACAATTGGTTCAAAATTAATCTCACCTTCCGTAGATAAGCGTACACAAGCTCACTTATTTGTGTTGCATCACGTAGCAGTTGTCCATCCTTATTTAAATGAACATATGGAGGAATTACGTGTTAGCATTCTGGAAAAGGAATAAGGGCATTGACTCAAATGCATAACAAGACGTTCATTGATTGGTTTCATAAACGAGTAGTGAATGATTTGGATGAAAGTGTTCCTGAAACAGTCAAGTGGTTAGCATTTGGTCCTCCTAAAGTTGTACGCTCTTATAAGGGTTATGATATTAATGGGTATACGTTTTGGACTGAACGTCAAGATCTTTAGTCGACATCGCAACAAAATAGTGGTGTTTCACTTGTGGCATCATCTACACAATACGCAAGTTCGAAAGATAAGTCGCCTATACTTGCTGACAGCAATTATTATGGGCGAATTCAAGAAATATGGGAGCTGGACTATTGTACTTTTAATATTTGCCTCTTGTGTTGCAAGTGGGTTGACGATAATCGACGTTGCGTAAAAAAAGATGATCCTTGCGGATTCACTCTTGTGGACCTTAGTCGTCTACGTGAAACTCCGGAGCCATTTGTAATTGCATCACAAGTTAAGCAAGTATTTTATGTAACTGATCCTGCTGATAATAAGTGGTCAATTGTTGTACCTGGCAAAAGGAGTATCCTCGGCATTGGTGATGTTGATGATGAGGAAGAGTATGATGCATTTGAGGACATCCCAACTTTTACCTATCCTGAAAATAGTGTGGATGATGATGTGAATATGTCGGAGAACTATATGCGTGTAAATCACACGGAAGGGATACATGTTGTTGAAAATCCTAAGAAACGGCGGAAGGTTAATAAATCATGAGACATATACTCAGGTATGTCTAATTTGTTCAATTCGTAACTAATATGATAATATTTAGGCTTGCATTTGTTGTTGGTTGAATTTCGGGAACGAAAAGGTCATTTTAGGCCTACATGGCAAGGGGGGAGTGCAGTGGGAGGCCAGTAGTGGCGGTGGTGGTGGTGGGGCACGTTACAAATGTGGAGAGTGAGGTCACATGGCAATGGAATGCCCATATGGTGCTCTCCACATTTATAACAGTCCCATCTCCGCCGCTACCAGCTGATGGGCTTTCCCTTGCCATGTGACCTGATTCTCGGGTCATTTTAGGCCTATTTTCGCCTTTCGTGTCCAATTCGTACTTCTCGAGTCATTTAACCCCAAATTCTTTTTGAACATGATTGTATGAGGTATAATGTATGATTATATGAGGTATAATGTAACTATTGTGTAGATTTTTAGGCTTGCATTTGTTTTTGGTTGAATTTTGGGAACGAAAAGGTCATTTTAGGCCTACATAGCAAGGGGGAGTGCAGTGGGGGGGCAGTAGTGGCTGTGGTGGTGGGGCTGTTGCAAATGTGGAGAGTGAGGTCACATGGCAATGGAATGCTCATCTGGTGCTCTCCACATTTATAACATTCCCATCTCCGCCGCTACCAGCTGATGGGCTTACCCTTGCCATGTGACCAGATTCTCGGGTCATTTTAGGCCTATTTTCGCCTTTCTTGTATAATTCGTACTTCTCGAGTCATTTAACCCCAAATTCTTTTTGAACATGATTATATGAGGTATACTGTTACTATTGTGTAGATTTTTAGGCTTGTATTTGTTATTGGTTGAATTTCGGGAACGAAAAGGTCATTTTAGGCCTACATGGCAAGGGGGAGTGCGGTGGGGGGCCGGTAGTGGCGGTGGTGGTGGTGGGGGCATTGCAAATGTGGAGAGTGAGGTCACATGGCAATGGAATGCCCATCTGGTGCTCTCCACATTTATAACAGTCCCATCTCTGCCGCTACCAGCTAATGGGCTTACCCTTACCATGTGACCTGATTCTCGGGTCATTTTAGGCCTATTTTCGCCTTTCGTGTCCAATTCGTACTTCTCGAGTCATTTAACCCCAAATTCTTTTTGAACATGATTATATGAGGTATACTGTAACTATTGTGTAGATTTTTAGGCTTGCATTTGTTGTTGGTTGAATTTCGGGAACGAAAAGGTCATTTTAGGCCTACATGGCAAAAGGGGAGTGCAGTGGGGGGCCAGTAGTGGAGGTGGTGGTGGGGATGTTGCAAATGTGGAGAGTGAGGTCACATGGCAATGGAATGCCGATCTGGTGCTCTCCACATATATAATGATCCCATCTCCGCCGCAACCAGCAGATGGGCTTTCCCATGCCATGTGACCTGATTCTTGGATCATTTTAGGCCTATTTTCGTCATTCTTGTAGATTATTAGGCTTGCATTTGTTGTTGGTCGAATTTCGGGAACGAAAAGGTCATTTTAGGCCTATTTTTGCCTTTTCGTTTCCAATGCGTATTTCTCGAGTCATTTAACCCCAAATTCTATTTGAACATGATAATATCAAGTATAATGTAACTATTGTGTAGATTTTAGGCTTGCATTTGTTGTTGATTTCGGGAAGAAAAAGGTCATTTTAGGCCTATTTTGCCCGTTTCGCGTCCAATTCGTACTTATCGAGTCATTTAACCCCAAATTCTTTTTGAACATGATAATATGAGGTATAATGTAACTATTGTGTAGATTATTAGGCTTGCATTTGTTCTTCGGTCGAATTTCGTGAACGAAAAGGTCATTTAAGGCCTATTTTCGTCTTTTCGTTTCCAATGCGTATTTCTCGAGTCATTTAACCCCAAATTCTATTTGAAAATGATAATATGAGGTATAATGTAACTATTGTGTAGATTTTAAGGCTTGCATTTGTTGTTGGTTGAATTTCGGGAACGAAAAGGTCATTTTAGGCCTATTTTGTCCGATTTGCGTCCAATTCGTACTTATCGAGTCATTTAACCCCAAATTCTTTTTGAACATGATTATATGAGGTATAATGTAACTATTGTGTAGATTCTTAGGCTTGCATTTGTTGTTGGTTGAATTTCGGGAACGTAAATGTGATTTTAGGCCTATTTTGGCCTATTCGCGTCCAATTTGTACTTCTCGAGTAATTTAACTCCAAATTCTTATTGAACATGATTATATGAGGTATAATGTAACTATTGTGTAGATTTTTAGGCTTGCATTTGTTGTTGATTGAATTTCGGGAACGTAAATGTGATTTTAGGCCTATTTTGGCCGATTCGCGTCCAATTTGTACTTCTCGAGTCATTTAACTCCAAAATCTTTTTGAACATGATTATATGAGGTATAATGTAACTATTGTGTATATATTTAGGCTTGCATTTGTTGTTGGTTGAATTTCGGGAACGTAAATGTGATTTAAGGCCTATTTTGGCCGATTCGCGTCCAAGTTGTACTTCTCGAGTCATTTAACCCCAACCCCCTGCACAGACCCCCAACCCCCGCCCATCCCTCCATCCCCTCCCCCCAACCCCCTGCCCATCCCTCCTCTCCCCGCACAAACCCCCCCCGCCCGGCCTCTCCCCGCACAATCCCCCCCAACCCCCGCACGCACCCACCAACCCCCGCCCATCCCCCGTATAGGTCCCCCCGCCCATCCCTCCCCTCCCCGCACGAGACCCCCCCGCCCGGCCCCTCCCCCGCATAGACCCCCCCGCCCATCCCCTCCCCGCACAGTCCCCAACCCCCCGCCCATCCCCCCGCACAGCCCCCCAACCCCCCGCCCGTCCCTCCCTCCCCGCGGTCCCCCCCCTTGCCTCTTAGTGCCAATGTGATTTTTTTTATTTTCTTGAGCTTGATATATTAATGTATATTTTTACAATTTCAGGGAGATGGCGGAGGTGCATACGGATAAGAGTACGAGTACTGAACACACTTCCGAGGATGAGTCATATGATGCGAGAAAAGAACGGGATAAAGGTGATCTCGAGGACATAGCGGATGTAAATGATCTCATGGGCAAGGATTACGTGCAAGACCGACCTCGCCGTGAAGAATTAAATGCTCAAAGGTCAAGAGTTGGTTGGAAATCATTGGCGACGAAAAAGAGAAAAGGAAGGGGACCTACAAAGTCACTAGGGAAACACACAACTATGACTTTAGAGTACGATAATATGGGTCCACCTTGTGGAAAGTGGCGTCATCTGTATGGCATGCAAGTTAGCATTTGCATGCATAAACTCTCCATTTTGTACTCATGGAAAGAGGTGCCCGAGGGGTTGAAGAAGTGTCTATGGGATGATACTGTGGTAAGCTTCACGTACAATAATGTTTAGTTTCTTAATTATTTAGTTAAATATAAGTGTAATATTACTTATAGCGTATAAATTACAACAATTGCAGAAACTAATTTGTGAAATGCTTTTTTTTGTAGAATCAATTCAATATCGAAGATGATGAAGCTAAGAAGAATGTATTTCTATTCGCGGTTGCCCAGAGATTCGGAGATTTCAAGGCTAACTTAGTGTCTGGGTGGATCACTATGCGGAGGAAAGTAGTAGGTACAAAGAAGAAGAAAATCTACGGCGGAGATACACCATCCGGTCCCGAGGCTTCACCAGAAACATCATCCGAAACCTCCAAATTACCATTTCAGATATGGAAAACTATCAAACCTGAAGAGTGGGAATCATTTGTTGCCAAAAAAACAACCCACAAACTATTGTAATTAAGAATTTTATTAAGATTTACCATACTTAGCTCCAGTATTATTATAATACCGTACCTAACCTTTGTTTGTAATTGTGTGTTTTAGGCAAGTTGTGAGAAAATTAGCGCGAGTGCAAAAGCTAGGAAGTATTATCATCATTTGGGTGCTCATTCGTACAATGAGGCGATAGAGAAGTGGATGTTCGCCCATTACCCCACAATGGGGTCCACAACGGCAACGGGGACTAGCTCGACGACCACAGTTACACAGCCTCGGCAACCAGATAGAGTACTCGATTGGTGGTGTTCGGTTCATAGGGTTGATGCAAAGGGAAAAAGAGTCTTGCCTGATCCCGGTACATAACAGATAGCCAACGCCATTGTAAGTACACAAAAAATGTCCTTCTCTTGTATTCCAAGTCATGTAACCACAATTTTGTGTTAAATATGATAATATGAGGTAGAATATAAATATTTACAATAATCGTGTCCCATACTTCAAATTATATTGAATTTCGGGAACGAAAAGGTCATTTTAGGCCTATTTTCGCCTTTTCGCGTCCAATTCGTACTTATCGAGTCATTTAACTCCAAATTATTTTTGAACATGATAATATGAGGTATAATATAACAAGTGTGTAGATTTTTAGGCTTGTATTTATTGTTTGTTGAATTTTGGGAACGTAAATGTCATTTTAGGCCTAATTTCGACTTTTCGCGTCCAATTCTTAGATTTTGAGTCATTTAACCCCAAATTCTTTTTGAATATGACTATATAAGGTATAATATGTAGATTTTTAGCCTTCAATTTATTGTTGGTTAAATTTCGGGAACGTAAATGTCATTTTAGGCCTATTTTGGCCATTTCGCGTCCAATTCTTAGATTTTGAGTCATTTAACTCCAATTTATTTTTGAGTATGACTATATAAGGTATAATATAACTAGTGTGTAGATTTTTAGGATTGAATTTATTGTTTGTTGAATTTCGGGAACGAAAAGCTCATTTTAGGACTTTTTTCGCCTTTTCGCGTCCAATTCTTAGATTTTGAGTCAATTAACTCCAATTTCTTTTTGAATATGGTTATATAAGGTATAATATTAATTTTTCATTCACGATCATTTCTCTCTTATCCTTATGTAGATTGGATTGAAGAAAAAAGAGGCAATCGGTGAGTTCACTCCTAAAGGACACATTGATGCAATGCACGAAACTTTAGAAAAGGACCACAGTGGACGTGTGAGGGGCGTAGGAGGTGTCCGCCACGGTTTGAGAAAGGTATATGGTGATCAATACACTACAGCGACAAAATCAAGTGTAAGTACTGTGAATTCGACGACGTCATTAGATGTGGAGTCTATCAAAGCTGCAATTCGGGAGGAGCTCAGGGAGGAGATGACACATAACTTCAACGCCATGTTGGAGCAAATGGGTTTATCGACTTTTGCTGCATTGAAGAAGGGAAGTGATATATTACCTAGCCAGCCGACCAGTGATCCACGAACATCTGATGATCAGATGATACCTTTACCTGATCCACCTGTAGTACCCGAGTTGAAGGTAATCACTTAATCCCTTTGCTTTGTTAAACAACTATTGTTCTTAAATGCATGGAATTCTTACTATAATAATGTTGTTTCATAGACTAACTATAAATGGAGTTATTTTTTTTAAAGGAGGAGACCCCATGCGAACTATTAGCTCGAGGAGACGGTTATGATAGTTTCATTCTAGTAGCTTATGGCCATGCACAACCCCCTAGTCACTGAGTACGATTGCATAACCAGTTAGTGGATGATAATAACTATGTGGTCACCTTCAATGAAATTGTGTCTGGTTTCGAAGAACTACCTCTTCTGCTGCAGAAGCCAGAAGTTGGTCTACATTTACTGAATGATGCCCTTGGCAGTTATGTTCTATGGCCGCGTGCATTGGTGTGGTTTTCAGATGAGGTACAATGATAAGCGCGTAATATGTTATATTTTTACTCCACAATTCTAGTCTTATATTTGTCCTTTATATATTATTTTTATATTTTTACCAACTTTTATTAGTAGTGGGTTATTTATGTTCTTATTATATTTTATTGAATAAATGGCTTAAATAGTGTATTATTTTTGTTATAGGTACTTTTACTATTTCACATTGGAAGAGGAAGATTACAAAAATAATCAAGGGATGACAAATAGAATACTAGATAATAGAATAGAAAAGAGAAAAGAAGACTACAAGAGTCCTTTCACCTTCTACTTCGCATACAACAGCAAACAACTCACTTCAATACCCAGCAAACTCTATCATTATCCAACGTAATTCAAGATAACAAGATGATATCAATCATCTTTCATTCTATCTTTTGGCACCCTCTTATCTTTTGTCCATCAAAAATACCAAATCTGTTTTGGGGAGGTATATATTACCGAGATGAATCACGACAAAAACACACACGCATATACAGAGAAGTTCTTGAGAGTGAAGAAAACAAGCGGGTTCATCCAAGATCGACAAATTGACAGGGATCGAAGAAGTATTGCGTTTGCGGAAGCGAATTGAGGGCAGCGGCTGCATCAATTCGAATCTACAGTCATGAGTTTTCTCCCTTCTACTTTCAATTAGTTGTTCTTGTGATTGAAATTGTTTCTATCTGAATTTATTCATGATTTCAGTTTCTTATATCTCTACTACTTGAGTCTAATTGGTTAACGCTGAGTTGATTGAATTTAATTATTTAATTTAGTATTTATACAATTCATACTATTGTTGGTTGGTTATGAAATTTGATATCTTTACTTGTAATTGGACGCAATTAGTTGTTTAGATACTCAAATTGTGCTATATGACTATTAGGCGCGGCGTTTAATAGTTGGATAGGGAGGACGACTTGAGATTAATAAGAGTGAGCGGCTCATCTTAATAGTCTTAAGTGTATGAATTGTGCTAATAAAACAAGTTTATTCGGATTGGATTTGTCTTAGCAAGATTCTAGGTTTTTAGTGAGTAAGACAAGAATTGATCGCGGCGATAATTCACCAATCTAAGTGCTAAGTTAACTATTAAAGTGGTCTCAATTATAAAGGTTAAGAAGCTAAATTATGACTAAACATTCTATGATCGAATCTGGAACCCATAAAGTTTGTGTGTCGTCACTTGTAATTAGTAGTTTAGTAGTAGTTTTAATTTTAATTAGTCTAAGTAGTTGGTTACAACCGAAACCCCCTTAATCGTACATATGTGAATAGTGTAAATAGTGTAAAGTCGTATATAATATATATTTTTTCACTTAGTTGAATATTTGAGTTTAGGAAGTTAATAATCTTCTCGTGGGATCGACCCTTTCTTACCCTTTTACTAGTTATAAATATTTTTGAAGGTTTAAGTTAGGTTTTTAATTTTATACGGTAAACGACACGTATCAAATTTTGGCGCCGTTGCCGGGGAGATTGTGTTTAATTTTTCTATTACTCATTGTTCAACTTGGTATAATTTCTTATTCTCGTGATATGTGACTAGTCAAAGTCTGGTTTGATTGTAGGATATGTGTCCCCATGTTATTATAGGCTTATCTTTGTTATGTGATTTTTACTCTGTATTGTATTAATCTGCTGTTTTGTACTACAGAAAATTTTCCAACCCTTTAAGTGGTTTGGTTATGTACTATGTATAGATCCCTTCTTGTTATAGTTGGGTCTGGTGCATCAAAATTTTACCATAGATATGACCTTCATTATATGGAACACTGATCCTATTTATCATACGCAAGTGTATTGACAAGGAACCTAAGTTTATACCCGTGTCTTCTACTCAGATGGTATTCCTGAAGATTTCTGAACTAGTAGTGAATGAATAAACTTTGCATGTATTATTCCCCTTGGAGTTATGCTGAAATTTTAACCTATCATGACTTTAGAAAATTTCGTGGATTTCTAAACTGTTAAACCACAGTCAATTAATTTTGTTACTTACCAAATCATATTATAAATTTTGATTTTTTTAGTTCCTAACATGTCGAAGTTTAACTTGGTGTTATTTGTTTTTTTTTGGGTTTTGTATAGCTGATTTTTTATTTTATTTATTTTTGTTTCTCTCATAGCTATGCACTATATAGCCTTATAGATGTATTTAAGACATAGTGCTCAGTTCTATTATTTTAGCACTTATTATATGATAAATATGTGTTGCTAGTTCGTATTTTTTTTTGTCATTCTGCTATAATCAATCTGCTTTAAGAGCTTTCGAATATGAATGCATCAGTGGTAGTTAGAGTTTTATTTGCTCATAATCCTACAGGTTTGACATTTTATTGCAATAGTAGTCTATCTGCTAACTTATAATAGGACTATTTTCAGACAAAACTGATAGCACAATACTTCATAGCTTGCTGATATCAGTACAGTAATGTTATTGAGTTTTGCTGCTGTTTTGTCTGCAAGTTTAGTGGCTGCATTTTCCCCCCTCTCTTTTCATGCTTTTAACTTATCTTACCTTCATTGCACAAGTCAGTTAGTAATAATCTGATTAGGTAGATCTTATATGTGAGTTTTGATATTCTTTATATGTGTTGATGCTCAATCTACTTAGAGATAGGCTTTCATATGTGTTAGATAGGTTCTAATAAGTTTATCGCTTGTTTCTTGGCCAAATTTTTGCAAGCTATGATCTTCTTTGAACTTAGTCTAATAATTGATAGTTGACACAAGTATATAGCATGTTGTCAGCATAATTTTTGCATGATGTGTGCTTGTTTCATTTCTAGAAATCTACAATAGTTGGTAGTATGGGTTAGACTTAAATTATGCTTTATCTCCTATCTTTGATTATCATCTGGACAATTTTCACACAAAAATGGATAGCTCAATACTACATAGCTTGCTATTATTAGTATAGTAAGTTAATTTTAGTGGATTATGTTGTGTTGTCTGTTTGCAAGTTTCTAGTTGCTCGTATTTAATCTTTATTTGACATATTGACGACCTGAGATGATTTTAGTAAAGCATGAACTTCATATTACCAATTTCTGCATCTGTCAGCTGCTTAATTGTTTCGCAAACAAACTGCAAATCGCTTGGAGCACTTAATAATTCTGAATTTTCTGTTTTCAGTACATGAACGTACACGTCAAACTAGTATATGTCATGTTTAAATAAAATTGTTTTCATGATATGTGCTTTAGTGGATTATGAAAGATAATATTTTCACTCATACAAATTGATAAATATGAAATTGATTTGAGATACAACATATTATGCCTATTGACAGTTGGATATCTGTAACTATGAACTGTGGTTTATAGTGCGTTTTAACATGTGTTTTGGTTAAGAATTGCAGAATTCACTTTTCTTTCTTTAATGGATTATGCTCATAATAGAACAATCCTGGACTTGAGTGCCCATAAACTGACCAGTTCGTTGTATGACTGCTAATATAGATGTCACTGATTAAGTTGCTTATATTATACTAAGTGGATAATGTTTTGCTAATGTGGATCGTTTAGAATAGAGCACCTCTAAAAATCTGAATGAGCCTGACACTTGTAGATTTTATTCAGAGTTTGAAACATAGAAACTGTGACTAGTTTAAACTGTAGGTATGTGCTCTATTTGTTTTAAATCTGATCTTAGTCATATTTTAGCTAATGCTTCTTCCATGGTTTTACTAATTGGTTGAATTATAGGAAGCTATTGTTCTGTTTTGCTAGGATGATGTACTGAGCTACTGACACACTTACAATTTTTTTTTTCTATTTATAACCACTACAAACCTAGCATTACTCGTGTACTACTGCCTAGATGAAGTACTCTGTCTTTATGCAATTATCTATCATGTGTCAGAATCTATAAGCTTATATCTTTAGCTCAACTCTCCATAGCTGCTCTAAATGAGATTATGATGGCTCTATAAGTAGAGACTGAGTTAAGATCTAGCTGAAATTATGATGGATAATGTGAATTACATCATGTACTGTCTTCATAATCAGAGTTCAAGTTTATCTGCAACTATATACACATCTGATTTTTGTTTTCTTTAATGGATTATGTTTAGAATATAACCACCATGGACATGAGTGCTTATGGACCACTTTCAGTATATGAATGCTAACTGCATTATGATTTGATTCCCTGGATATTTAGTGTTTATACATAAATTACATAATTTCATGAACTTCACTCCTAAACTTTCTCTTCTCTATTTTCAGTTGCATGAGTTTGGATACTACAACCAAACTTCAGCGAATACATCAGTTCATTGAGACTCTAAACGAAGCTAGTCCTGAGAAATTACTCTACATCTTTCAAGATAGTCCAATTGAAGACTCAGAGATGGGTGAAGAGAGAACGTTGAAGGAATTGGGAGCTCCCAAGCTAGATGATGAACCTCTCTGCATTGTTTTTCCAACTTTGGAGAAACCCTTGAAGCTGAACTCAGGTTTTCTTAATCTTCTTCCCAAATTCTATGGGAACGCAGGTGAGGATCCTCATAGACATTTAAAAGAATTTATAGTTGTTTGTTCAACTATGAAACCTGAAGGAATTCAACAAAATCATGTAAGATTGCATGCTTTCCCATTTTCCCTACATGATTTAGCTAAAGATTGGTTGTATACTCGTCTTCTCGGTTCCATTACGACTGGGACGCCTTGCAAAAAGCTTTTCTTGAAAAATTCTTTCCCGCAAGTCGTATTGGATCCATAAGAAAGGAAATATGTGGAATTAGACAACATGCTTCAGAATCACTATATGAATATTGGGAACGTTTTAAAAGATTATGTGCTTCATGTCCACAACATCAAATAACTGATCAACTGTTAATTCAATATTTTTATGAAGGATTGTTGCCTAATGATAGGGGTATGATTGATGCTTGCTAGTGGTGGGGCATTAGTAGACAAAACACCAACTCAAGCTAGGAATTTAATTGCTAACATGGCCCAAAACACTCAACAACATAGCACTAGAAATGACGTTAAAAGAGTAAATGAAATTGACTTAAGTGGTGTAAAATCTCAATTGCAAGAAAATGCTCAACAAATTTCTACTTTGACCACTTTAGTGTCTAAAATTGTTGTTAGTAATGAGTCTAAAGCTAGAGTATGTGGTATATGTTCTGATTTTTCTCATGTTACCGATGCTTGTCCGACTCGCAAACCGAAGATGTTAATGCCTTAGGAGGTTTTTCCAATCAAAGAAAATATGATCCTTATTCACAAACTTATAATGAAGGTTGGAAAGATCACCCAAATTTTAGGTATGGAACTAGACCACGGTTTTCACAAACTAATCAACCTAGACAATTTGGTCATCAAAACCCTCCACCCCAATCTTCTGGCCCATCATTAGAAGACTTAGTTAAGCAATTAACTACTCAAATAGGTCAAGTTCACAACCATGGAGTCGAGTATCAAAAGAAAACTGATAACCACCTTCATCACATAGATACTCAAATAGGACAAATTTGTACTTCTCTAAGTCACCTAGAAACTCAACTTTCAGGTAAACTACCATCTCGACCACTACCTAACCCAAAAGAGAATGCCAAAGCTGTGACCCTTAGGAGTGGGAAAGAGTTGAGTGAACCTAAGGTAAAGAGTCGAGAGATTGAAAAAGAGATAGAGGTTAAACCCGAAGATGAACTTAATATAGGAGGAAATGGAGAGGCGAGAGAGTAGAAAAGGTCATGAAGGTAAAGGTAAGATTAATTTCGAAATTGATGTTTCTCGTTTTAAAGATGTGCCCCCTTTCCCTTCCAGATTTGCTAAAGCAAAGAAAGAGGCTCTTGACAATGAAATTCTTGAAACTTTTAGGAAAGTTGAAGTCAATATTCCCTTACTTGATGCTATTAAACAGGTCCACAAAAGACAATTTCGCCCTTCTAAAAAGGTAAGTATGGGGGAAAATATTTCAGCTGTGATTCAAAAAAAGCTCCCCCCTAAATGTAAAGATCCTGGCATGTTTTCTATTCCTTGCAAAATTGGTAATTCGAAATTTGAAAGATGCATGCTAGATTTAGGAGCTTCGATTAATGTTATGCCTAAATCTGTCTATGATACTTTAAATGTGGGATCTTTGTCTACAACCGATGTGGTTATTCGGTTAGGCGATAGGTCGAATGCATTTCCCATTGGAGTTTTAGAAGATGTCTTGGTTCAAGTAAATGAATTAGTCTTTCCGGCTGATTTTTATGTACTTGATATGGGTGATAGAACCGATAATGTTCCTTTCTTGTTAGGGAGACCTTTCTTGAAAACTTCTAAGACTAAAATTGATGTTCATGAGGGTAATTTGACGATGGAATTTGATGGTGAAATAATTAAGTTCAATATATTTGATGCTATGAGATACCCAAGTGATGTCAATAATGTTAGTTCTATTGATTCCTTTGATGCTTTTGACTTTATGGCTCAAGAAGTTTTTGATAAGTGGTGTGAAAAATTGTTTGAGATTGATGATTTTAATGATTGCAAGGAAACTAAAATGTCTGCTTCTTTAGTAAGCGTGTCTGATGTAGCAAGTCTTGATTCGCAGAACGATAAAAAAGATAATTTTGATCTTTCTTTGCCATTGTCTGTACCTAAACTAATCCCTTCTATTGTTAAAGCACCTCAATTAGAGTTGAAACCACTACCCTCGCATCTAAAATATGTTTATTTAGGTGATAATGAGACTCTACCTGTGATTATCTCAAATGCTCTAAATCACTCTCAAGAAGATAAATTGGTAAATGTGCTAAAAGACCACAAGGAAGCTATAGGATGGACTTTAGCTGACATAAAAGGAATTAGTCCCACCTTGTGCATGCATAGAATTTTTCTTGAAAAAGAGGTCAAACCCACTAGAGAAGCTCAACGTAGGTTAAACCCCTCCATGATGGAGGTAGTTAAAAAGGAAATCCTTAAGTGGTTAGATGCAGACGTGATTTATCCTATTTCTGATTCTCAATGGGTAAACCCTGTTCATGTGGTCCCTAAAAAGAGTGGCATAACTGTTGTTGAAAATGCTAAAGGGGAACTTGTTCCAACTAGAGTGTCTAATGGATGGAGGGTGTGCATTGACTATAGGAAGCTTAATCAAGCTACTAGAAAAGATCATTTCCCTTTGCCCTTTATTGATCAAATGCTAGAAAAACTTGTTGGTCAATCATTCTTTTGCTTTCTTGATGGCTATTCTGGTTATACTCAAGTACCCATAGCCCCTGAAGATCAAGATAAAACCACATTTACCTGCCCTTTTGGTACATTTGCCTTTAGGAGAATGCCTTTTGGATTGTGCAATGCCCCTGGAACTTTTCAGCGTTGTATGATGAGTATCTTCTCTGATTTGATTGAACAAGATATGGAAGTGTTTATGGACGATTTTACTGTTTTTGGTGATTCTTTTGATAGATGCCTCCATGGTTTGTCTCGTGTTTTGAAAAGATGTGTTGAAACTCACCTTGTGTTGAATTTTGAAAAATGTCATTTTATGGTCGAACAAGGTGTAGTGCTTGGACATATTGTAAGTGCTAAGGGCTTAGAGGTTGATAAGGCTAAAATAGATGTCATTAGTTCATTGCCATATCCTACATGTGTTCGTGAAGTTAGGTCATTTTTAGGGCATGCTGGCTTCTATAGACGCTTTATTAAGAATTTTTCCAAAATTGCATCCCCCTTGTGTGTTTTACTTGCTAAAGATGCCACTTTTGATTTTAATGAGGAATGTAAAAAGGCTTTTGATGAGTTGAAAGAAAAATTAACTAGCGCACCTGTGATTCGACCACCTGATTGGACTCTACCCTTTGAAATCATGTGTGACGCTAGTGATAAGACCATAGGTGCTGTTCTAGGTCAAAAGAAAGATAAAGAATCCTATGTGATCCATTATGCTTCTAAATCACTTGATTCTGCGCAATGCAATTATACTGTAACTGAGAAAGAGATGTATGCTGTCATTTTTGCTTTGGAAAAGTTTAGACCTTATTTACTAGGCACACATGTTATTGTGTATTCTGACCATTCAGCTCTAAAATATCTCTTGAAAAAGAAAGAATCAAAACCTCGCTTGCTTAGGTGGATGCTTTTGTTACAAGAGTTTGACTTAGAAATTCGAGATAAGAAGGGTGTTGAAAATCTAGTTGCTGACCACCTCAGTAGAATTGTTCCTAGAGATGATTGGCCTTTAATGACTCGAATTCTTTCCCGATGAACAACTTCTTTCAATGTATCATGTTGAAACTCCTTGGTATGCTTGATATGGTTAATTATTTGGTGACTAGCACATTCCCTCCGACTTTGTCTAGAGCTCAAAAAGAAAAGATTAAATCGATTCAAAGTACTACTTTTGGGATGATCCTTATTTGTGGAAATCATGCTCGACCAAGTAATTAGGAGATGTGTAGACAAATCCGAATATGCTTCGATTCTTACTTTCTCGTCATAATCTTGAAAGTGGAGGACATTTTGGTCCTCAAAGGACTCGCTCATAAGGTTCTCGGAATGTGGTTTATATTGGCCTACACTTTATAAAGATGCTTATATGTTACGTAAGTCATGTGAATGTTGCCAAAAGACTGGAAATGTGTCTAAAAGGAACGAAATGCCCCAACATGGAATCATAGTTTGTGAAATCTTCGATGTGTGGGGTATTGATTTTATGGGCCCCTTCCCCTCCTCTTTTGGTAATCTTTATATTATTCTTCTTTGTCGATTACGTTTCTAAATGGGTGGAAGCTCAAGCTACCATAACCGATGATGCTAAGACAGCTTGTTAAGTTCGTTAAGAGTCACATATTTAATAGATTTGGTATGCCAAAGGCCATAATTAGTGATAGGGGTACCCATTTTTGTAACAAAACATTTAGGGCTCTCCTTGAGAGATATCATGTGACACATAGAGTAGCAAAACCTACCATCCTCGGACGAACGGACAAGTCGAAGTGTCAAATAGGGAAATCAAATCAATTTTAGAAAAAATGGTGAATCCTAACAGGAAGGACTGGAGCCTTAGGTTAGATGACGCATTATGGGCATATAGGACAGCTTATAAGACACCTCTAAGAATGTCCCCTTACAGACTTGTTTACGGAAAAGGATGCCATTTACCTGTAGAAATCGAGCATAAGTCTTACTGGGCTATAAAGCAATGTAATATGGACTACGAACAGGCTGGACAGAGGAGGAAACTTAGTTTGCAAGAACTAGAAGAACTCAGATTAGAAGCTTACGAAACACTCAGATTTATAAAGATAAGACTAAAGCCTTTCATGATAAGCGGATTATTAAAACCGATTTTTCGTGGGACAGAAAGTCCTTCTATATAATGCTCGCTTAAAGTTGTTCCCTGGTAAGCTTAGGTCCAGATGGTTAGGTCCTTTTGTTATTACTGATATTTTTCCTCATGGTGCAGTGGAGATTAAAAGCTTGGAATCTGGAAAAGTGTTTAAAGTAAATGGCCACAGATTAAAACCATTTTATGAGTTTGAGCATGCAGGTTTAATTGAAGAGCTCGAGCTTCATCGAGAGTGATGCTTGCATAACGTCGAGCCAACGACATAAACTAAGGGCGCTACTTGGGAGGCAACCCAATACTGTTATTATCGCTTTCTCTTGTTACTTCACTTTATTTTCTTACTGTTCTGTCAGTTTTATACTGATCATTCATGCCTTAGGCTTATCATAGCTAGGAAATCTAGTCATATTCTAATGTGTTTTTGCTCTCCTATACGGTTTTTTTCTTGTCACCAAGACAAATCGGTTTCTACTTGCCACCTTCGCATCTCATGAGCGCAAATCTAGAAGTGGTGAAACAATCATAGTTTCCAAACTAGCTCCCTGTTAGGAAGACAGGACATTAAAGCAACATATATGAACAAGGCAGCCTACTATGATCTCCATTATTATTTCTCTTTGTTGAAGACATATACACATAACCAGCTAAGTTCTCTCATTCTTTAGTTTAATTATTTTTCATTGAGGACAATGCAAATTCTAAGTGTGGGGGGGAGCTAAATGGTGACAAATTTCAATTTGGAGCTGGACATTTGGTGAATTGGCAAAATCATAGGCTGGATTGTATTCTGTGCTGGCATTATATGATGTATAATTTTATTGGTTAAACACAGGTTCTGGTATCCATGACTTTAAGTTATAAAAAATTGGGATATGTCCTGTTTTAGGGGAAATGCTGCTAAATTTTCTGTAGAATTTTTATTTTATTTAGTTACTATAAAAAAAAAAAAAAAAAGAAAGAAATTGTGCTTTTGCTTGCATTAGTTATAGGACTTTAGTTGCATTTAATTTAGGATTTCCACCTCTTAACTTCCTAAGGAATGGCGATTAGTAAGTTGATAAGAAACTCTAATCTAACTTGTTTTTGAAATAAAATAAATTTTTTTTCGAAATAAAAGATATTGGGAATGTTATATAATTGGAAACGGATAATCGAACTTGAGAGATTTATAATACAATTGAAAAAAGAAATTATCTTGCTTCTCTTAAATAAGCTGGCTAGATAAATAGACCAAACCTTGTGAGCTTCTGAGCCTATTAGACTCACACATTTGCATCAGTCTCATTATTTTCTTTCTTGTGTGATAGTTCCTCAATGAAGTATGGCTTTTGAACTTGACTTGGTACTCTTTGAGACTTTTGTGACAAATGCTATGAAGAAATGACTTAGGCGTTCTTTTCATTTTTTTTAAGCCTCAGAGATTTTATTTCATATAATATTTCCTTTGTTTAGCCCTTTTGAGCCTTAATTCCCGTGTTAATTTGCTAACCATACATTACAAACTTGCGGCCTCCTACAGATTATACCCAAGCCTGGCTAAGGGGAGTTATTATATGTTGAGTTTGTATTGTAAGGGTGCGTTATGATAGAGATATATTATTGAAAAAAAAAGGAAACAAGGGTTATGAAAAAATTTATTATTGAAAACAAAGTCAGAGAAAATAAGTGTTTTAAAGTCATAGAAAGATGCAAATGCTATGAAATATCCATATAAGTGTTGTGATTGCATTGTGAAGGTATGGTGAATAATATGAGAAGGAAAAAATTGGAGTATGATGTTTAATGTATAAATGGAGTTTGTTGTGGCTTGAACATCTTAAGTCATGTATTTTTGCTCCCTTTAGCTTGGCTTCTTATTAACTCCACATTCCTAAATATTATTCCTACCCTTTAACCTTAGCCACGTTACAACCTTTTGAAAGACCTTTTGATCTTTATGCATTTTGTCACTCTCGAAGTGGAGAATTGAGACGATGGTCAAGTTTATAGAAATATACTTCATTTGGAGTCGACTGGTTATAGGTTTGAATGAATATTATTTAACCCCAGACACATGAGAGTTGAGTGTACTATTTATACCTGTGAGGGTCTATTTATTGAACTTGATACGCATACATTTGTGGATTCATGCTGGAAATTTTTGAGTTGCGAAAGATAACAATTAGTTCATGAAGTATTATGAGATTTGATAGTTCGATTGTTTAAACACTAAGAGTATGACATCTCCACTAACATTTTCTCAACGTTTTTCTGACTAACTTGAAATGTTTTAGTTTCTTGTAGTGTACTTGTCTAATTTAGCTATTTCCGACAAAGAAAATTGAGGTGGTATATTAGGTCTTGCATTTAGTTTCTTTATTAATGTCATTATAATATCCATGTTTGCTAAGTGGTTTGAAAACCTATGTTAATAAGGCTTTGTGGGTATGCCATCTGAAAATCCTCACGAGACCGTACTCGTTCACTAGGGTAGCCTAGGGGTTTAAAGGGCTTGTTGCACATGCTAAGTGCAATCGTGATTCCTACGACAGTGAGTTAGGTTTTTATTGCTTTCTTAGTATAGTTTTTATTTTTATCTTAGTAGTATTTTGTTCGAGGGCGACCAAAGGCTAAGTGTGGGGGAATTTGATAAGCGCGTAATATGTTATATATTTTTACTCCATAATTCTAGTCTTATATTTGTCCTTTATATATTATTTTTATATTTTTACCAACTTTTATTAGTAGTGGGTTATTTATGTTCTTATTATATTTTATTGAATAAATGGCTTAAATAGTGTATTATTTTTGTTATAGGTACTTTTACTATTTCACATTGGAAGAGGAAGATTACAAAAATAATCAAGGGATGACAAATAGAATACTAGATAAAAGAATAGAAAAGAGAAAAGAAGACTACAAAAGTCCTTTCACCTTCTACTTCGCATACAACAGCAAACAACTCACTTCAATACCCAGCAAACTCTATCATTATCCAACGTAATTCAAGATAACAAGATGATATCAATCATCTTTCATTCTATCTTTTGGCACCCTCTTATCTTTTGTCCATCAAAAATACCAAATCTGTTTTGGGGAGGTATATATTACCGAGATGAATCACGACAAAAACACACACGCATATACAGAGAAGTTCTTGAGAGTGAAGAAAACAAGCGGGTTCATCCAAGATCGACAAATTGACAGGGATCGAAGAAGTATTGCGTTTGCGGAAGCCGAGGGTGAGCGGCCGCATCAATTCGAATCTACGATCATGAGTTTTCTCCCTTCTACTTTCAATTAGTTGTTCTTGTGATTGAAATTGTTTCTATCTGAATTTATTCATGATTTCAGTTTCTTATATCTCTACTACTTGAGTCTAATTGGTTAACGCTAAGTTGATTGAATTTAATTATTTAATTTAGTATTTATACAATTCATACTATTGTTGGTTGGTTATGAAATTTGATATCTTTACTTGTAATTGGACGCAATTAGTTGTTTAGATACTCAAATTGTGCTATATGACTATTAGGCGCGGCGTTTAATAGTTGGATAGGGAGGACGACTTGAGATTAATAAGAGTGAGTGGCTCATCTTAATAGTCTTAAGTGTATGAATTGTGCTAATAAAACAAGTTTATTCGGATTGGATTTGTCTTAGCAAGATTTTAGGTTTTTAGTGAGTAAGACAAGAATTGATCGCGGCGATAATTCACCAATCTAAGTGCTAAGTTAACTATTAAAGTGGTCTCAATTATAAAGGTTAAGAAGCTAAATTATGACTAAACATTCTATGATCGAATCTGGAACCCATAAAGTTTGTGTGTCGTCACTTGTAATTAGTAGTTTAGTAGTAGTTTTAATTTTAATTAGTCTAAGTAGTTGGTTACAACCGAAACCCCCTTAATCGTACATATGTGAATAGTGTAAATAGTGTAAAGTCGTATATAATATATATTTTTTCACTTAGTTGAATATTTGAGTTTAGGAAGTTAATAATCTTCTCGTGGGATCGACCCTTTCTTACCCTTTTACTAGTTATAAATATTTTTGAAGGTTTAAGTTAGGTTTTTAATTTTATACGGTAAACGACACGTATCATACAATGATTAACTTACATATATATGCGTGTTTTATTTTTTATTTCCTATGATAGTTAGTAATATCTTTACTTTTAACTAATTACTAGGTTTGGGGAAAGGCTGGTTCACATGACAGGAAGGCAAAGAAAGCCTGTTCACCTGATAAGAAGGCAAGTTTACGTGATGAAGGTGAACAAAATGTGTTGAAGGGAAATGTTTCTATGACAAAGAATCCACTTATTCTCGAGCCAGAGGTGGTGCGAGGCCTTAGTATTCCATGCTATTGGTTTCATGAGTGCGCTAGCGATTTATCCGATCATAGTACAATAGAGGTTCCTTTGGAGGCGCAACAATTCCACTACCTTGAGGAGTCATCGACATTCATTTCTAAGCCCGATATTAAAGAATTCTTATGTGGGGTAGAGTTGAATGTTTCCATGATACAAACTTTCATGAGGTAATATATGCTTAATTAGTTTTCAATTCAACTTCCATAATAAGTAAGTTTAATTTTAATCAATATGATTTCTCAGGTTATTATGCAATGAATTGCTTGGAACATCAAGTGAGTCAATGTTTGTTTGGTTATGTCCAAACATAATACGAGATGACAATTGCTTAAAAAGCAAAGCCGAAGTGAAAGCGTATCTCGATATGAGTTTCAAAGCATCATCTCGTTTAGGATATTGAACTGTATGATTGTTAAACCCACTTTACTTTTATTATTCGATAATTCAATTCACCTATTAATTGTTCTATGATTAATAACTATATTTTCTTGTTGTTGGGCTCATTGGACACTGCTTGCGATATGTTTGTCACGTAACGAAGTCTACCACTTTGATTCTTTGCGTTGACAACCACCACGGTCCTTACTAATCAAATCATTGTTAAATAGGCAGCCTAACCGAAACTAAATATATACGCAGTAATTAATATTACACATTATTCATCATCTTTATATATATATAAACAGTACATCTTATGATAATGTATTGATGTAGTGTGATGAAGCATGCTAGTGGAGCAGGACTTCGAGCACCAAAAGCTCATGCTTAGATATTAGTCGAGGTAATATGACTAATTTGTTTGTCCTTATATAGAAACACTTTTCGCCACATACTACACGTCTAACATGATGTCATTGGATGCATGTTTTGGTGAATTTTAGTGTCTGCAACAAGATAATGGAGTTGCATGTGGCTATTACGTGCTGAGGTACATGTTCGATATCGTCAACCATTGCACTAACATCGATGATCTTCAAAAGGTATGTAACTTATTAGTATATGTTAGTTTAGATTAGATCGATGGGTAATAGTTAATTGGTTTAGAAACCAAAGTAGCACATATTTGCAAAAAATAACCACATTCTACCCTAAAACATGGTACTTTGATGCATTTCATATAAATATGAGGTATTATAACTAGTGTGTAGTTTTTTTGGGCTTGCATTTGTTGTTGGTTGAATTTCGGGAATGTAAATGACATTTTAGACCTATTTTCGCCTTTTCGCTTTCAATTCTTAGATTTTGAGTCACTTAACTCCTAATTCTTTCTCAACATGATAATATGAGGTATAATATAACTAGTGTGAACATTTTAGACTTGCATTTGTTGTTGGTTAAATTATGGGAACGAAAAGGTCATTTTAGGCCTATTTTCGCCTTTTCGCGTCCAATTCGTACTTATGGAGTCATTTAACCCCAAATTCTTTTTGAACATGATAATATGAGGTATAATGTAACTATTGCGTTGATTTTTAGGCTTGCATTTGTTGTTGGTTGAATTTCGGGAACGTAAATGTGATTTTAGGCCAATTTTTGCCTTTTCGCATCCAATTCGTATTTCTCGATTCATTTAAATCCAAATTCTTTTTGAAAATGATAATATGATGTATAATGTAACTAGTGTGTAGATTTTTAGGCTTGCATTTATTGTTGGTTGAATTTCGGGAACGTAAATGTGATTTTAGGCCTATTTTGGTCTTTTCGTGTCCAATTCGTATTTCTCAAGTCATTTAACTCCAAATTCTTTTTGAACATGATAATATGAGGTATAATGTAACTAGTGTGTAGATTTTTAGGCTTGCATTTGTTGTTGGTTGAATTTCGGGAACCTAAATGTGATTTTAGGCATATTTTCTCCTTTTCGCGTCCAATTCGTATTTCTCGAGTCATTTAACTCCAATTTCTTTTTGAACATGATAATATGAGGTATAATATAACTAGTGTGTAGAGTTTTAGGCTTGCATTTGTTTTTGATTGAATTTCGGGAAGGTATATGCAATTTTTAGAGCTATTAACTACGGTAAATGATTGAATTCTTATATTATGTGTTTTACTCCTTGGTTGTTTTTGCAAGGTTTATATGAATAACACACCAAGTTTGAGGGCCTTCACCATGGAGGAATTACATGAAGTTCGGGATAAGTTGGCGACCTACCTTTGTGATGATTGCTTATGATACATTTTGGTGGATTTCGCGATATAATTAGCTAGATCTAGTTGGTATTGTCCTTTCTTATATAGTTTTTAGCTCATATGTTGGTAATTTGTCAATTCTATGTACACTTTTTACATTATTTAATATATTTAAAGTTAATTACGCTGAAAAACTTGTCATATATTGCAATTTGGTTTTATTTTTTGTGGAAGGGAGATGTTGGGCTAGGGGGGTGCCACAGGTGGGGGTGCAAGGGTGGCGGGCCGGGCTGTGGGGCCGGGCGGGGGCCTGGGTCTGGGGTGGGTGTGGGGTGGGGTGGGGGGCCGGGGTGGGGGGGGGGGGGGGTGGGGGGGGCTAGGGGGCGGGGGGGCTAGCAGGGGCCGGGGCCGGGGCGGGGGGGGGTGTAGGGGCTAGGGCCGGGGGGGGGGGGGGGGCGGGGATGGGCCGGGCAGGGGTGCGGGGATGGGGGGGGGTGCAGGGTGGGCCGGGTGGGGCGTGGGGGGGTGGGGGGTGGGCGTGTTGGGGCCGGGCCGGGGTGCAGGGCCGGAAGGGGGCGGGGGGGGTGGGGGGTTGGGCCGGGAGTCTTGGGGGCGGGGGTGGGGGTGGGGGTCTTGGGCCGGGCCGGGCCGGGTTGGCGGGGGTGGGGTCTTGGCCGGGCCGTATTTTTTAAAAAAAAAAATTCAGAACAAGAAGGACTGCGGTTTTAGGCTTAGACCGCAACCCTTCCATAAAACCGCAGTCCTTCGTATAACGAAGGGCTGCGGTTTAGGCCTAAAACCGCAACCCTTCATATTAGAAGGGTTGCGGTTTTGGGCATAAACCGCAGCCCTTCACTTTTAGTGAAGGGCTGCTACGGAATGGGCTGCTGGCCAAAAATGCAGCCCTTAGGGCTGTTTTAACCGCATCCCTTCTGTTTCTCTCCACTAGTGGTATAGCCTTCTGACAACATAGACAATAAGGAAGCAACATATTAAAAGGCGTTCCTTGTAACAAGGAATTGTGCCACGTGGCACTATCCTTTAGAGTGTTTACTTCATGTACTCTACATATAATAAAAAAATAGAATACATGGTATAAAATTTATTTGATCCCATGACTTCTAACTTATATACTAAAGTCTTAACCATTAAACGGCGTTCCTAAACAAGGAATTGTACCGCGTGGCGTTATCCCTTAGAGTGTTTACTTCATGTACTCCCCATACAATTAAAAAAAAAGCATGGTATAAGATTTGATCCCATGACTTCCAACTTATATACTAAAGTCTCAATCACTAAACCAAGTAATGTTTGGTGTTATAGTTTTAAAGTAAATACTAATTAATTAAAAATAATAATTACCCAGGCCTAAATACTAGTTATTTATACAGTTATTGAACACGGGTTATCTAAAATGTCTCTTGTCTTTTCCTCACTTTAGATTTGAAATAAAAAAAATTCTTTATTGAATAAAACCAAATTATGTTCATTAGCTATAATCATTCCTCTTCAAACCTAATTTTAGGTATATTATTAAAGTTGATTATGATTGGTTCCAAAAAACGACATTATAATATCATTATTGAAGGAACATGATTGGGCAAAAAGATATTGGAAGGGAGATAGTAACGACTATCCATTATTTAAAACCTAGTCATGCAACTACTTTGCGATTGCATCATTGCATGACGTTATCTGTTTTACTTATACTCCTTCCATTTTTCTTAATTGCTACATTTCTATTTTAAAAAACTAAACTACCAACTTTAATTGATTATTTTAATTCTTTTTTTAGATAAAAATATAATCATATGTGGTTTTGTTAGATTTATCTCGATATATAAATTCATAATATCAATTTTTGAAATTTTTACTGAGAACGAATAATAGGATATTAAAGGTTAAAAAAAACGTCTTTAAAACCGTGCCCAAACAATGTAGCAATTAAAAAAACAGAGGAGTATATACTTCTCGGTTCTCTACAAATCTTCCTATTTACAATAGCAACGAAAATCAAGATATAGAGGCAAGAGAGTGAAAAAGTAGGTATGTTTTGTTAAATTAAATAGGAGATAAGTTGTGCTTGTGAGAGAGTGTAAAATTATGTGAGTTCAATAAGTAGGTTAATGTAGTGTGAAAAGGAAAAAAAAACCTTTACCAAATAGGGAATAAAGTTAAAATCGTTTTTCTAGACTTACAAATACTACCAAAAACCAAGTCTAAATTGTCGAACATAGTAAAATGTGAGGAGAGAGTTAGGAATTTAGGATTTTATTTATGGAAAAATTGATTATAATAATCTCTGCTCAAAATAGTCCAAAATAATCCCACAATGATACCTTATCTTCTTAAATTGATCCTTTGACCTTAAACCTGTTGAACAAGTCGCATTCTATTTAGGACTGTTTCTCATTTTTGACCGTCAACCTTAACCCCTCAACTCCTCAAGAGCGACTTTATCTTTCCACCACTTGAATCCACCGCCAGCACAACCCAACAACCCACCCCACCGCCACCAGCCCACCACCAATTGAAGTCCCTCCCAGCAACAAGTATACAAAATCCACTACCCTAGTCCCTAGAACCTACATCACTCACACTAAAATCCCACACCACACCACCCCACAAATTCCCACCGATGTAAACCAACTGACTCCCAGTCACCATTATAATCGAAAATAGAACAATCAACCAGCACCACTTGACCCCACTCACCCTTTTCACTACCACCATCAAATCTCTCTTCTCCATAACCTCACCTCCAACCCTAAATCAAGACGACCACAAAAACATTGTTAAGTCGATCATAATTCTAGGCCTGGGAACAAGAAGCACCGCCGCATTCGTCATCGTGCGAATTGACGAGCTTCAATCATCGTTGTTGTCGTCAATGGGAACATGTGTTGGGGGATAACGATGTTGTCACAGTGGCGGAGGTCGAAAGCGTGGGAAAGCAGAGCAAGAGAGCGATGAATTCTCATTGGGAAAGGAGACAGAGATCAACGGTTGGGATTGATTCGTCGATTAGCATTGATGGCTGATGCTATCGTCGGTGAATAATGGGGAGGAGAGAAAGGTTTTCTTCATCTTGATTCGTTGTCGCCCAGAAAGATAGGGGGGCATGTATGTTTCGGGGGGCTGGTGGAAGAGGACTAGGTGGTGAATGGTGATAGAAGTGGAGGGGGTGGTGGTTTAGTTCATTTTTCCTTTTTCTGTTTTTACTGAATTTAAAATTAAATAATTAAATTTAGGTATTTAATTAATACTTTAGTTTTGAAACATAATTATATTATTTCTTAATTACACAATTAGAGTACTCAACCTGCATTTTACAAGTTACCAACAAGTAATAGCTCATTTTAGGCATATTCACCCCAAAGTTGGGACTACTGCTAGAATTTCCTTATATTCCCATCAATTATTCCTTTTTTTTATTTAAATGAGACTCTTTTGGGACTTTTCATTTTTGCGTGCAATATGTTGATTAGTAGAACTTAGGCCCACAAATATATTTTGATGTGGATTCGATTTTTCAAAACCTAAACTGAATCCAAATCGGAAACCATTTTTTCCAGTCCAAACAAAACCGAACTATAAAAAATCCCAACCAAATTGTAAATTCGGTTTGGTTTTTGGATTTTAACCAAATAACTCAACCCTACTCCAGTCATGCCATAAACTATTATAAGTTTGCATCATATGAGATTTTGTGATACAAGGTACTCCCACTATTCTTTGAAAATCTTCTCATCGTACGCGGTCTCCAATGACTACTTTGACCATTAATATCTTTTATTGTAAGATAGTCTAAATTGTGAAAAAATGAAATTATAAATATATATACTGATACGAATCCAACGATAATACTTTTCACATATAAAATTCATCACATACGGTCGAACTCTTTAAACTTTGACCACTTGAATAGTAAATAAGAATAATTTATGAGAAATTCCCATTGGTAATCCTCAGTTTTTAACTTTTTTATAATTCCTTTGGTAACCCTTAGTTATTGTCCTAATGTCAAACGTGACATTATGAAGAAAAAAATGTTAACTTCGGTAATTTTTCGTTAGAACTTAATGCCTAGATTAGCGCACTTTAGTTTGCGTGCCACAAACATTATTCGGTTAAAGTTTAGGTGGTTTTTTTGGCCCATAAGGGTCAAATTTGAGGTCAGAATTGACAAAAAAAAACCCGAAATTCCTCATTTTGCGTGCTGTAATTGAAAAAACCTTGGTTTGTTTAATGGAAATTTTCAACATTTAACAGCAATTAAGGTTTTTTTGCTTCATAATGTCACGCTTGACATTTATGTAATAATTGAAGGTTACCAATGGGATTAAAAAAAAACTGAGGGTTACTAGTGAGAAAAACAAAAAATAAAGGGTTACCAATAAAAATAAATTTCCCTTAATTTAAACACTGAGAGAGGGACTATATTGTAATTTTTATCATAATAACCGAAATTCACTGTCACTAGACATAGGTGACATCAAACACAAATTATTGTATCATTATCATTTATATCAACAATTTCTACCGTTATCTTTTCTATTGTCAAATTTGGATGATAACAAAACGCGGACTTTCTACCAAGCCGAAAAGGAAAGCGTGCGAATTGCAAGTAAACAGAAAAATTAAATAATTTCACACCATCTTTTTGAGATTATTATAAATACACAATAGTCCATCTTGCATGACATATAGAGATTCGATACGTGACAAAAAGGAAAACAAAAAGGAGAGATTAGTTCTAAATCTAATCCATCGTATTCTCTTTCTTCCTTTAGTTCTAAATAACAATCCCTACATTCTCGCATCTATATTATTCAATAATCATATTTCTTTATAAAAATAAGTACATCAAAATTTTCAGATTCATCTTTCTCTTCCCTCTTTCTATACTATAAACATCTTTCCTCTGCTTCAACTCTGTTTTTATCTCAAACTTCAACATGGGCTCTAATGTCAAGTATGAAGAGGTAAAATCTAATTAGAGTTTTCTTTTGCAAAAATGAATATAATTTTTTTTTTATTAGTTTATATTAAAAAAAACAAAAGATTACCCATTTAATTAAATTTGGTATATTTTCTTACAAACCATGTTTTTTTGCAGGAATATATAGTAAATAATAACGGTTTAATGCTGTTTACATGTCGATGGTTGCCTCAAGATCAGGATCCAAAAGCCCTTATTTTTTTATGCCATGGCTATGCCATGGAAAGTAGTCTTTCCATGCGAGGTTTCACTTCTGCACTTGCTTTTTTTTTAACGTTTAAACTAAGTTTTTATTTTTTATTTTTTTCTGTACAAGCTAGGATAAAATTCTGTGATATTTAGTTTTAGTAATGGATTTTTTTCCTAAAATTATATTTATTTTAAAGGGACGGCGATTCGGCTGGTAAAGGCCGGTTATGGTGTTTATGGGATCGATTACATTGGACATGGAAAATCAGATGGACTTCATGGTCTTGTTTCAAGCTTTGAAGAACTTGTTCAAGATTGCTCAGATCATTTTACGAAAGTTTGTGGTGAGGAATTAACTTAAATTAGCTTTTCTTCATAATATAGGAGAAAAACTAGAGGAACCCCCCAAAACACGGAAAAACTCAAAAGAAAATTTTAAATTATGTTGCATAATTTCAATGAGATATTCATTCATTTACTTGACTATTACTAGAGTTTTCTCAACTTGTCATTTCAATGTATTTAAAGGTTAATATTGTTTAAAATAAGTATATAATTAGAGATATTAATAGTTAAAGTAGTATATCATAAATCATAAAAATTAAGTCAAATAATCGTATAAACAGAGGAAGTATAAGATTTTTTTATTATTAAGAATTGCAATAATTCAGTGATTTTATACATTCACCGTTCTAATATATCTATACTAATATATTAAAAGGTGCACATAAGAAAGTATATGTTGCCATGTGAAACCACCCATTCACTAGAAACATGCTATGTCATATAAAAATGTGTATAGTAAGATTCGAACATGCGACCAATATGTTTTAAAGTAAAAGTCTTACCATCTCAACCAACTATTAGATGTGTTCTTACTTCTTACTCCACATAAATATATATATATAGCTTGGAACATTGAAATATATAACAAACTTATTTGGAATAAATACGAGCTCAAAAATTAAAAGTATTATTCAAAGTAAAAACTCGGAGCATCGCCCGACACACTAGTTTAGTTGTCCTAAACTGATCTAAACAAAGGAAAATAGGGAATGCTTTAGGAGAAAATGACTCTATAATAGTATACACTATACACTATAGCTATCACAAAGGGATAAAAGTTGGTTAGAGAAATAGTCAACATGTTCTAGAGTCTAGATCAGTTGTATACTTGTATTGCGGTTCAAAGTTTAGCCATAAAGGAAATATATATAAAAGCATTTCTCTGATGTTGACGAACTATATATTAATAATTAGCTAGGGATAAGTTTCTACATGTAGAAAAGCCTGCTGGTTAATCCACGTGAGCTCATTTTAAGTCAGTAATTGTACGCCGAGAGATATCCTTCATATTTAGTTTTAATTTGCTTTAAATAAAATGTCAATTTAAAAATATATGTTAATTGATCCAATAAGATTACACCTGATTATATATCATTTTATTAGTCAAAACTGTACTAACAAGCGTAAATGTTAAAATAGATTCGAGATTATATTGCAGAAAATAATTTTTGCTTTCATATTTCATATTTTTTGACCAAAAATTACAATTAACACACATATACATATAGATATAATCTCGATAAAATTGTAACCAAAGTTTTTCAATTCTGATTATAAAAAGGAAAAGTTTTACTCTAACTAAAATGGAGGTAACAATAGTGCCTTTTGTCTAAACAATATAGAAGTTTAATGATTAAAACTTTCAATTATCTACTAAACTATAAATGATGAGATTATATACTAATTTTTGTGTTAATGGGCAGAAAGAGAAGAGAACAAAGGGAAAAAGAGATTTATGATGGGCGAATCAATGGGAGGAGCAGTTCTCTTGCTTTTGCACAGAAAGATGCCCGACTTTTGGGACGGTGGCATATTGGTCGCACCCATGTGTAAGGTATTGTTCAGTTTGCATAACCTTTCTCTCTTTCTTTTTTTTTCCTTCTGAAAAAAAAAAATGGATTAATTCATTTTATTATTGTACCAACTTCATTTTTTTATGGTCACAAATATTATTATTTGGTAACACCACCTTTATGTTTGTAGTAATCGAAGATGTCTCTTTCACACGCTTTAGTCTTCTTGGAGTCACTATTCCAATTTCCACGTGCTCTCCTGTAAAAAAATACTCCATATATACATCGTCCACAATTTACGTTAAGGATTCATAATTAGTACTAAATTACTTGGCTTTGTTATTGGTTATCGTTTATTATTTTTTAATTAGTTACTTTTTTTATTAAAAAGTTGCATCTATATAAAGTTGGCAAGTTACTCCATTTTTACATATACTTAACATGTTCGTAATTGTTTAAACCATATATTGAGGTGTAGAACATTATGACAAGTTAAAGTGTATTTACTATTTTTTTTTAAAGATGTTAGGTAGTCTTACATAATAATAATTTTATTATAGGATGATAGATTGTGCTAAGTATACGTACACCAAGTAAGGCTTGATTTAGCGGAAATGATTTGGCCTCACGATTGCACTCTTTTCAACAAATAGAAGTACCAATTTAATAATAATATTATAATCTAAATTTCAGACATCTAAATTTCGAAATACTTTTTCTCTAAACTCATGAATCATAATGTTAATTTGATATTATTACTAATTGACAAGCTTAAACATTTTGACAGATTGCGGATGATATGAAACCAAATCCATATGTGACAAATTTTTTGACAAAACTTTCTACTGTTGTGCCCACTTGGAAAATTGTTCCTGGTCAAGATGTCATTGAGGTTGCAATTAGAGATCCAGAACGGAAAAAAGAGGTATTTTTTTCTCACATTTAATCATTTCCTTTTTTTAAATTATTTTATTTCATAAAAAAATTATTTTTAATTGCCATTAATGATAATAAAAATAAATAAAAAATAGCTCAAGGCAAAGCTAACACCTCTATGAATTAACAGGCGAGGGCTAATCCATACTGGTACACTGGACGTCTACGCTTGAAAACCGCGCATGAGCTTTTGATTATCTCAATCGACCTTGAGAAAAGATTAAACGAGGTGTGCACTAATATTTTGTTATTCTTCAATTTCTACATTATTTTATACTAAGATTTTCCATCTGAGATGACTCGTTATGTAACCTTACTAAAACAAAGATAACATTTGGCCCTTAATATTATTTCACTTTTGCAAATGTACAATTGACCAATAACATATTCCATTAATTAATCAGTTAAAAATAATAAAATATTTGATATTTTGAAAGCATACATGGAGACAAATTCAATGAGTATAATAATATTTGTAATTATATATTAGTAAAATTATAGCCAGACTATATGAATCGTACAAAAGTCCAATTGTTCAATTTTAAGGAACAAAAGAAATATTAGTTTAAAAGCAATGAAAAATACTAGTTAACAACATTATTAGCTACAAAAAAAAATTGAAATGGTTAAAAATAATCATCAGATTATCATTAGTGTAAGAAAATGTAAACTCCCCATTTCTATTTTATGTGGTTACAATGATCGTCCTAATCGTATTAGGAAACTAACAAGATTTGTAAAGATAATAATTTACAAAAATATATCGTAAATCTAGGAAAAAAATATTATTTGTATATTCTTTATCAAGTACAAAATCCATAATATTCAATTGAAGGGGTCTAGCAATGAAGAATATAAAGTCAATATTAAAAAGATAAATTTGTAACTATGAGCCTCCAAATATTTGGAAGCCTTATGAGGTAGTTGATATCACACATGTGTAGCGTTGCCTCTGACTGTAGTTATGTTGTTTGATACATAGGTGACATTACCATTCATAGTGCTTCACGGGGAAGATGACAAAGTGACAGACCCGGGAGTAAGCAAGCTACTATACGAATCTGCAGCAAGCTTCGACAAGACCTTCAAGTTATATCCAGGAATGTGGCATGCTTTAACCTTCGGAGAACTTCCTGAAAACATCAATACTGTGTTTAACGACATTATTGGGTGGTTGGATGAGAGGACGATAGGAAACAACTCGAGGTTGGAGAGCATAAACAAGTCTAGGGAAGACAGAAATGCTAATGTTACTGCTTCACAGAAGAACTCAACTTGAGCATTCTGCACTTACAAATTTAATGGAGAAAGCTTTATGTACAGTTTTTTTTTAAGTCTTGATAGCTGTTGTTTTTAAGGTTGTTTTGTTTTAATAGTCTTAATGCTTTGTATTCTGATTAGCAACACTAATTGTTTGTTAATCATCTTATTTGTTCCTTTTGTTTTTCTCTGCAAATAAACGTTGATTAAATCTAGGTTACATTTTAGAATATAGAGCTACCACCCCAGTTTTGCTACACAAGTAATTTTGAGTTCACTCCTAAATCAAGCTTGCTTTCCATCCACGTCTTCTCCCATTCTTTCCGAGTCATTTTTAAAAAAATATTTAACAATGCCAGTTAAAAGGGTTTTGAAAGACTCTTCTATAGTAGTCATAAACTCATAATATATATAACCATAGAATTTTGAAGTCTCAAATACCTAAATGCCTAATAGACGTTAACACTTCCCCATAATAACCTAACATTCTCAAGTGTCATCTACTTGCATCATAATGGAGTCCTCGGTCATACCAATTTGTTATGGACGACACTGAAAAATAATGTAGTGATATGATCTTGAATCATAACCCCTTCCCAATTAGTTGCAATTCTCTTATGAAGTTTCAAGTTAGTTGCAACAATACTTTATTTACTAATAAGTTCTCTCGATCTCTCCTTGTCACATAAGTCACTCTTTATTTCTCTATAATACCTCTCCTCTTCGCATATACTCCTTGAGATTTATCTCCTCCCATGTTGCAACAATTGAGACAAAGAAGGCATAAAGTTAATAAATTACAGGTAAACTTGTAGACTAATTTCAGATTTTACTATCGTCCAAATATAAAAGGTAAATATGACCTTGTGTCATAACGCATTTCTGCACGAGGGAAAAAAACCTGCGTATAAGCTAAAGCTACGGCATCAAAGTTACAAAATTTCCTGTCATTAATATAATACCACAAGAATAATACATATATTTCGAGTTGGCATACTAAATAACAAGTCTTCACTACCTATTTCTTCACCTAAACAAGATTTCTAACGCCGTGATTGGAATCCGATCGCAGCTCAACTGCCTGTAGGCTGTACGTAGAAAATAAGCATATCATTATTCAACAGCGTTCAACTTAGCACAAGTATCAAAGCACACTAATATTTAAACATGCTTCCTGACTAAATATTTCACTATTCCTCACTTTTTTCAATTGGACTTGTTCTGGATATATGTATAATATGCAAGGGAAGAAAATACATAAATGATATTCTTAATCACCATAGCAAGGATGCTGAATATTTGGCGTCCAAGGGCAATTCTGATCCAGTCCAGTGTCGCAGAATTCAACTCCCTTATGAATTGGAACGAGTGTATGGCACAGAATTGACAATTTGCAAGGGGAGAGGGCCTATTCCTTAAAAGCAATACCCTAAAAGCCAAATTCCGTTCCCAAACCCGTTCCACATTCTAGAGCGAGCTGCAAATTTTGCGACACTGATCCAGTCCAATACTTCATGTTTTATGTCAGCTTAGAGGAATCGGGCAAGAGAAGGAAACGGATATGGAAGTTCTTTGCATCAGTGCCTAACTTTTAGTTTGCATTAAACACGACTTCCTAAACCAAAACCAAACGACCCAAACCCAAAGTCACATAATCCAGCAACAAACAAACATGAAGACAACATATAGTATAACGGAGTAAGTTGAAATGAGTAATTGGCTTGTCTATACTCTGTGTTATCGTGAAGTAGCAAGCGGCTGTTAAGTATTCTTAAGAGGCGGTGACATTGACGTCAACATAATATGAAGCCAAAAGCAAATATGTTATCCGAAGGAGAACAGAACTCAAAAGCACACTTCTAAAGAGTTTTCTTCAAAATTAATACATGAAATAAAAAAGACTCTACCTTAATTTCATAGCATTAATAAAGCATAAAGAACTAGATACCTTCCAAATGAACCATCTCAGATTATCTTATTTCGAATCTCTTCCAGTTTCTTTAAAATCTCTGCTGGAGTTCTATCCAATTCATCTGCAATCTTCCTTTGCAGATCCATTGGCAGCGTTGGAAACTGTTCGCATAGATCGCCATCAATCACATCCTACAAAATTATTCACACATTCTCAGCGTCAAAACTATCAATTAAAATTATTACCTGAAAAGAACTTGATAACAGTTGTTTAAGGGCACACTTGGGATGAAGGGATCATTCAAGGGGTAATTAGCATTATTAACAAGGAGGTGATGGGTAGGTGGAGGTCATGGTGCGTGAAGAAAGAGGCACTGGTGAGGAAACTGCATTGGAGGTAGTCTACAAACCCAGAGAAGGGATGGGTCTTAATTACCCTCATTGAGGTAATATACACCTAGTCTCCCTCCTCTCTTTTCCACCAAATATAAATAGCCACCAATACCTCAACTCATTCACCACATCTTTCTTTAACTCAGGTTACACCCTCATTTGTTTCCTCATTCAAAGCATGCCCTAACAGTCCGTTTTGTAGCCATTAATAACTGGTCATAATGGTGATGGATTTATATGTATTTTTGTAATGAAAGTCTCATGTGAATGAAAATTTAGCACCCAACACCTTTCTTAGCAATTCTATCTATAAATTTATTAACATTACCACCATTTATTACAGCCTACCAAATTGATGTATTAAGAAAATAGAGCTCATATGAAGAAGGTAGACATGTCCAGCAATAGAAAGTAATAAGCATACCTTAACAGGAAAATATGCAGATCTATAGGCCATATGATCTCTGCCACACAGAGGTGGATTCTCCTGTCTCAAATGCATTTCCAAGTGAGAAAAGAAGTCAACATCATCACGGGAGGTGAAAGGAAGGAAAGCCCCCAAGCTCCCCATCACAGTGCCATAAATAATACATTCTCCACCACCAGGTATGAGAGATGCCTTCTGCAAGCTGGACACAGCATCACCAACATGAAACTGAACAATCTCCTCCATCTTGTTTGGAGCTCCATTCAGTTTACCCTGCTCCCATTTTATTTTCCCACCAGTTGGGTCTTCTTCAATCTCGTCGGAGACATCCTGAGGTAGCCGAACAAAATATACATTCCCAAACTTGTCTGCACCAGCCATTGTGTCAAAATCTACATGGTGTGATGCAGTTAGCCATCTAGGATAAACATCATCAGAAAATATGTAGAGCTGGTTCTCATCTCGTCTATACTTGCAATAATGGAATGACTGCAAATACCAAAACATAAAATTTGTCAGACAGCACCAAAAATAGAGCCAGATTCTCATATCTTCAAAAGCCACAGAAGTTGACTCACACGGAAACATTCTTTCACAATCCACAAGAATCTTAAAAGTCAATAAAGAAATATCATGCTAAGATTTTATGAAATTGCACATATTTGCAGCAACCATAACTCACAAATGAGTTCCAAACTTTGAGGACCTACACAACCTTACAGAAAAGACTTAAATCCCCCCTCTAGATAACTAGATTTGACTTGTGCCATATCAAATGAAATTTTCACGCTGCCCCCTCCCTTTCCAGAAGTAGCAGTCTAAAGAACAAACGTAAAACAAACAAAAATTTCCATTTTATAATTTTATCTGTCTTCATATCTTCATAAAAGTACCATGATAAACAAATGATGCAGTAATTCCAAGAGGAGAGACACTCAGACACCCGTGAACTATAAAAACTCATCAAATTCAAGAAACATCTTTCATAATACTCATTAATTCTATAATTCATAGAAAACTACTCCCTGCAAACGGAGTTGATTCTTTTTAGGTGATTTATGTCTCAAAGAGAGAAGAGTGGGGCACAGAAATCAACCACAACTAACTTTTAGACACACAGCTATGCTGCTTTCCAAAATCAGTAGCAAGATAACTGTAAGAATTGTGATTGGACATGTAGTTGAAGGACAAGGTATGGACATGCTTCCATGGCTATGCATAACTTTTGAGTGGGGAAGGGGGTGGGGCTATTCCTTATGTGTTCTTTTATATCCTCGTCTCTATAATTCTTTCTATCATTGATCTGCCAAGAAAGTCTCCAAAACTTAAGTTCTACTTAGTCTCTTCAAAGTTTGTAAACATTATATTTTTCTGGACTTTGAAATACAAATAATGTCAGCATCTTAATCCCAAATTCCTATAAGATGGGTTCAACTCATGAGTCAAGATAATATCTTCGATGGTCATGCAAATAGATCTTTTGCCTCCACTTTCTTGTGTCAAGCGCTATATGCTTTCGCAATATAATTGCTTCATATCATTTAACATGCCATCTATCCAAGTCATATTTGGCCGCCCCTCAATCAATTTTCCCCTACACTAATCTTAATGTCATCCAATCAAGCCTTTCTGTTATTTTTTTTTGGTGTGCCGCTCCACCTGCAAAGAGCAAGAAACACAAGGTGGTATGTGGTGATGTCAAAATTGCGCCTATTTGTATCGGGTAAACCCCTTCATCTATTTTCTCAAGAGGGACTGGTTCCTTGAGAGGAACTTCCTTTCGTTTCAAATTGAATGCCCTTAGCTTAGAGGAAAACCTTAACCGAGGTGCTTTTACATGCCCAAACCACCGGAAACGATTCTCATTTTTTTTCCCAATGGCCAATATATGTAACTTCAACCCTTTTATTAATATCTTCATTCCGAATTCAATATATTGATACCACACGTCCAACTCAACATGTGCATCTTTGTTACCCCCGTCATCCTAATATATTTGTTTTTCCTTCCTAAATGCCCTCTACTCAGGCCCATCTAATAACATTGGTTTAATAGCCATCCTATAGAACTTATATTTCACCCTTAGAGGTAGACTAAGATCGCAAAATTCCCAGTTGCCTAACGTCGGTCTAATAACTATCCTACAAATATTTCATTTCACCCTTAAAAGCTACACTATGATCGCATAAATGCCCATCTCCATTTAAGTCACCCTAATTGTCAATATTAATTTCTCTATAAGATTGACCCAAGGTACTTAAAACACTCACTAATAGGCAACACATTTCCATCCAATACTACCACATCCTCGATTGACTCCCTCTCATTACTTTGATGCACTCCATGTACTCCCTGTCATTATTAATTTTGCTATACAATGAATGAAAATTTCAAATACCATTCAATAGACATGGTAAGTAACAGACATGGTAATGCCTCAAAAAAAAAAAAAAGGAAGTAACATACACGGTATATTTGATAGTAAAAAAATTCAAAATTGCTTTCCCGAATATGCAGATCAACAGGGGACTGATTTACCTTAAATTACCTTTGCGAGATTTTGGTTGGCGGCATTCTAATTTTGAAATAAGAAAAAGAATTTTTAAAATGTGAATGAATATGAATATTTATTACATGCCCGACTACTAATTAGGCAACCTCAATCAACAAGATAAAAGAAAAACTTCTTCCCTTTCCTTATGTGAAATTAAGCAAAAGAAAAAAAGAAAATGCATGTTCCCTTCACTCAAATCGGTGAAGAATAGTGTTGATCAACAAAGAATTAATCACTTTTCTCATAGAAGATGAAAAGATGTCACTGATGGCAGTGCATAAGTGCTTCAGAGAAACCATTTGGGAAGGAAGTTTACTAAATGCAAGATATGTAAATGAAGAAATAAAGAATCATACTGCAGGTCTTCCAACTTATATTCTAAAAGCAGTGTTCTATATGTGCCCATAATTCTAAATCATTGTTACATTCAGGACAGCAATATACCATCTTAATACATAAACAAAAAATTAGAAATAAATCATTTTTGGAGCATCCGCTTATGATTTTCATGGTTTCTCTTACCCAAAAGACCTGTCGCACCTGAATTAAAGCAATCCCAAAAAATAGTGGATAGTCGATAGTGAATAATATTGTCCTCCTAAAACATAGCGAAATGGTTAAACTATTCTCCGGTTCTGAGATATAGAGGAGTTATTCAGAATAGCTTATAAAACAATCCACTCTTCTTTCCTATTGTAGTAGACAGGCGTTGCCTGTCACATCAAGGATCCATAAACTGCCTCTGTAAACATTGAGGTAAAGTAGCACATATCCACCCCCTCCTTGCTAGAGCCTCTTAGAGGCATTAACGTTATATTGAGTTGTGTTCTAGATGGTATTAGATAACAATTAGCGACGAGGATAATTTAGGGATAACATTCTGATAGATGTGTTGTGGACAAGTAGAAGTGTATTAAAAAGAAAGTCACAGAAAGTCACAGTAAGCAAGGGCCACAGAGGAGGATGTGACTGTGAAAAAAGCAGTGAAGATACAGCTTTCCCTACCTTCTGTCATATTATCAACAAACAACAGTAATCATCAATATTTTGGAATAGGAAGACAAGTTGATCACGGGAGTATAAGAATAAATGGAAAGCTACAATAATGACATAATATGGATATTCAGAAGAGCTTACCTCCTGGATGTCACCGACATAAATACGATCACGATACGTGTGTATAGTAATTATTGTGTTGGGAAACAGCTTATTCTCACATTTCCTGAGCAGTCTCTTCTTGCCCAAGTCATACAGCCTGAGGACAGGTCCTATTCCAGCAAGCAATCTTCCCTGGAACTGGGATAATGCGAGTGGGACACCATCTACTTGGGTTTTGTGTAAAAGCTCAAGTTTTCCACCATCAACAAATCGATAAATGTGAATATATGCCGCCTCAAATGATCTTTTAGGGAAAAATTGCAGTGATTTTGCAGTGCCCACCGCTAGTAGAGTCCCATACTCCTTATCATGAAAATTCACTGTACAGATGCTAAATGCAGCCTCATTATCCTGAAGCTCTAGGCAGCAGGTAGTTTCCTCTGTTCTTGGATCAAGAACCCTGACGCAAGAAACCCATTTCTCTTTCTCCGCTTTTGGATAACCATACTGTTCATCAGAGAGCTGATTATCTTCGTCTTCATCACCATTTTCCATTTCAATATTACCATTCTCATCCACTCCGACACCAAAGCATTCCTTCTGTGCAGCCTCACGTTCTTCAGCCGATAATGCTCGCTGATCGCTCTCGATCATCACCAGCAGCTTCCGCTTAGGCTGAAGCACAAATTTTCGAGGAGTGTATCTTAAGGGAATTGCAGTTTCATTAAATGTCTCACCAAGCCTCTCAATAGTAAAGACCTTCAGTGCCTCCGCGGCAACAGCAACTACACCTTCTGCACACTGATCAGACGAAAAAGAGGCCGCAAATTCAAGTGTACCACATGTAAGGGGAGTCAAAAGAAAATGTCCCTGGTATATGTACCCAAGCCAAGGACGGCTTGACAAGCAGAGCATCGCACGCCGGCCTCGCACAATAATTGAAAAAAGTTTTGGGGCTCTGAGCCCCAAAAAACGAGAACGAGAATCAGAAAGTTGACCCGTTACCATGTCAACAACTGTCCTAAACAGAACACCATTCTGCAAACCGGCATTGAGGAAAAGACTGGCAGGATGATCAGCACCATCCTCGCCTCCAGTAGACGCCTGAAGCTCGAGAAATAGTAAAGATTCAGGAGGTGAGAAAACACTTTGCAAACTCAACACCTGCATACAGTCATCTGGATCCAGAGACAAGATACGGATAGTATTATCATAGGATCCAACTGCAAGAAAACGTGATCTTTGTCTCCCTTCCGGAACTGGTGCAATGTCCAAACAAGCCACATCTCCGGGCATTTCGTGTTTCTCCACTTCCATCAACTGACCAGTCATATCCACCTCAAAGTAAATAAGCTCTCCCCCGCTAAGTGCAATGACAACTTGAAGCCTGTTATAACCAACCTTAACAATTGTCCTCTTTCCAGGGGTCCTCCACTCATTGATACGACCATCTTCCCTAATGTGCCTAATACCACTAGGGTGTACTTGCATGAGAGAGTCATCACCAATCAAAGATACAGCAAGGGAAGGAGTGGTATCCAAAAATCCACTGTCACTAACTTCTTCAACTGTCTCACCAATTGAGAGAACAAGAGTAACACTAGCAAATGATACCACAATATAAGCATCGAATTCATCATTGACATTCTTTTTCACGGTCCAGACCGCATTAGGCACACCGGGAAGTGGAGAGGTAGCCATCTCAGTGATTCCCAGACCAGGCCTCAGGATCCTTAAAGATGAACGAGGACCTTGACCACAAAGAGCAAAAATCTGTGGAGTCTCTTCCTCAAAAAGATTAAACACTTTCATGTCCATTACCGGCATCAAACTCTGAACTTGGTCAACCCTAAGAAGGTTCTTAAGCCTCCTAGGTTGGAAGAACACTGGCTGGAAACCTTCGTCAGTCTCCAATTCCATCATCCTAGCTGAAGAAGACTCTACATCCGGGTCATCTCCGATAGCTTGAAACTGATAAAGAGCATGATTTCCAAACTCTGACGCAGCAAACAAGAAACCAGACTTCAACTTACACATTGAAGATGTTACAGGGATCGTATCAAAGTACTTAATCTTCAATTCCGTGACACCCTCATTTCCATGCTCCAGAGTGACCTTAAAAACATCCCCATACTCCGATTGAAGCAAAAAGAAGAACATTGATTTCTGCTTGTGGGTTGCAGCAGAAACTATAAGAACCCCACGTTCAGCAGGCAAATCCGCTCTCCTAGGGATCAAAGCTCGAACATCCGGGTGCCCCTGATTCTTGTAAATGACAAAATTCTCAGCACACACCAAGACACCACTTGGCCCATCCCCACCACCAGGCACGGTCACAAGCATATTAGCACCATTATCAACGGGTTCAGACCACTTCCTAGAAACATGGTTAAGACCCAAATCAAGCTCATAAAAAGTAAGGTGTTTCTGAGCCTCAGAAGCAGCTTGGCCAGTAGAATCCTGGTCAGCCTCAGAATAATCCATCTCAATAGCCGCGAATATGGGGTTATCAAAGCCACAATCTACCCCACAAATGGAGTACGTAATGGTATGCGACTTATGAGCCTCTAAAGGAGACGAAATCGTCAACCTAGCAGCAGTATCCCTGTTCAAAACATAAACAAGTTTCTGCTTCTCACATGCCCCAATCATAACAGCCCTCCCTTTCGGGTCAACCGCCAAGTACTGACCCGGAACAATCCTACGACAACCCGACTTCCCAAATGTTTCCTGGTGAACTTTATCAAACACATTCTTCTCTTTATTGTATTCTAGGATTACAATCCGGCCCGAATCGGAACCGATAACAATATAATCTTTCTGGGAACCAGTGAGTCTAAATTGAGCTAAAGAACGAATTGCACCGAAAACATCAACAGAAAGTAGGGTTTGGATCTTACCACTATCATCGGGTCGAAGAAGATCCAGAACTTTACCTCGTGCCACCACAATTTCTTGGGATTTTCCGCCGGAGAAGTTTCCACTAATGGCGCAAACTATGCCGGTTGGTTTTTGAAGGGTTAAGCTGTAGAGATACATGGTTTATGAGATTTTGGAAACCCTAGAAATTTACAGTGGAGGAGAGATAAATAGGAAGATAGAGAGAACGGAGTTTGAGGAAGAAGATGAAGTGATTAATTTCTTGGCTAAGGCATCTGCAATGGGGAAGAGAGGAGAGAGAAAATAGGGTTTTAAGAGGGTATAGGGGGACTGAGCTCAGAAGTAGCAGTAGGAAGAAGAAGGCGGTGAGAGTTGAGTACTTTGAAATTGGTTGCTTTTCTCTCTTCAAATTGGGTACCAATTTTCGTTGTGCAACTCGAACTCAACTTGGTCAATATTTGGTCGAAATTCGACTGGAGTAGGTTTAACTCAAGCTCAATTTGAATTGAAACTTTAACGAGCTCGAGATGAGCAACACCCAACTCGATTCGATAAGCTCGTGAGCACTTCAAAAACTTTTGTTTTATTTTAATACTTCCTTCGTTCCATAATAAGTGAAACATAGGGATTGGACACAAGATTTAATAAACATCACTTTCAAAAGCCAAAATGTCATAAAATACCCTTTTCATTATCAAAAGGAGGAGAGAGAAAAGCAAACCACACAAGTTTGTGATGGGTACTCTTGTCATTTTGTCACTTTCTTTTTTCCATTTAAGGTATGTTTCACTTATTTTGAAACGTTCTAAAATAGTAAGTGTTTCACTTATTATGAAACGAATGAAGTATTTTTTTTCTATGGAATTATTTTTATAATTTTTCTAGGGAATTATTTTTATTATAATGTAAAAAAAATTCATTAGAAAATAAGTTAAGAAAAATGGACCAACAAATACACTTCACGCTCATACAATGAATGAACGCGGAAACGATGAAAGATAGATTATACTAGGACTTGAAAGATAGATTATACTAGGACTTGAAGCAAACTTTGTTTTCGTTTCTAATGTTCGAATTTGCTGCCTACTTGCGAAGTAGTTTATAATTTTCAAATTTTATTTTGTATGCCAGTCGATACAAAACAATCGATTATAGATTTTGTTGCATTCTCTTTTCACTTGCTACTATAGGGTGCTTATCTAGTTTGTGCGGCTCGTGAGCTACTCGAACTTGACTCGAAATCCTAAAGAGTACGGGTTGAGCAAGGGCTAACGAGTTAACGAAGAATGAGCATGAGTCGAGCAGAGTTGAAAGGCTTTTGAGTTTAATCAAGTAGAGCTCTACTCGAGATCGACTTGCTCGATTATTATGTGCCTTGATGGCGTATATATTTTAGTTGATTGTTGGAGGGCAAAGGTTCAAAGATTGGTAGAAGGGAAAAAATAGAACTGCGAAATCTAAGATTAGGGTATATAGTACAGATTTTTCACCCGTTTTGACTTTAGTTTTGATGTTGGAATGAGACCCATTGATGAAAAAAATGGACAATCTTAGTCATGTGGTACTAATACAAACAAAAACTTTTTTACTATTTCACGGTTTTTTCAAAAAATGTTGCGTATATTAGGTAATTCAAGAAGTGATAAAACGGGTCATTCGGGTACGATGCTGATCAGATTACTTGGGTCAGGTATGTTTCAAGTCTGCTCATTATCAGTTCGGATTGGGTCTATTTCAAGTCTATGCGATTTGTTCGGATGGAGTCTGTTTTTTATCAAGTCAATATTTAATTTAAATATATAATTTAAAAATAAAATAAACCCTCCGTCTCTACATAGAGTTTCCATTTTTCCATTTACATGTGTTCCAAATATATTTCCCATTTCCTTATTTGGTATGGGTCCACCAATTAAAATATTATTTAACATTTATTTTTTATTATATTACTCATTTCCATAAACAAGATGTCTTTATAAAGTGACTCACATTCTCTATCCTCAACAAATAATTCATGAATAGTGTACCAACTTCAATTTTTAATTCTGGTTTAATACAACAAAGGTCCCACTTATATGATTTCTCCTAAATAATTGTGCTCAAAAGAAATAGGAACTCTATTTAGGGACGAGGGGAGTAACTAAAATTAAATATTTTAAGTCAATACAAATGACAGATTGATGATGATATTAAAGCAAATAAAAAGTATTAATATAATAAAACATTAAATTCGATTCATTTTGTAGTGATGATAGCTAAAGGTATATATAGTTTGGATCAAGTTAGTTGGGCTCTGGTCAAGCTCGGGTCAAGCTCGGGTCTGCCTGATTTGGGTCGAGTCGTCGGGTCAACTTTGAGTCGCCATTTTTAGCTTCGATTTGGCTTAGGTTGTTCAAATCGGGTTAGCTTTGTCAGGTCTAAATAGTTTTTTATAATAAGATTCCCAAATAATAGATCAATAAAAGAACAATAAATTCAAATGAATACCTATATACTTAAGTTCTACTATATTCAAATAAGTTACGATATCCATCAACATCTTATTAGTTTCAATACCAAGCTTTAAGAATAAGTTTCCCCTAGAATAGTTAATATAATATTAAGTTCAGTAATACATATGTCCAAAAATATTGGATCAATTACATTTTCTCAAAGCCAAACTTTATTAATTTATATCATATTTTTAAAATTTGCTACCTACTAATTTTCTACTTTTTAAGAAAAACATTTGCATATTACTTGCAGCCAACTAAATCATGAATTAGTTTAGACTACTAGTTATTAAACCCAAACAACTCCAACATACACTTCTTCCATGGTTAGTTTTACTTTTAGGCCCTGTTCTTTTGGACTTATTTTCAGCAAAAATAAGTAAAAATAAGTTCAGTTCAGCAAAAATAAGTTCAGTTCAGCTAAAATAAGTAAAAATAAGTTCAGTACAGCAAAAATAAGTAAAAATAAGTTCAGTTCAGCAAAAATAAGTTCAGTTCAGCAAAAATAAGTTTAGTATACTATAATGTTGTAATTATTATATTTGTTTTCAATATTACTATTAATATTGTTATTATTATTAATATTATAATAACGATGAATTTGTAATTATTTTTAATTTTTTTAATTTTTTATATTTTTAAATTTTTTTATATTTTTTAATTTTTTATATTTTTTTATATTTTTTTATTTTTTTATTTTATTTTAATTTTTTTATTTTAATATTTTATTTATTTATTTATTATTATTATTATTATTATTATTTATATTATTATTATTATTATTTATTATATTATTATTTACTATTTATTATTTATTATTTATTATTTATTATTTATTATTATTATTTATTTATTATTATTAATTATTTATTATTATTATTTATTATTAATATTATTTATTATTATTATTATTATTATTATTATTATTATTATTATTTATTATTATTATTTATTATTTTTTATTTTTTATTTTTTATTTATTATTATTATTTATTATTTTTTATTTTTTATTTATTATTTTTTATTTATTATTTATTATTATTATTATTATTATTTATTATTAATATTATTTATTATTTATTATTATTTATTATTAATATTATTATTATTATTATTTGTTATTATTATTATTTATTATTAATTATTAATTATTAATTATTATTTATTATTTATTATTTATTATTTATTATTTATTATTTATTATTTATTATTTATTATTTATTATTTATTATTTATTATTTATTATTTATTATTATTATTATTATTATTATTATTATTTATTATTATTTATTATTTATTATTTATTTATTATTATTATTTATTATTATTATTTAGCAAAAATAAGTTCAGTTCAGCAAAAATAAGTTCAGTTTAGCAAAAATAAGTAAAAATAAGTTCAGTTCAGCAAAAATAAAATAAGTTCAGTTCAATTCAACCAAAATAAGTTCAAAAGAACAGGGCCTTAATATATAAAACCAAAACTACTCCATCAAAGCTACTCCACAAAAGCTACTTCACAAAAGCTACTCCATCAAAATTGTACTCGATATATAAACAAGTCTCTATATGCAAATCAATGCCAAAAGAACAAGAAATGAACATGATTTTCCACTCTCCTCTACCATCTTCGTAAATCATGTCCACCAACTCAATTCCATCTATGTCAACAACTTTCTTCATATTCTTCCTCCTCTTCTCAATCATACCTTTCTCTTACTCAGCCCGAATTCTCCTAGCCGCCGCCGACCCGCCTCAACCATTTCAACATCCAACTCAACCCACAATCACATTCTTAATGCAAGATATACAACCTTCGTCAACAAGAAACACACTAAACCAACAACAGCAAGCACTTCCCTTCTCAAAGCCTTTAGGAACATATCCTTCAACATTTGGAAGCATACCTTTACCCTACCAAACTAACCCAATAAATCACAACACTCCTACACAAACACCACTAGATATGCCCACGTTCGAGATCGCGTTCCCGGCAACAAGCACTCTCCATGAAGAGCTAGAATTTGGGTTAGTCACCAACATTGAAGAGGATATCTACGTCGAAAACTCTGTGTATGGACCGATGTTGGTGGGAAAAGCTAGGGGGATTTATGTGTCCATGAACTCACTAGAGGAGGCAAATCATCATATCATGGCAATGACTGCAAGTTTCACTATTAAAAATGGAGATGATAATAAGAGTAATGACGAGATAGACAGCTTGAAGTTTTTTGGAGTTCATGAAAATAAAGATGTTTTAGAGTGTCATGTTGCTGTGATTGGTGGCACTGGCAAGTTTAAAGATGCTAATGGTTATGCTGCTATTAGAGTAGTGAGTAGAAATTATAGAGGATCTTATGGTATTGAGGAGTCAAGTGAAGATGCACAAATGATGCTTTTGTACAATGTTTATCTTAGCTAAATTAAGTATGTATTTGTACAGGGATATTTATTTAATTGTATGTTTGTAGAGAAAGTCAGAAAGAGATTAGGGTTCAAAGTTTCACTTCTCATTCAATAACATCATAATATATATGATACACCAATTAGGAAACCTAACAAAGATACAACTCTATCTTTAGGCAACTTCCTATAATATATATCTCTACAATGTTCTATATATAAGACTAATCTAGTTCTTGATGTAAGCTTTCTGTACTGTTATAATTTTGGGACCTAGTTACTGTAACAGGCAATAAATTCCGTACATCAGAATACGAATGAATAATTTCGAGTAATTAAGCAATAATAATTATATGTGTATGTATATATGTATATTTTAAAATTTGGTAAGATAAATTACATTAACACCCTCTCACAGGGCCCCTAAATACAACCTACCCCAAAGCCCCCCAAACCCCCTGATGAGAATCGAACCCACAACATGTGGGTGGAAGATGAAAGGGCTTACCACCCTTCCACTCCTTCAATAGAAGTGAGTTCATATGAGAATGCATACTTATATGAGAAATGAGAATGGATTTTACGCGGTATAACTCTAATGAACAAGTGATGTAACTCTAATGAAAAAGTGATGTAACTCCAAAAAAAGAATATTAGGAAAAAAAAAGTCAAAAAAATTTTTTTTTTTGGGCTCAAAGTTTTTTCAGGGGTATAACTCTAATGAACAAGTGTTGTAACTCTAATCCAATCGTGTGGTTGAGATTCATTCTCATTTCTCATGTGAGGAGCATTCTCATGTGATCTTGCCCCTATATATATATATATATATATATATATATATATATATATATATATAAGAAAACAAAACAAGAGACAACAACAAAATAACAATAATAAGATAACAAAGAGAACAAAGAAAATGAAAAGTAAGGAAAAAAAAGAGAAAAGAAGAGGGGACAAGTGACGTGGGGTAGTAGTACTACCAGCAATGAATGAAAGGGGAAATAAGACAAAGGGGTTGTTTGGCAATCGGCTGTTGGCTGTTGACTTTTGGCTGGTTTAGTTGGCTTGTTTGACTGGCTGGAAGCATTGGTTGTATGTATTGGCTTTTTAAGTTGGCGGTTAAAGTCAGCTGTTTGTAAAAGTGTTTGACAAAGTTAATTGTGGCTGTTGGCTGTTTATTAGAGAGTTTGTGGGCCAATAAGCCAAAAGCCAATCCAAAAAGCTGCTCCATGCAGCTTTTTCATTTTGGCTTAAAAGCCAGCTTTTCAGCCAACCAAAAAGCCAATAACCAAACACTTTTTTTGGCTGTTTGACCAAATTGAAAAGCCAAAAGCCAAAAGCCAATGAAAAAGCCATTTACCAAACATGGCCAAAATTTAAGGAACTTTCTTCTCTTTAGTGACATCTCAAATATTTGTTGGCAGCATTTTGTTTGAAGAAGAGATGAGTCATGTACGAGGAGTATACTGCCAAGCAACCTGTACTCTATCTTAGGAAATAAGTAGGGCTATTACCCACCAAAATTTCAGGAAGAAAAGACAAGAATTTGTTGCTGCCTAGATTGAAGGAAAGTACCGCAGGTACCAGCACGTAGAGGGGAAGCTAAGGAAAACCGGAGTTAGGCGCTAAGTTGAAGTAGAACAAGGAAAGGAATAGAAGAACGTAATATAGTAAGGTACCCTCTCTAGCCTATAAACTTCCATATTTTTGTCTCTAAACCAACATAAGTATGTATGCATATATGGGTACGAAATAAGTCCGTCAAAAAAAAGAAATATGAATCTCATGTGAACAAATTGCACGAGTAAAAGAAATCGTATAAATAATCGGCAAAAGCCGATATTGTGAGTACATGAATGTAACAGTATGAGTATAAGATAGTAAACATATAACTGTGAAGTAATGAGTCTGGTAGTAATAACCGATGCATGCACTTGTAATTATATAAGTAGCTAGTATTTCAGTTTTGTGTGGGAAGAGGAGTTATATAAGTACCGGCCTAGAAATAGAGTCGGGAGTGTGTTAAGAAAGTTAAGAATACGAAACATATGAGTTACGAATGCTCGGTACATAGAGCAGGTGTTAGTTATGATCAGCTCATAAGCCATGGGAAGCTGTAAACATCTATGAGTTAAGGGGACATGTCCTGAAAGCCTTGCAAGCAGAACGAATTAAGGAAGACGACGGTCTCTGTACGCAAATAAGTTAAGCAGGTCGAGACGACCATTATATGTTGATAAGAGTTCTCTTCTTTTACAAACACACAACTGGTATACTTAGCAAGAAGTGTGGAAATGGATGGTCATTAAATAAAGTGTTAATGTTATAGTAAGGAACTTTAAATTTTGTACGTAGTAGATAACAAATTTACTCTAAACTTATACTAACACCTTGAAGCTGCCTCGTGGCAGGCACCATCTTGTAGGAAATAAAGTAGAAGTCACCTCACTCCTCAAATAATGTAATAGCAGAACGGAGAGCGCGTATTTTGTAACCAATTACTAAGTTCAGAATGTCTATAACGCTACTAGTATTAAGCACTAAACATAAGTTTTATTTTAACCTTTGTAAAATTTATGTGTAAATAACTTTTTAAACTCTTAGCTATCACATATTATATATATACATATGATTGGCAGAAATGATACTAAGTAACAGATTTACAAGTTAGCAACACGTTGTTGCACTAGTAGAATAATTGGGTTTTGCTGCGTTTTGTAAGTGGCCTATTGTAACAGGTTTATTTTTAAGAGGCGTTTATTAAATGCTAATTATAATTATTAAGTTAATTATATTTCGAATATTCTTATTTTATTTGGGTTAAGAGTATGAATATTTAATTCTGTCGTGTTAGTAATATATTTATTTGTTTAATTTTATGCAGTTAGTATTTTTAATATTACTATATATTTTGAATTTTAAGTATTTAAAATTTAGTTGGGTGGTATTTAGCCAAAAAGAAAAACAATATCGGTCTCCATTTTCATTCTTATCCATTGGTTTATCTGGAAACCCAAATACCCCCCATGTCGGTTATTTTAGAAACCCCAAACCCCTTCAATTCTTTCTCTCTCACGTGAAAACTCAAGACCCCAACCCCATCTTATCTCTCCTTGAATTCCCTCTCCTCCCCGTGAAACCCATCCCCTTCGCCCGTCTCTCTCTCTTCGTTGCGGCCTCGCCGCACCTTCCCTTGATATTCACCGGCACTTTTTTTGCCCACCCCCTCGGCACTGCTGTCTCTCTCTCCTCTTCGTGCGGTGATCTGCTGTGCTGCCGACGCTGTCTTCGGTACGGCTGGTGGGGGTGGTTCTTGCGCCGCCCTTCTCCTATCTCCTCTTCTTTGTTGTTGTTGCTGCTCGCCGCCACTTCCCCCTGTCCTTGTTGTGCGCTGGTGGTCTCGTTCTCCTCCCTGCTCGTGTTTTCCTTTCCTCTCGCCGGCGGTGTTGCTGTGTCACGGGTGGTTCTGCCGCTGTGCGATGGTTTTCCGGTGAAGTACCAAGGTACTTTTCCTTGTGTTGTGAAATGATGATGATGTTGTTGCTGTAGTTGTGTGGTTGTGGGTTTCAATTTTAACACTGCCTAAGTTTCTCTTTGAGTCATCTCATGATTAAAATCTGATTTAGTTCTGTTTTAGTTAAATTACAATTGAAATAAGTTAATGAGTTGAGCTTCATTCTCTAAGTTGAGTTATGGCCTTTAGTTAACAACATTATTGTTTATCTACAACTCATGGTGTCCAGCTTAACTTTCAGAAGGAAGTAAGTATGCGAATTGAAACTCTTAACGTAATTGGGTTACATTAGTTTGCAGATATCGACTAATGAATTGGTGTTAGTATTAATAGACTTAAGCTTATGTGTATTGAATGATTTATTCCATTAATAGTTGGAATCTAGTTTATATATTAAAAAAGTTAGATGAATTAATGTCTTTAAATAGATAAGTAGATTGAAAAGTGAATTCTTTTTATGGGAGTGATTGGTTTAATTCATCGTTGCTAATTTGAGTATGAAGTGAATCGGGTTGTTAATCTTATTATGCTTTCAAAGGATGAAATAAAATTATAAAGAGTTCTTATAAAGTATCGTGAGGAATTCTGCTTGTGTTCTTATTGTTGTGGTTTAAGTAGATGGAAATGATTTATGAAATTGAGAATATAGATTTGTTGATACGATAAGGGCAAGGTTTTTAGTTGTTATAATGACAAGTTTAGACTCTTAAGAGAGAATGATTGTGAGTTTTCAGTTCATTTAACTTACTCGTCCTAGTTAAGTAAATCAGGTATGTAGGAAAGATTTAGCTCAACTAGTTTTGTTATTTGAATTGAGTGGCGATGTTTATCGATTATTATTGTTGATTGGTGAATTATATTGGAGTTTGACTAAATTTGTGATGATATGGTATTAAGCTTAAAGGTTTCTAATTAAGAAGTTTATAACTCTTATATGTTTATTTGGTTAACAACGAGATTAGGTAACTGTCGATGATTATATAGAGGTCACAATGAGTAATTAATAGTTCTTCATGACCATTGTCGATTTCTTCTCATAAAATTGATTGAGTTAACATGTTTAGAGGATAACCTTATAAATGGATTAATATAGTAAAGTTAGGTAATTGGTAAGAGTTCAGTAAAAGGAAGTTAATAAGTTTATTTCATTTAGTAATACTTATTAAGTAAGCTGATAGTATAATAAGCTACTTTCATATTGGCTAAATGTTCTAAAGCGTGATATCATCCACCTCATCGTCAAATGATTAAGTAGTAACAGTTGAACTAATCATAGTTAACTTAATTATGAGATTTTAGTCTAGTCGACTCTTAAATGAAGGATGAAGTTTGATTGACTCTCAAATGAAGGATGTGAGTTGGTTGGTGCTAGAGATAGTTTTAGAAAGGATTGACTAATCATTGTTGATTTTATGGAACTTATTGGAGATAGTTTAATTGATTATGGACTAACTTATTGAGATTGTGTTAAAAAGATATTTCAGTTTAATATATGTAACATAGTAGAGTTATATTGGTTAATTGGTATTCACTAAGCTAAGTTGATTAATGAATTTGGAGTGTGGTGTTTAAGCTAACTCTCCTTAGTTAATTCTAAGAGAGAGACCTTTGGTAATTGTTGTTGGTGCTTGATAACGGTTGTTATCATTATTGAGATAATTGTCGATTAATAATCATGAAGAGTAAAAGAGTATAAATTATTTATATGCAAGAGTATGAGTTGTGCGTAAGTGGTTCAGTAACTCTCGTTAGTTAATTCTAACTGAGAGACCTTTTGTCATTATGATGGATGTGTTGTTGAATATGACTATTTATTAATTGTTGTGGTTCATAAGTTTTATGATTTGAATTGGATTGCATATAAAAGCATGTGTGTATTGGTATGAAATACTTATAAAGATACCATGTCAAGCGATTATAGTTATCTAATGAGAAGTCTTCTGGTTGATTTGTTGTTCAAAGTTTGTTGTTAAGAATTATTATAACTATGGATGAGTTCCAAGAATGATTCGATTGTGATATGAATGATAATCAAAAGGAATCTAAAGGAGAAAGTAGCCTCGTCTGAGTCGACGGATGAGGTGACATGAACAGTACCCCATGGACTGTGAACCTTGGGGGCCCCACAGGGAAACATGCCCATTGCTCTGTGGGGCGATAATCGGGCGATATATCAGGTAATGTGAAACCTATGGATGGCTGATTGAATCAGCGGAAAAATGTACTCCGGGCTAGTCGCGGTTATTGGCCAAAAGTAAAGCGAATGGTTGGGTGACGACCCCCACTGTCGGAGTGTAAGCTTTGTCTCCTCCGCCGCGTTCTCTTTCCCCCTGTTTAAAAGAAAGTTATCTCAAATTATGAAAGTTATATCGATAACGGATTCCTGATAAGGCAAGTATTATGGTAAGTTTCGATATTGGATTCTCGATAAGGAATCATATCAGGTAATGTAATGAATGTTTATTCACTACTTGAATATGAATGATGATATTGGATTCCTGATAAGGAATCATATTTTGATACTGGATTCCTGATAAGGAATCGTATCACGGTAAGTTGTTATGATATTGGATTCCTGATAAGGAATCATATTTTGGTATTGGATTCCCGATAAGGAATTGTGTCATGGAATGTTGTCATGTTATTTAATTCCCGATAAGAAATTGTTTGTAAAGGTATAAGAAAATGATTAATATAGTATTTTGAGAATAGAAGTTGGATTTCTGATAAGAAATCGATTAAAGGAAATACGTTATATAACTATATCAGAATTGGTTAACTTAGATTCCTCATAAGGAATCGTGATAAGTTTGAAAGGCTAATTAAATAAATATATATGAAATATATCTCTGTTGTGATTGCTTGGGAGTCGCCTCGTTGCATTTGTTGTTATGTGAATGATGGTGTACTATAAAGGAAATAATCGGATAAAGATATAATATGTATGTGGTCAACAGGAGTTGATGTGATGCATGTTGTAACAATGTGATTGTTGAGATTATATTGACCGTTGAGTCGTTTTCAAGTAAAATCCACCAAAGCATGTGTTACTCTTGTTTACGGGTTTAGTACTCAGCTTTGCTGATGTGTCTGTATGTTGTTTTGTCATTTATGTGGCCTGTCACTTGGTGGGTGGCAGTATCCTAAATGTTTTAGGTTGAAGCCATAAGTTAATATTTTTCAAGTTGAAGCTGATACGAGCTGGAGCAGTATTATATTTAATTTCGAAGTGAGGACGCTTGACTTTGTAATAGTTAGTTATCAGTCATTTGTTTTGATTTTATATATTTAAGAGTCGTTAGTGCTCCTGATTCTCTTTTGGTGTTGCTCCGCAAAAGCGTTGAGGTTGTTGAGTTCTTGGAGTTGGATTTAATTGATATTGTGAACAGGTTTAAATTGTTTTCCAATTTAGGGTTGTCCTATTTTCAAAGGAAACTCTGCCGGAATTTTTAATGAAATTTATTAAAATAGAGTCCGAGAATCAGGTGTTGTTATAATAATTAATTAAAATGAATAGAGTTGGGATTTGAGTTCCATACTCTCCGATGTAATTCGGTGAGTGTGATGGTAATAGTCCGAGTTATCTCGATCAGTGTATTTTCCGTTGTGCCTTAACCCTCTGTAAGCTGGTCGCGAGAATTCGGGCTGTTACAAGTGGTATCAGAGCTTGATTCGTTTTGGATACGTTGTGATCTCCATATCATGGCGTAGAGGTTGGAAATAGGTTTAATGGATTGACTAAATAGTTAGGTATAAATGAATTAAGCGGTATGAGTGTTTGCACCTTTTGCGTGTGCTATGTGAATCCATTTACGTGCATATGTAATGTTTAGTTTGTATATTTGTTAATGTGTATAAAGTTATCTTGTTATGACTTGATTGTCTTTGATATTAATTACTTAGTGTGTGTATCTCGAGAAAACTTATATGATTTGCTTAAATAAATGAATTTCAAACGAGATCTCTGCAAATGAGATGATTGGAATCCAATGCCAACAAGTTTACCCCTTTTGTTTTCTTTGCTCCTTGATTTCGTGAGTCAAGTTGAAGCAGAGATACAAAAGATGAGGGTGGAATGGAGGCTGGACGCCTAATATCTTGCCAACATGAGATTTTAGTTTTCTTTAAATAACTGTTTGCAAGTTTCGAGGACGAAACTTTTAATAAGGGTGGTAGTATGTAACATGCTTATTTTTAAGAGGCGTTTATTAAATGATAATTATAATTATTAAGTTAATTATGTTTCGAATATTCTTATTTTATTTGGGTTAAGAGTATGAATATTTAATTATGTCGTGTTTGTAATATATTTATTTGTTTAATTTTATGCAGTTAGTATTTTTAATATTACTATATATTTTGAATTTTAAGTATTTAAAATTTAGTTGGGTGGTATTTAGCCAAAAAGAAAAACAATATTGATCTCCATTTTCATTCTTATCCATTGGTTTATCTGGAAACCCAAATACCCCCCATGTCGGTTGTTTTGGAAACCCCAAATCCCTTCAATTCTTTCTCTCTCACGTGAAAACTCAAGACCCCAACCCCATCTTATATCTCCTCGAATTCCCTCTCCTCCCCGTGAAACCCATCCCCTTCGCCCGTCTCTCTCTCTTCGTTGCGGCCTCGCCGCACCTTCCCATGAGATTCGCCGGCACTTTCTTTGCCCACCCCTCGGCGCTGCTGTCTCTCTCTCCTCTTCGTGCGGTGATTTGCTGTGCCGCCGACACTGTCATCGGTACGGCTGGTGGGGGTGGTTCTTGCGCTGGCCTTCTCCTATCTCCTCTTCTTTGTTGTTGTTGCTGCTCGCCGCCGCTTCCCCCTGTCCTTGTTGTGCGCTGGTGGTCTCGTTCTCCTCCCTGCTCGTGTTTTCCTTCCCTCTCGCCGGCGGTGTTGGTGTGTCACGGGTGGTTCTGCCGTTGTGCGATGGTTTTTCGGTGAAGTACCAAGGTACTTTTCCTTATGTTGTGAAATGATGATGATGTTGTTGTTGTAGTTGTGTGGTTATGTGTTATTGTTGTGGGTTTCAATTTTAACACTGCCCAAGTTTCTCTTTGAGTCCTCTCATGATTAAAATCTGATTTAGTTCTGTTTTAGTTAAATTACAATTGAAATAAGTTAATGAGTTGAGCTTCATTCTCTAAGTTGAGTTATGTCTTTTAGTTGACAACATAGTTTATCTACAACCCATGGTGTCCAGCTTAACTTTCAGAAGGAAGTAAGTATGCGAATTGAAACTCTTAACGTAATTGGGTTACATTAGTTTGCAGATATCGACTAATGAATTGGTGTTAGTATTAATAGACTTAGGCTTATGTGTATCGAATGATTTATTCCATTAATAGTTGGAATCTAGTTTATATATTAAGAAAGTTAGATGAATTAATGTCTATAAATAGATATGTAGATTGAAAAGTGAATTCTTTTTATTGGAGTGATTAGTTTAATTCATCGTTGCTAATTTGAGTATGAAGTGAATCGGGTTGTTAATCTTATTATGCTTTCAAAGGATGAAATAAAATTATAAAGAGTTCTTATAAAGTATCGTGAGGAATTCTGCTTGTGTTCTTATTGTTGTGGTTTAAGTAGGTGGAAATGATTTATGAAATTGAGAATATAGATTAGTTGATACGATAAGGACAAGGTTTCTAGTTGTTATAATGACAAGTTTAGACTCTTAAGAGAGAATGATTGTGAGTTTTCAGTTCATTTAACTTACTCGTCCTAGTTAAGTAAATCAGGTATGTAGGAAAGATTTAGTTCAACTAGTTTTGTTATTTGAACCGAGTGGAGATGTTTATCGATTATTATTGTTGATTGGTGAATTATATTGGAGTTTGACTAGATTTGTGATGATATGGTATAAAGCTTAGAGGTTTCTAATTACGAAGTTTATAACTCTTATATGTTTATTTGGTTAACAACGAGATTAGGTAAATGTCGATGATTATATAGAGGTCACAATGAGTAATTAATAGTTCTTCATGACCATTATCGATGTCTTCTCATAAAATTAATTGTATTAACATGGTTAGAGGATAATCTTTATAAATGGATTAATATAGTAAAGTTAGGTAATTGGTAAGAGTTCAGTATAAGGAAGTTAATAAGTTTATTTCATTTAGTAATACTTATTAAGTAAGCTAATAGTATAATAAGCTACTTTCATATCGGCTAAATGTTCTAAAGCGTGATATCATTCACCTCATCGTCGAATGATTCAGTAGTAACAGTTGACCTAATTATAGTTAACTTATGAGATTTTACTCTAGTCGGCTCTTAAATGAAGGATGGAGTTTTATTGACTCTTAAATGAAGGATGTGAGTTGGTTGGTGCTAGAGATAGTTTTAGAAAGGATTGACTAATCATTGTTGATTTTATGGAACTTATTGGAGATAGTTTAATTGATTATGGACTAACTTATTGAGATTGTGTTAAAAAGATATTTCAGTTTAATATATGTAACATAGTAGAGTTATATTGGTTAATTGGTATTCACTAAGCTAAGTTGATTAATGAATCTGGAGTGTGGTGTTTAAGCTAACCCTCCTTAGTTAATTATAAGAGAGAGACCTATGGTAATTGTTGTTGGTGCTTGATAACGACTGTTATCATTGTTGAGATAATTGTGGATTAATAATCATGAAGTATAAAAGAGTATAAATTATTTATATGCAAGAGTATGAGTTGTGCGTAAGTGGTTTAGTAACTCTCGTTAGTTGATTCTAACTGAGAGACCTTTTGTCATTATGATGGATGTGTTGTTGAATATGACTATTTATTAATTGTTGTGGTTCATAAGTTTTATGATTTGAATTGGATTGCATATAAAAGCATGTGCGTATTGGTATGAAATACTTATAAAGATACTATGTCAAGCGATTATAGTTATCTAATGAGAAGTCTTCTGGTTGATTTGTTGTTCAAAGTTTGTTGTTAAGAATTATTATAACTATGGATGAGTTCCAAGAATGATTCGATTGTGATATGAATGATAATCAAAAGGAATCTAAAGGGGAAAGTAGCCTCGTCTGAGTCGACGGATGAGGTGACATGAACAGTACCCCATGGACTGTGAACCTTGGGGGGCCCCACAGGGAAACATGCCCATTGCTTTGTGGGGCGATAATCGGGCGATATATCAGGTAATGTGAAACCTGTGGATGGCTGATTGAATCAGCGGAAAAATGTACTCCGGACTAGTCGCGGTTATTGGCCAAAAGTAAAGTGAATGGTTAGGTGACGACCCCCACTGTCGGAGTGTAAGCTTTGTCTCCTCCGCCGCGTTCTCTTTCCCCCTGGTTAAAAGAAAGTTATCTCGAATTAAGAAAGTTATATCGATAACGGATTCCTGATAAGGAATCGTATCATGGTAAGTTTCGATATTGGATTCCCGATAACGAATCATATCAGGTAATGTAATGAATGTTTATTCACTACTTGAATATGAATGATGATATTGGATTCCTGATAAGGAATCATATTTTGATACTGGATTCCTGATAAGGAATCGTATCACGGTAAGTTGTTATGATATTGGATTCCTGATAAGGAATCATATTTTGGTATTGGATTCCCGATAAGGAATCGTGTCATGGAATGTTGTCATGTTATTTAATTCCCGATAAGGAATTGTTTGTAAAGGTATAAGAAAATGATTAATATAGTATTTTGAGAATAGAAGTTGGATTTCTGATAAGAAATCGATTAAAGGAAATACGTTATATAAACTATATCAGAATTGGTTAACTTAGATTCCTCATAAGGAATCGTGATAAGTTTGAAAGGCTAATTAAATAAATATATATGAAATATATCTCTGTTGTGATTGCTTGGGAGTCGCCTCGTTGCATTTGTTGTTATGTGAATGATGGTGTACTATAAAGGAAATAATCGGATAAAGATATAATATGTATGTGGTCAACAGGAGTTGATGTGATGCATGTTGTAACAATGTGATTGTTGCGATTATATTGACCGTTGAGTCGTTTTCAAGTAAAATCCACCAAAGCATGTGTTACTCTTGTTTACGGGTTTAGTACTCAGCTTTGCTGATGTGTCTGTATGTTGTTTTGTCATTTATGTGGCCTGTCACTTGGTGGGTGGCAGTATCCTAAATGTTTCAGGTTGAAGCCATAAGTTAATATTTTGCAAGTTGAAGCTGATACGAGCTGGGGCAGTATTATATTTAATTTCGAAGTGAGGACGCTTGACTTTGTAATAGTTAGTTATCAGTCATTTGTTTTGATTTTATATATTTAAGAGTCGTTAGTGCTCCTGATTCTCTTTTGGTGTTGCTCCGTAAAAGCGTTGAGGTTGTTGAGTTCTTGGAGTTGGATTTAATTGATATTGTGAACAGGTTTAAATTGTTGTCCAATTTAGGGTTGTCCTATTTTCAAAGGAAACTTTATCGGAATTTCTAATGAAATTTATTAAAATAGAGTCTGAGAATCAGGTGTTGTTATAATAATTAATTAAAATGAATATAGTTGGGATTTGAGTTCTATACTATCCGATGTAATTCGGTGAGTGTGATGGTAATAGTCCGAGTTATCTCGACCATAGTATTTTCCGCCGTGCTTAACCCTCTTTAAGCTGGTCGCGAGAATTCGGGCTGTTACACCTATTGCTGCACATTTCGCACCGCCGCAAATCAAGGCGCAACAATAGGATAAAAACTGCCGCAATAGGTGAACCTATTGCTGTGGTAGTGGCCCAAAATTGCAGCAATAGGTATCTGTCAATTTTTTTTTGCTTTTAGTGAAATTTTGATTGTTGTAACTCCAATAGCAAAGGATTATAACATCACAGTTTTTAAAGAGACGCAGAGTAACACATATTAGAATCAAATCAAGTAATCAAGTAATCAAGTTCATTCATCAACAACATAAGATGTTTTTACAAAGAAAGGGAGGGAAAAAACAAAATCTACATTTAAAAATGAAACCCTAGACTAAACACCAAACTTAATTAAAAGTTTCAGATCTGATAATGAAACATACAAACTGCAAAATAAACAAAAATTTGACAAATTGCAAAATAAATCGCTAAATAAATTGCAAATTAATCCGAGAGGGAATTAATCCGAGATCTGATAAATCACAAAATAAAAAACAAAAACTTCAGATCTAGAAAAGAAATAACTCGAGCGGCGAAGTACAATCCGAGAGTGAGGACTCGAGACAGCATCGACAAACTTGGTGCGGACGACGACGGCAGCCTTGGTGCACACAACGAGGATGATTTCGAAGTCGACTGACGAGCGAGAATGATGATGTTCGTTGATGCTGAGCGAGAATGATGATGTTCATTGATGCGAGACGATTTCGAAGTCGATCTGAAACACGACAACCTGTTGGTGCGCAAACACGAGGACCTTACGAGTGAGGTGATAAAGTTGCAAAGATGAGAGATGTGCGAAGAATATGAGAGATGTGAGATGTGCGAAGAAGAAGATGATGAGAGATGAGAGATGAGCGAAGAAGAAGAAGATGAGAGGCGTGAGAACCGAGAGTGAGAGGAGAGAGAATATGTAAATGAAAAACCAAACGGCGTATACTAAGAGTGAGAGTGCGAGATTTTAACCCTAGTAACTTTAAGACCTATGGCTGCGGTTTCTATTACAAACCGCAGCAATAGATTAATAAAAAAATATTATTTTAATCTATTGCTGCAGTTTTTTCTAAAAACCGCAACAATAGGTTATTTTGAACAATATTTTTTTATCACGTGGTCTATTTATGCGTATAGCTAAAACCGCAGTAATTCAACCGCATCAATAAGTAATTATTCTACTAATGTTGCATGGAATCAAGAATGGTAAAGCAGCTGACTTGTAGAGATTGTTACAGGTGGAATCCGAGCCAGACTAATATTAATATTAATAAAAAAAAGAAGAAAAAGTAAAGTTTTCGAAAACACGGGGGGAGTGATAAACGCGTTTGGTAGGAAAATTTGTTAAGAATATTTATCTAAGTACTAAACTAACTATAAATGTAGATGGCGGGAATAGGAAGGAAGGTATCACTGTTTTCGGCACCAGACTCCTATGGAAAAAGGCCATCTTTATATCGGGAGCCAGATACCTATGAGGGAATTGGAAAAATGTGGTATGAGGCACTGGATCATGCTAACATAGTCTTAAATCAGATAGAGAGGTGGAACTCCCTTAAGGGACGCCGGGATGATAATCAGTACCTGAGGCCAGCAATACTGTCCTATGTTTCGACTTCAGTGTTGGAAACTCCTGTCCTATTATCTCGCAAATTGATCCCTCTTAAGCACCAACACAAAAGCCGAGGAAGTAGACAAAAGTAGTATTATAGGTGGAATGTCACAGTAGATGAGGTTCTGGGGGAGATAAAGGCTACTATGGATTTTTCGAAGGGTTAAATTTGAAATATCAAAGAAGGGTGGGTCATTGCACTACGCTCCAAGAATTATATGATCATGCATTGAAGCAAGAACTGATCGATCAGAAGGACGAGGATAATTATAAAAGAAAATGGTTCGGAAAGGCAAAGGGGTCTGAGCCCAAAAGAATGAGGATAGCTGCCCTGAAAGCTTCAAAAGGAGGATATGCAAAGTCAAAAGCATCAGTTCAGGACTGGCGATGTGAGAAATGCGAGAAGGCACACTATGGCCGGAACTGTGCAAGACAAGGAATTTGCTTCAAGTGTAAACAAGCTGGACACAAGATCAAAGACTGCCCAGAGTGTTCTGTAGGTGGTAGTAAGACAAGAAGCCGAAGTGATCTATCGACCACTATAAAATCTGGGGGAAAGTTGTTCTCGTAATTCGGGGAAGGAGGGGGTGCCCGACATTCTGAGAAGGAGGTATCCACCGGCACCTTACGGAAGCACTCTAGGAAGGTCTTTGCGATAAAAACTAAAGAAGCAGGACCATCTGAGGGGGACTTCAAAGAAGGAGGTAATGTTATTACTGGAATCTTTAATGTATGCTCTATGCCTGCTCATGTATTATTTGACACGGGTGCCTCACATTCTTTTGTTTCTGTATCATTTATAAATAACTTAACCCGTGAGTTAAACACCGAACCCCTAACCTTATCCGTCGGAATGCCCGATGGTACCTCAGTACTTTGCAAGTACATTATTAATGGGTGCACGATCAGTGTGGCAGAAAAGGAAACTCGCATTGATTTAATACCACTGCACTTAGCAACACAAGAAGTTTAAAGATAATACCAGAGGCAGAAAAATAGTCAAATAAACAATTGAATTCAGTGTCATTGTCACTTTGAACTATTTTAATAGTTTGAGAGAATTGACGGTCAACCATAGCAACAAAGGTCATGAACATACAAAAAACCTCAGTTTTATCTTCCATTAAATAAATCCAAATAGCACGAGAAAAATCATCAACAATAGTCAAGAAATATCTTGCACCACAAGAAGAGGCATGTCCATAAGAACCCCATAAATCACAATGAATCTTTTCAAAAATCCTACTAGTCCTATTCTCACTAATAGGAAATCTATCTCTAGGATGTTTAGCATGAAAACATATTTCACATGCTTTATCCAAACTACCGTTATGACCACAAATAGGAGGAAGTAACTTCACTACTTTCTCTGAGGGAATTCCCATACGCCTGTGCCAAAGCTCCAAGTCCGAAGATGCAACATTAACGGAAACTGAGCGAACTAAATCGTCTCCACAGAAATAGTAAAGTCCATCCCGTCTACGTCCCGTTCCAATCAACTCCTTTATGTGGTCCTGTATAGCACACATAGAGGAGTTAAAAGCACAATACAATTCATATCATGAGATAATTGTGAAACCGAAAGTAAATGACAACTGAAAGTAGGAACAAAGAGCACATTACAAAGAATAATAATAGTAGAAAAAAGAACAGAACCCATTTGAGTAGCCATAACAGTAGCACCATTTGGAAGACCCACGGGACAATCACAAATATCCACTAAATCATAAACCAATTCTTTTTCACCAGTGACATGATGAGTAGCACCAGTGTCAATAATCCAAGAGTCAGAAGCAAATGTACCATTCAAGCTATCATAAGATATTTTATAGTTACCAAAGAGGCCAGCAAGAGCCTTCCCTTGGTCGGTCGTGAAGAGCTGAGGAGATGAGCACCAAGAGTGGAAGACTCCGAGGACGTGGTGAGAGAAGTAGGAATGGCGTTAGCCTTGGCCACGCCACGGCCATGCGAGCCTCCAGGAGGCCGAGAACCTCCCTTAGAGGAGTCATCTTTGTCCGGATACCCCACTAACTCATAAACATTTATCAACGGCATGGTCATGTTTTTTACAATGAGTGCATACCAATAGGGACCAACATTAGCGGCTTCATGGCCGACTTTGTGACAATGAGAGCAAATCGGGGACCACACCCAGGACCAACTCTGACCGCAAACAATATAATTTACCATAATACGGACTCACTCGTCCTGAGACACCAACTGGAATGCGCGATCAAGAGAAGGCAGGGGTTCGGTCGACAAAATCGTGATTTGAAGAGGGCCACAATAATTAGCGTATAACCCCGTCAAAAAGTCGTGAAGTTTGTGAGTTTCACGCCGTTGGGCATGAAGTTCACTAGCTGAACAAGATGGACAACATGAGCTTGAAATCAATGGTTCATGTTTATGCAATTCTTCCCACAAACAATATAATTTGCCATAACAAGTAGAAACCGACATTGACTTAGTTTGTTCACATCTAGCAATTGCGGATTTTAGTTGTTGGATACGTGGAACATTAACTAAAGAAATTCTAGTTATAAGATTATTCCACAAATGAGAAGCCTCATGAAATTCGGATAAAGTACTTTTTACCTTCGGATCAATAGTGTTAGTGATCCATGAAATCAATATAGCATTGATGGTCGTCCAATCGGCAGCGCTGTATGGAGGCTAAGGTCCGGTCAGAACACCGTTAAGGAAGATAAATTTTCGTCGGGCTTCAAGGGCGATTTGTACGTCGGGCGACCAATCGTCATAATTGTCATGGCGCAGCCTTGTCGGGGTAATAAAATCCACTGATCTGTCACCTGCGATGAGGTAAAATGGAGAGTTTATGTTGATGCCGTTGGACGGCGGTGGTGGATCTACTTTGTCCCTCATCATAGCCGAAAAAAACATTTAGGAGATAGGCTCTGATACCATGTAGAGAAAGAGATTAGGGTTCAAAGTTTGACTTATCATTCAATAACATCATAATATATATGATACACCAATTAGGAAACCTAACAAAGATACAACTCTTTCTTTAGGCAACTTCCAATAATATATATCTCTACAATGTTCTATACATAAGACTAATCTAGTTCTTGATGTAAGCTTTTGGGACTGTTTAAATTTTGGGACCTAGTTACTTTAACAGGCAATCAATTCCTTACATCAGAATACGAACGAATAATTTCGAGTAATTAAGCAATAATAATTATATGTGTATGTATATATGTACATACATATATATATGTACATATGTACATATATATATATATATATATATATATATACTATATATATATGTACATATATATATATGTACATATATATATATATATATATATATATATATATTATATATATATATATGTACATATATATATATATATATATATATGAACATATATCTGTATATAGTAAAAGGAGAATAAGAAAACAGAGACAACAATAACAAAATAACAATAATAAGATAACAATGCGAACAAAGAAAATGAAAAGGAAAAAAAAAAGAGAAAAGAAGAGGGGACAAGTGACATGGTACCAGCAATGAATGAAAGGGGAAATAAGACAAAATTTAAGGAAATTTCTTCCCCTTAGTGACACATTAAATATTTGTTGGCAACATTTTGTTTGAAGAAGGGATGAGTCATGTAGGAGGAGTATAATGCCAAGACACCTATTCTCCATCTTAGGAAATAAGTAGGGCTATCACCCACCAAAATTTCAGGAAAAAAAGACAAGAATTTGTTGCTGCCCAGATTGAAGGAAAGTATCGCAGGTACTAGCACGTAGAGGGGAAGTTAAGGAAAATCGGAGTTAGGCGCTAAGTTGAAGTAGAACAAGGAAAGGAATAGATGAATGTAATATAGTAAGGTACCCTCTCTAGCCTATAAACTTCCATATTTTTGTCTCTAAACCAACATAAGTATGTATGCATATATAGGTACGAAATAAGTCCGTAAAAAAAAGAAATATGAATCTCATGTTAACAAATTGCACGAGTAAAAGAAATCGTATAAATTACCGGCAAAAGCCGATATTGTGAGTACATGAATGTAACAACATGCGTATAAGATAGTAAACATATAACTGTGAAGTAATGAGTCTAGTAGTAATAACCGATGCATGCACTTGTAATTATATACGTAGCTATTATTTTAGTTTTGTGTGGGAAGAGGAGTTATATAAAAACCGGCCTAGAAAGAGCGCCGAGAGTGTGTTAAGAAAGTTAAGAATATGGAACATATGTGTTAAGAATACTTGGTACATAGAGCAGGTGTTAGTTATGATCAGCTCATAAGCCATGGGAAGCTGTAAACAGCTATGAGTTGAGGGGACATGTCCTGAAAGCCTTGCAAGTTGAACGAATTAAGGGAGACAACGGTCTCTGTACGAGATTAAGTTAAGCAGGTCGAGATGACCATTATATGTTGATAAGAGTTCTCTTCTTTTACAAACACACAACTGGTATACTTAGCAAGAAGTTTGGAAATGGATGGTCATCAAATAAAGTGTTAATGTTATAGTAAGGAACTTTAAATTTTGTACCTAGTTGATAATAAATTAACTCTAAACTTATACTAACATCTTGAAGCTGCCTCGTGGCAGGCACCATCTTGCAGGAAATAAAGTAGAAGCCACCTCACTCCTCAAATCATGTAATTGCAGAACGGAGAGGGCGTATTTTGTAACCAATTACTAAGTTCAGAATGTCTATAACTCTACTAGTATTAAGCACTAAACGGAATTTTTTTAACCTTTGTAAAATATGTGTAAATAACTTTTTAAACTCTTGGCTATCACATATTATATATATACATATGATTGGCAGAAATGATACTAAGTAACAAATTTACAAGTTAGCAGCACGTTGTTGCATGGAATCAAGAATTGTAAAGCTGCTGACTTGTAGAGAATGTTACATTTACATTTTAAAATTTTGTTATAGGTAACATAGATAATTTCCCTTGCAATTTTTATCAAAAAAATACACCATAATAACTTGGATAATGATCTGAATATGTATTGCTTTCAAATAGAATTAACCACACTCTAATCTTTCAACTATTTCTAACTTTAGGCTAGTAAGTGAAATCCTTCCACATATAAGTGATTGATAGTAAATGAAATTAACCAAGTACTCCTATCTTTCAACTGTTTTTGAGTTCAGGCTATCTAGTAAGTGAAATCCTTCACTTACACATGTAAAATAGTCTAAATTACAAGTTCTTGTGCATTTTGAGGGCATTGAGGATGGTTGCATTGTCCCATCAACCCACTGAACAATATATGTCTTTAAGAATAATACACTTATAGGCTGTTTGGATAGGGGATTTGGAGAGAGGGAGAGAAAGAGAAAGGAAAGAGAGAGATTAACTTCGAAAAATTTGGACCAAACAACTGTCTGTTTTTTCAGTCTGGATCGAAAAATCGAACATTTAAAATACTTGGACTTAATTAGGGCCCTAATATGTAGGTTTACCCTTAGGCCTCTAAAGTTGTGCATGTTCATGATTAGCTAGTACCCTAGTAATGAAATAAAAAAAGTTTTTATTTTTTACTTCTTTTGTGATTTGAGTTAGAGTTTTGAATTCATTTTGTTATCACAAATTTGAAGTTCTATAGTCTTTTTTGGTGGTTAATGTAAACTGTAAAAGGATGCTAAAGGTCTTACCAGATTTTCAACTAAATTTTATGGCATGATTCTTGCTACCACAACATTCTACTAAATGCTTATTAATGCAACATGAATATATAACTCTTTTATGTACGAGAGACTCTCGATTTTTAAACTATTTTCTTTGTTCAGTTTCATAATAATATATATTTTCTTTAACTACTTAGCATAATCTAATTTACCAAAAAGAATACCCAAACCTTTGTTCTCAAATCATATATGTAAAAAGGTTCATGTATATCATTATATCTAGGAATTAGAAGATGATGCAAAGTAAAGTAGCCCTTGTTCAATCATCGATGATGATCAATAATATCAAAACCTCGTTTTTATTCTACTCACCTAACCAAACCCTATATTCTTCATCGTCAGTCTCCCTTCTCAACCCTATTATTGGAACCCCCAAACCACACCTTAGAAACCGAGGGTTTTTAGAAATGGCCGACATGATGATGCCATATGAAGAACATATTAATGGTGTAGCCTTAATTCCAAATCTTGGAGTTAACGCGGTTCCGTCTTACCTCCTTCTTCCTTATGGATAAGGATACCGTAGATTTTTTTTCAAAAGTATATAGAAGGAAACTTGCCGGCTGACTGTCCCGTGAAACCGCTCAACTTTACGATGTATACTATCAATTGTCTATGTCATCTACATGCCATTAGGGTAGGTCAACTTTCTCATCAACCTCTCTTCTACTTCTCTCACTGAGTAGGGAATCCAACCAAATGAATCATTAATATGTCTCAAAAGGCAACACATGAGGATGTTATAGTAAGTATTTGGAGGCCAATGGTCAGATCTAGGTACATTAAACGTACGGGCTGCATGTATTGTTAAGGCTGTTCATTTCGGATTATTCGATCCGATCCAAAATTTCGGATCGGTAAAAATGCGATCCAAATCCGATCTGAAAACAGGATATCTGAAATTTTTAGAGGGCCAATTTTAATTGGTCTTAGTATTTTTCATGCCACCTTTTTCTTACAAATTTGGCCTTTGGGCCATGTATATTGTTGGCCCACTGTAGAGTTGTAGACTAGTAGTAATTAGTATGTACTACTGTACTAGTAAGTAGTACTCAATTAGACTTTTACCCATATTCAGCTAAGTAGACCAAGGACCCTTGGGTCCAATGGTATGGCTTCCTATCTCACACATGAGAGACCAAGGTTCAAATCTTGGTGGAAGCATAATTTCAATATTGTTGGGAGGGGGGGATTTGGGGCTTGTTGGGCTTCTGGGTGAATGACCCTGTGCGAGGGCAGCCCAGAGGAAATTCTTCTTACCACGGGTTCCCGAAAGGGGGCCTAAAAAAAATATTCAGCTAAGTAGGCAGTAGCATGCCTCATTTTTGGTTGCTCCATCATCTAATAATATTCATCTAAAAACGAACATCCATACATGCATCATTGTAGGGGTTTTTTTTTTAAAAATAAAACGGTTTTTTCACCATATACCCCCGATAAATTGGAAAATTCACCATATACCCTCAATGTTTCAGTAATTCACCATATACCCCTAATTCTTCAAAACCGTGCACCATGTACCCTTTTTGCTAACGGATGTTAACTTGCTGTTAGTTTTTTTTACGATTTTGCCACCATTATCCCCTAACCCTAACTCTAACCCCTAACCCTAACCCTAATGCCTAATTAACCTAACCCCTAAACCCACCCCCCACCCTCACCCCCACCCCCCACCCCCCCCCCCCCCACCCCACCTCCACCCCCACTCCACCCCCCCGCCCCGACCCCTCCCCCGCCATCCTCTTGCAGCCCCATCACCCCCTCCTCCTCCCCCACCCCTACCCCTCCCCGTCGATTTCCCGCCCTCCCCCACCCCTACCCCCTCCCCGTCGATTTCCCGCCCTCCCCACCCCCACCCCTCCCCCGTCGATTTCCCGCCTAAACCCTCCTCTTCCCCGCCGAATCCGGGTAGAATCCCCAACCCATAACAAAAATGGGAGCCAACATCGACCCAACAACGAACCCGGCGAGAACTCGACGATTCCACCGACGAAATCAAACCCGACCTCCTCCTCCTCCTCTCGTTTTCGTCGCCCAAAACCGAACCCCCCCCCTCTGTTTTCGAATTTCTAGGCTACGAGGGGGGGGGAGTTTTCGAATTTCGGGGGGATTTCGACGGTGAACGAAGAGGGGGTGGGGGATTTCGGACGATGAACGAAGAGGGGGTGGGGGATTTCGACGGTGAACGAAGAGGGGGTAAGGGATTTCAATGGTGAACAAAAAGGGTGGGGGGGGGGGGGGGGGGGGGAGATCGACGGGGAAGGGGGAAGGGGGAGATCGACGGGGAAGGGGAAGGGGGAGATCGACGGGGGAAGGGGAAGGGGGGGCCGGTGGTGGTGGAGTGGAGGGAGGAGGGGGTGGGGGCTGGGTGGGTTAGGGTTTGGGGGAGGGGAGGATGGGTTAGGGTTTAGGATTAGGGTTATAATTAGGGTTAGGGTTAGGTTTAGGGTATTAGGATTTTAGGGTTAGTGGTTAATGGTGGTAAAATCGTAAATAAAGCTAACGGTGAGTTAACGGCAGTTAGCAAAAGGGTATATGGTGAACGTTTTCGAAAACTCAGGGGTATATGGTGAATTTTTGAAACATTGAGGGTATATGGTGAATTTCTTGATTTGTCAGGGGTATATGGTGAAATAACCGAAAATAAAATTATACACTTTAAAAAAAAAACAGATATTTTGGATATCTGAAAATTAAAAAGATCGTGATCCGTATCCGACAAAATTTCCGAAACTCAAAAAATTGGATCATATATTTGATTTTTCGGATCGGATCCATTGGATCAGATCATTATGAATAGCCCTAATTACAAGAGCTTGAAAATCGATTCTGTTGTAACCTAAAAATGAAGGGCTAATGATGTGACACGTGGACCAATCAGGAGCGTCCACGTGTCCCAGGAAAAAGGAGGGAAACTTGGCTCTCTTTAAGGAGTTTCTTATTCCCTTTAGGATTGAGGCCCACCTTTAGCAAGAAGGAATAATCAGAGCCCAACTCCCAAAAAACGTTTGCATATGATTGGCTGATATTCAGTCTCCAATCATTGTCTGCCACGTGTCACAATCTGATTGCCTAGCCAATCAGGTGCTCCCATTCTAGGGTGACATCAAATGACAGCTCTTAGATTCCAAACACTATAAATAGTCTCCTAAAAATCAGGTAAAAGGTAGATCATTGAATACTGTGCCATAACTCTGCTAAAATATACCCTCTATTTCTCTCTCTATCTCTACACCTATTCCCATACCTGATATTGACTTAAGTTTCGGAGGGGAAACCACCACCCAAACCCCCATGATTGGTTCCTTTTTCTACAGGTTCGGAGTGCGAAGCTAAGGAATCGTTGCACAAGTCTCCCAAAAGAACACATTGAAGAATCGAAGTTACTTGTCCTACAAGTAGACTAAACATTTGGCGCCGTCTGTGGGGAGACGCACCGATGACTAATTGTCACTCGTCCAACATAACTAGAAATCGCAGTTTTCAGATTCGAGTAGAAGACACGGTTGATGATGAGTGACCATCTCGAGGGAGGGACAGACCTCTGTCCATTGTTCATGTTCTTGATCAAAGTCAAGTACCTGTTATCCAGGAAAACCTTGAACGTCCGGTGACTGTTGCTCATCTGGAAAATGTTTTGAATGACTTCCAGACCAGGAACAATAAGCTGTTTTTCCAGGTAAATCCAGAGCTTGCTGCTAACAATCCAGCTCCTCTTCGAGGACGCTCTCAAGAGAATCGAACAGGTCCTAGTCGACCTGCTCGTCAAGAAGTCTCTAGAAGGACATCCAGAAGGTAGTGAGCAGCGAAGGAAGATGGACTAGAACCTGGTGGTTAGGTCCCAGGATGAGCGACGTCCAAATGGACACCGGATGGAAACATATGCCCGGGAATACTTGGAGGCAATGAAAGCTGCAGCATTACAACGGTCGGCCACAGGGTCCACACCGTATTTGAGAGATCCCCCCTTGAAGATTCATTCTCGGACAGAAGGAAGAAGTCTGGGCCCCTCCCTTCTTTGTCCAAGGCAAGAGAAAACGGTGGTGCAGCCAATGGACTATCGGCGTGCAGCCCCAACAAACACCTCATCTAATCCCGTTTTGAAGGAGTATCGTAAGGAGTTCATACCCATTAAGGGACAGCTAGGAGCCCTCCGGATCAACTGACCAACCCCTTTCTAGGCCAGGATCATGGAGGCGCCCCCCTTCCCAAAGGTTAAACTCCCTACAATAGAGCCATTTGATGGAACGACTAATCCAGACGATCACCTTTCTTCTTATAAGCATCAGATGTATGTCCAAGCAGTGGACGATGCTACTTGGTGCAAGAATTTCCCGGCTACTCTCAAGGGAGTAGCTAAGAAGTGGTTTAACAACCTTCCTCCCAACTCAGTTAACAATTTTACTAACTCAGTTACTTATTTACCAGTCACTTTGTAGCAAATCGGCAAGAATAAAAGACAAGCATGCATTTGGGCAAGGTTATTCAAGGACCAAAAGAAGCCCTTCGAAGTTTTGTTAAAAGATACAATCTAGAAGCCCTACAGATTCAAGATCTTAATGATGGTGTGGCCTTTGGCGCCTTCATTAGAGGGCTACGACCAAGAAGTTTTAAGTTTGATCTCGTCAAGAAGAAAATCACCACTCTGACAGAAGCCCTGAAGGAGGTTGAAGCATTCATACATGCTACTGAAGTTTTCGCTGAGGCTAAACACCCTCAGTCAAAGAAGCCTGAAGAGGTAGTTCAAGCAAAAAAGAACAACCCTAAGAAGGCTGAGACTTGGGCAATAACCTCCACAACTACTTCGTCCAGACGAGGAAGAGAAAAGAATCTAAATCTTCAGCTGATCCCATTGAATTTAGTAAAGATCAATACTCCATTCTTATGGAGATAAAGGATCAATACATCACTCATTAATAAAAAAAATGGAGATGTTTATGCATAATTTTCATAAATAATTCCTCAATACTTTTGAATAAAATCAGCAACCAATGTTCTAAATGTTGCATGTTGGGCCAAATATATCATAGTACATGAATCAAATGACCCAATCTCAATTAAGAGGAATAATTGCAAATCTAGCTAAGTCAAATTGTATAATGGTCCATCATATATTTCTAAAATTGTTCTCCATAATCTTCAAATGGATCAATCATATATAATTTGACATAATTAGATTGGTAATTATGATCTCCGAATTGATTTTAGACTGTTTCACGTGTCTCACTTTAAATGGCCAAATCTCTATTATATAAGTGAAGGAGGGAGGAAGAAGGTGTCCCCTTATAAAAAGGCTTATATACCCTTAATGAATTTAAATTGCTATACATATTAAATAATAGGATTTTTTGTCCCAAACTACCTTTAACTTTCAAGTTTTTACGAGAAACTACCTAATAAAAAATTTGTTGTCCCAAACTACCTTACTTTTACCATTTTGTTGTTGACAGCTACCCTATGCCGTTTTCCGGTGTTGACTCTTTTTTTTTTCCAGTTTTTTTGATGTTACGTAATATCACTTGACCTCTTCAAAACTTTTTTTCTTTTCCCACCCCTATTTTCCCCATTTCCCTGTGCGCTCTATCGACACTTAGTACCACCAATCCACCATTAAATTCCTCATCTACTTAAACTAAAATTGAAACAACCACCCTCTCAATCACCCTCTCAGTCTCCTCGAATCTCAAGCAATATCCACAAGGGTAACTTTGTTTTCTCCCACAATTTTGAACGGAAAAAATAAATCAACGCTAAAAACCGACATTAGGTAGTTGTCAACAACAAAATGGTAAAAGTAAGGTAGTTTGGGACAACAAATTTTTTATAAGGTAGTTTCTCGCAAAAACTTGAAAGTTAAAGGTAGTTTGGGACAAAAAATCCTAAATAATATTTCCTTCATCCTACTTGCCATATATATTGAACAAGTTAACAATGGAATTGAATTTGAAATATTAATTAAGGAGAATGATTTTCTATTCTTACATATGTGTGAAAGCCTCTGATTAAAAATTAAATTGACAATATAACTTGATTGACACAATCAAAAGAAAAATTAAAACTTGAATTTCATTATAATAGTTATACTAATAATATTTTAAAAACTAAATGTTGATTATCGTTCAGTAATCACTATTATATAAATTAAACTCTTCTATTTTATTAATATTCAACGATTGAACCTAATACACAAATTTTTCCACTTTATTTGAGCACAAGCTTTCTTATGCTTTACGTCTTTCTCTCAATACTATATTTGAATAATGATAAACAAATAACTAAAAAAACCAACGGAATATTAATTTAAGAAAAATATATTAAAAAAAGTAAAAATTATTATAAATGTCTATTCGAATCAAATTTTTTGTAACACTTATGATTTTTATAACTAATTGAGAAAAAACGTTAATATGACATGCACGCTGTAGACACCCAATTTTGAACCCCTTTTTCGGATAAATAAAGATTTTGAAAAGAAATAAAAATAACAAAAATCATCACGCATCGTGGAGCACGCGCCCCAGAGCGTGAGTTTCATTTCGTTGTACGTTTTTTTCATTTTTGCGTATTGGTCGTGCGGTTTCGGCTTAGAAATATAATTTCTGTGAGTCGTAGTCAATAGCTACAACCACCGTGTTAATAAAATGATTCGTAGTATAATCATGCTCGGCTTTATTAATTTGATGAGTTTTCGTTAATTGTCTTAAGTTAGTCTTTCGGAAAAATGAAAAACGAGTCGCGATTAGGCGTCTGAATTTTAGTCGTATCCCAAAACCGGCATTAATCAGTTTTCTTGATGGTCAAGTCATTGTTCATTGGATAAAGAATAAGAATATATTCTTTATCCACTAAACACATCCTTTATCCATTAGTTAGAGAATAAGAATCATGAAAAGATGTGAGAATAATAATCAAATCCCATGTCTAAGAGGGGGAAATCCGGATTTTTTTCCGGAAGAATCAAGTGTGCGCCAAGCACACAATCATGCGCCTAGTGCATGATTGTGTGCCTAATGCACAAGCATGCTCTGCGCCAGATGCAGAGCCTTGCGCCTAGCGCAAGGTGATGTGCCTAGCGCAGCTTCCTGCGCTAGGCGCAGCATCCTGGTCAGTTTCGTTTGCACGATTTTCAATGCAATTTTTTTAACATATTAGGATGTTTTAGGAAGAATATTTTCTGAAAATCTGATCTTGCCTCATTAATGAGCAAATCTAAAAAGAATAAGAATATTTGTGTTTCCAAAGAGATTTGATGATGTCATTAGGGTAAGGTAATTAGAGTGATGTCATTAAGGTGATTGAGGATGAAGAAAATCAGTTTTTTTGGATGAAAAATCTGATTTTCTCCCTCTTTAAAACCCTAATTCACATTACTCATTTCTCTATAAATACCCTCCCCTTTTCACTTCAAAACCAAGTTGAAAAAAACACAATTCAACTTCACTCTCATCTTCTCTACTACTCTTCTCCTCCTTAATCTTTTCATCTAAGCAAAAGTCTTAATAAGTAAGTAAAAGAAGTTCATCCAGAGAAGAAAAAACACAAAAAGAGTTTAAGTTAGCAATTAAGAAGATTTAGAAACTCACTTAGAAATTAAGAAAATCACAAAAAAGGTAGAAAAATTTGCAAAAAGGAAGTGCATCATTGAGCTAGCAAGGTAAAGTTGAAGTTCTTGTTATTTTAATTATCTTCTTAATCATCTACTAACTTCTTCTTTGTTTTCTTCTTATCATTTTTTAATCTTTGGAGTGATTTGGGTATGTGGAAGTCGTAATAGGTTCCCAACCTTAAATCACCCCACCTAGAATAGTCACCTCTAATGGGGTGGCTCTTAGGAAACAATGTGATTATGTGATTTTCCTTAAATCAAGTTGTTATTCATCACCAAAAATGATTTCATTAAAAAATTCAAGATAAATTGTGTAAAAACATCTCCATAAAAAAATGTGATGCTGTAATTATAATCAGTTTTAATTTCGTACAACATTTCATTTTTTCGTCTGTATTATCAGAATATTTTGGAGGATTTAATATTTTTCCTATGAGGTGGAAGATGTTTCCAGTAACTGGGCTTTGGAATTTCTAAAAACCGAATTTTGTGTAAATAATTAAAACTCATACAACTTTGTTGTGTAAAACTGATTTTGTCCAGTACTACCTAGGATTGTTCTATCAATAAAGTTTAAAATAATGTCATGTAGATAAAACTAAAAACATCAAGTTTGAAGAAAACATCAGTAGCTTTTCAAAAATATAAAAATCATGTTCATATGAAATTTATACAATTTTACATCATTTTTACAAAACCATTCATGTAAATCACTAAATTCCAGAAAATTGATTTTCCTTTCAGTTAAGGAAATAAATAAAAAAGGTCTTAAAAGTGTCTAATTCAAGTGAAAATTTCCAGTCTAGTCTTTCAAAATATCTAGAATGTTCATACCAAATTTCACTTCAAAATAAGTTCAATAAGTTGGATCTGAAAGAACAACTTCCATAAAGGTCCTGTTTTGACAAGTGTTGACATAAAATTCACCATAATTCAATTTTTTACTAAACACTTGTGAAATTTTGACACAACATAAAGAACTCACTGATCTCTCCATAGATATATCAAATGCTCAGTTTAACACTATGTACAGAAAGTTATGATTTTTGCAAGTCAGTGCAAGAATAAAAGTGTAATCTGAAAAATAAAATAAAGTGATTAACTCAACTTTCATAAAAAATTAATGTTTTCTTTTCACACGAAAATATTAATTAAAAGTCATTAAATTTTAAGTTTCTCTTAAAATGACTCATTTTATCATGTAAATAAAAATCAATAAAAATTATCATAAAAAATCAAAATCAAAGAAGTTAATTAATCTTTAACTTTCACAAATTCACAAATAAACATGAATTCCAAAGCCCATTCTAGGAGGTGAAGATCAAGGAGCATCATGGTGAAGATCAAGATTGAAGATTTGTACAGATCATAGATTTTGTACATATTGTTGTAATAATAGTTTATTTGTAAATAATTGTTGCATCACTCAATAAAAAAAACATGGAGATGTTTATGCATAATGTTCATAAATAATTTCACAATTCTTTTTAATAAAATGAGCAACTAATGTTACAAATGTTGCATGTTGGGCCCAATATGTCATAGTACATGAATCAAATGACCCAATCTCAATTAAGAGGATAAATTACAAATCTAACTAAGTTAAATTGTATGATGATCCATCCTACATTTTAAAATGTGTTCTCCATATTCAAATGGATTAATCATATAATTTGACATAATTAGATTGGTAATTATGATCTCCGAATTGATTTTAGACCGTTTTACGTGTCTCGCTTTAAATGGCCAAATTCCAATTAGCCAAACACAAATCTCCAAATTCGATCTCAAATTGATCATTTCTCTCCAAATGACTTAATAATCTTCAATAAAGATTATTTCTCAAAAGCCTTCAATTAGGAAGCAAACCTTCTAAGACCTCTCGAAAATCATAAACGTGATCACTATTAAGATGGTTATTTCAATCCTCGATTAATCGCTAATTAGAGCGGTTAACTCAAACTTCTTTTAAACACTAATTAGGGTGATTATCTCCAATTATTATTTAATCACTAATTAGAGTGATTATCTCAAATCCTAATAATCGTTAATTAGGACGATTATTCTTCTCATTTAATCACTAATTAGAGTGATTATCTTAAACCTTAATAATTGTTAATTAGGACGATTATTCTTTCCATTTAATCACTAATTAGAGTGATTATCTTAAATCGTAATGATCGTTAATTAGGACGATTATTTTTCTCATTTAATCACTAATCAGAGTGATTATCTTAAATCTTGAATAATCATCAATTAGGGTGATTTCTTCTTAACCTTCATTGTTAATCACTAATCAAGGTGATTATCTTTCCTCTTAAGTTTAGTCACTAATTAGGGTGATTATCTTAACCCTCATTTCCAATCACTAATTAAGGTGATTATCTTAATCCTTCATATTTTATCACAAATTAAAGTGATTATCTTAATCTCATTTCAATCACTAATTGGAGTGATTACCTCATTTTAAATAGATTTGTTTAATTCTAAAGGAGAGTTATTCATAATCTATTCCCTCCTCTTCTTTCCCCAGTGGAATTGGCCATTTAGGGTGAGACATATGCTCGAACTACGACGATTTTGATCCATGAGTGGATTCCAATCCCGCAATGATTGGTACGTAGTGCAACTTCAGTGCTCAAACCTACCATGTACAAATGATGTATTGGTCCTAAATAAAATGGTTAATGTGTATATGTGCAAATTATGTGATTTTCTTTCTTTTTAATAGCCATGATTACTTTAAAATGGAAAATAACGCATTTAGTAAGAGCCCGTTCTGTAGAACGGAAGAGGAGACGAGTTCCAGACGTTCGCACCTCTTAACCTAAACCCCGAACCCTATCTCATGGTATGAAAGACCAATTTTCAAAAAGCCTTATCCATATGAAGTCATCATCGTTTTAAATGATATTTCTTGAAATTGATTTTAGAACGATTTATTAAATAAATCTGTCCCTATTCAGATATTAATAGGGTGACGACTTCCAAGTTTTCTAAAACTCATAGTCCAATGAGAGACTTTCGTGGGATTCAGACCGTTAATTAAGACAGTAAAAAATCGGGTACCACAGGCTGGCGACTCCACTAGGGAAAGTACTTCCACTTGAAGTATAAGAGGTTTAAACGTGAACAATGCGTTATTTTCCATATGTATATATAATTAAAAAGAAAAGTTAATCATGGCTATTCACAATTTAATTTTTGTATATAGCATGCTTATGTGAAAATTACGTGTGCTTGGTAGTTTATCGATCCATACACGTGCACTTTTTTTAACCATTTTCTTATTAGGTCTGATACCTCTGTCTATTGGCAAGGATCAGAATTTTAGAATGACAAATTAATGAATTAAGGGCGTAAAACCTGCATCCGTGAGCTATTGCGACCGGCTCTGTCAGGAGCGTCCACCCTCGATGGACACAATGGAAGTGACTCGAGGCCACTTTAACATAACCTCTCCTTAAATGAATCACCCTTTAGTTGACTTTTAGGACACAAGGATCAATGCACAAATAATGTCCTTTATTTATATCAGTTATTGAATAACGTGAAAAACTTTCAAAAAAAAATTCCTCAGTCCGTTTTCAGTCGGTCGATATTTCAGTAATCATTAAGTGTAGTTGAATTGCTGCCGAAATGATTATTGAAATATTAAGAGTATTCTTTTTTCAAAAATGTGTGCTCACCCTTTTTTCAAAAAAATCACATTTATTTCATTATTCTTTTTCAAAAACAAAATTGATTTTTTAAAAAAGAAAGCAAAAAAAAAAAGTCCTGTTTTGAAAATATGATCCCAAATAAAAAAAAAATGATGAAAAATGAAAAATGAAAAAGTGTCATAATCACGAGTTCAAAACGTGTCATGTTTAGGAATTAGAATGTAATTAAAACGTGGTTTAAAAACACGAGAAGTCTAGTTAAAAAAGAGAAAAAATTTGTCAAAAGGGATAATTTTTTAAAATAAAAAAAATAAAAAAACATAAAAATTTGTGTCAAAAGGGATAATTGTTCTAAAAAAAAGAAAAAGATAAAGGAAAAAATTGTGCCAAAAGGGATCATTGTTTTCGAAAAAAAAGGGGATTCTTCCATTTCCTGCTAAAAGAAACATATAAAGAAAAATTCATCAGTCATTGACTAACATTGTTAGTGTGTACATTTCAGGTACTTCAAAATTAGTCTAATCCTAAGAGGGGGAACATGCGTATTCAAACAGGAGAATACATGGCTTGACGCTTAGCAAACTGAAGTCGGAAAAGGGTTGAGAAGAACCCGAGTACATCATATTAGTCTAATCCTAGGAGGTGGAACATACGTATTCAAACAGGAGAATACATGGTTTGGCGCCCAGCAGACTGAAATCTAAAAAACTTTGAGAAGTATCCAAATCGGTTATTGCTTTTATATTGTATTTTGTAGGTAGAGCTACGTGCGGCTTGATCCCCTGAAAAAAAAATAAAAAATCTAATGTTGTATGCATCTATCTTAATTAGTTTCTCTACTATGTAATGTACTAAAAGGGGTACGTAGACAACTCATTTTCCGAGTGCAGCTGTAAAAACAAAAAAAAACAAAAAATTATGTTAAATTTCATTTCATATATCAGAACTACGTTGGACCTGATTCTCCATTCAAAAAAAAATCATCATCACAAAAAGAAAAAACTTCCCCAAATACAAATACACTTATGGAGATACGTAGGCAACCATCGGGTGCGGCCCCTTTTGCATTTAATATTTTCTTTTGTGGTTTCAGCACTTAGAAGCAATCAATAGATGCAGATCACTACAAAGAAGAACGATATATGGGGGCATTATAATTTGCCAAAATGAGGACACATGCCTCGTTATACAAAAGATGCAGATCACTACAAAGAAGAACGATATATGGGGCATTATAATTTGCCAAAATGAGGACACAGGCCTCGTTATACCTCTTTTCTCTTATTTCTATAGTAGCAGGAAATGGAAGGATATCATCAAATTGATTTTGAAAAATGTTTGTGTATTATCCCGAAAAAATGAGTCTAAAAAGTGGAAGTTTAAAATGTAAATAAAAGTCCAAGTCTAAAAAAGAATAACAAGTCAAAGAAATCTAATGAAAAATCTCAAAACAAATGAAAAAGTCAAGGTTTTACACCTTTTAATAAATGATAACTGAAATTGGGGTAAAAAAAAAAAGAGAGAATTTTCAAAGATATCATTTCTTTCATTCCCTGCAAAAAAAAACAAAAAAAAAAAAAAGAAAAGAAGAAACAAAGTCTGGACAAACTTCTGTGTTAACTTTTCATCTCAGTTCACAGGAACTCTGCCTGGGCCCGCTCAGGATCTAGGCTAATTCGCCGAAGTTCTGACCACAGTGAACGTTCTCTGTCAGCAATACTGTCATCCTTGTCTACACCAGCTGTATTCTCTGCTACACGTCTCAACAATATGTCTGAAATTCCGAACAATGAGCGCCAACAAAACTCTACCCCTCCACCTGATCCAATGATTGAGCTCCGAGGACTTATCCAGGCCATGCTTGACCGACAGGATAATATTGAGCAAACTGTGTTGGGCATAATGCGTCAAAGCGCCCAGATGCCTCCTCCTCTTCCGGAGTCGGAAGTAGCTTCGCCTTTTCATCTTGAGCCTCTGAACAATGAGAGAGAAATTCCGCTAAACTCGAGGAAGACGTAGTCAAGCTTAAAGAAGTCTTAAAAGGCATGACTAAGGCTGAACCGTGGATGGATATTCATGGATTAACTCTTTTCCCGAAGGCACGATTACCCCATGGTTTCAAAATGCCTAATCTGACAAAGTTTGATGGGACCGGTAGCCCCACCAATTTCCTGAAAATGTATGTAGGGGCAATGAGTCCCTGGGGAGTGGAAGAATCCTTGATGGCCCAACTATTTCAACAATATTTAGATGGTACTGCAGCACATTGGTTCCTCAACCTTGAAAATACAAAGAAATCCACTTGGGCTGACATAGTCAGAGAGTTCTCAAACCAATACAAGTATAATGAAGAAATTGATGTTACTAGAAGGGATCTGGAGACCACTTCTCAAAACCTTAATGAGACATTTTCTTCATTCATCACTCGATGGAGAAACAAGGCTTCCAAAATGATGAGTAGGCCTAATGAGGAGGAACAGCTACAAATGGTTGTGAAAAACCTTCTTCCTGTCTATCAGAAGCATATGGCATACCAATATTTCCCGACTTTCAAAGCTTTGATTGCTACGGGAACTCTAGTTGAGGATGCTGTGAAAAGGGGAGACATCAAGAAAGATGAACCTATTGGCGGCACTACTTATAATTTCAAAGCTTTTTTTGGGCCCGCTTTGGGCCCGGCCCGCACAGTGGGCAAATTTTTTTGCGCGGCCCGACCCGAACCCGGCCCGCCCCGGCCCATGATCACCTCTACTTATAATGCAAAATTTGGAAATAACAAAAGAGCCCCAAACAATGATTCAGCAGCTCCTAAGACAACTAATGCAATCCATGCCATTGGCGCATCGTCTGCATTCCAGTTGCGACCACAAAGGAACTTTACTCCTTTGAACATGACTTATTCCCAAGCTCTCTCCAAATTAAAAAAGGCCAATCTCATTCAACCCTTGAATCCGCGCCCACCTCCTAAAAATCCTTACCCTGGTTATGACGCAAATCAAAACTGTGAATACCATCAAAGCCCGGGGCATAATACTGAAAACTGCACGGCTCTAAAGCATCAAATTCAAAACCTTGTGGATGATGGAAAACTTTCTCTGGGGTCTATCTCCGATAAACCAAATGACTCTCAGCCTAACATCACAAAAAAACCCCTTCCTAATCATAAACCCTCATTCGCCATTAATGCCATCTCTGCTGCTTCGGACGGATGCGATCTAATTCAGTTAATCTGCAACATAGTTCCTCAAATGTATGAAATGCCGATAGCCGTAGGTTACAAGTGCCTGGTCTATGACTATTCCACTCAAGAAAAAGTCAAAATGATGCCTTGTAAAGACCCCAGCTTCACTCTCAACAAGGATCCATTCACTAGTGGAAAAAATGTTATATGTCACAACACAACCGCTGCGGTCCTTAAGATAACCGAATCGGTAAATCCTCGAAATTTTGGGTGGGAAACTTGGGAACAAAAACCGCTGCGGTTCTTAGAGAACCAGATCGGTTAATAGAAATCTGATCCGGTTTTCTGTTAACCGTTTCGGTTCTCCTAACCGCAGCGGTTAGTCGTCTTTTATTTTTTTATCTAACACTCGCGATTTGGTATTGAGCGCTGGGCTGAATTGATCCCCTCCTCACCATTTCCTCTCCTCTCTCCTCAAACTTCCTTCCTCTCTAATTTTCACGCCACCTCCACCTCCACCTCGTCGCTGTCCCCCAAACACCACCCTTCGATCGTCGTTGATTCCACCTCGTCGTTGTTTTCGCGAGTTCTCTTGCCGTTGCTTTTGCGAGTGCTCTCGCCGTTGATTTCGAAACTCCGGCATGAACTTGCTCGCCGTTGTTTGGGATCTGAACTGAAGCGAATGAAGCGAAGGCCGTTGATTTCCCGAAGCCCCAATGACGCCAACATCACCGCCGTCTTCGTTGAACACCAACCAACATCGCCGCCGTTGCTTGTAACCCAGATCTAGGGTTCGTGATTATCAGATAGTTTGGGAGAAAGTATCAGATCTCGTTTTTCATTTAAAGGTGCGATTTTATGCTTAAACCTTAATCTTTTTGCTGAAATTTATGTTCTTATGTTGTATAATTTGGGGTTAATTTTTGTTGATTGGTTAATTGGGAGGTTTAATTGTTGTAGAACGGAAAAGTTATTGATTGAATTGTTTGATTTTGATCGTTGAATTTGAAGTAGACGGAGGTTTAAGCTGAATAAAGTCAAAATATTTGGAGATTGTAGATTGTTGAGTCATATGGTCATATCCTTGCAAATTGTAGATTGTAGATTGTAGATTGTTAAGTTGCAAGACATGAATCATATCCTTGCAAATTGCAGATTGTTGAGTCATACGGTCAATCGTTAATTACTATTGGACGGTTAAGGATAAGCAAGATATTTTCATTTTACTACACCTATATATGATTGAAGTGTAAATGATCACAAAAACTAAAAGTATTATCTAGTATATCTTTTTTTTTTTTAAACCTGGCAATATGGTTCATAAATTATCTAATTTGCTATTTCGCTGCTCTGATAAATCTGATTCCAACATATCTTCGTTGCTCTTTCTGTTTTATCTTCTCAAACATATAACTGGTACTAAATCTATCTAGTACTTAAGGGATGTAGTAACGTTTTCTTCTCATGTAGTTCACAATCATTGCTTGTTAAATGTCTGATAAAGGGAAATCTAACATCATCAACAGCGTACTCTAAGTAGACTACATAAGTTGCTATTTTTTTATTGATTATGTTCTTGAGTCCTATCTTCTCTTGACTGCAGGTGGGGTGTTGTTTCTGATTATGATCTACTGGCTTTGGATTCCATATCAGGTATGTAATTATTTAAGGGCATACACGAAATGTTGTCACTTGATGACTTTATGGGAAAGCTATTTCTTAATGTCATGGAAGCTGAGTTATTATTATTGCTTTATTATCACATACTAGTGGAGAAAATTGTGTTATCTTCCCACTGCTGATTCTGTTAGCTAAATTGATCTAATGTTTATATCAGGAGTTATCAGATCTTAAAAAAAGTGTGACAAAGAAAAAATAAAGAACTGTTTTATTTCTGTTGATTTTACTGTCATGTTTTATGACTATATTTAGGTTCTTTTTTTGTGTGTGTTGTTGTTGGTGTAGAGGTATTATGACACTAATTTATCTCGCTAACTTCTCCTTGAACTCTAGGTATATCGTGCTTTCTCGCTTTATTTTCTGCTCATCAATTACTTACTGTTTTCTAGAGTTATTATCAATCTGTGATTATGGAAAGCAGAAACCTTTTCTTGTCATATTTCTAATTAGAGATCAACGAACTTGAATTCTCGAACGTCACATGTTTGTAAATTTTTTTTAATAGCATTGATCCTACTAGAATTATAGTTTGAGACTAAATAGAGTTTTTATGCACTTGAAATTGGATTTGAGAGGATGCTTAAATTCTCATGGTTTTAGTTCTATCTAGATATTACTGAACTGTTTGATTTTGAGGTCTGGAAACAAATATGTATGTAGTATATTATCTTTTAAGCTTTAGAACTAGGAGCCATAGATAATGGAGAATCAGGGGTGCTTATCCATGCTTCATCAAGAGGGATTCATTAGTTTCTGGTCAGTTAGCCAGCAGTACAGAGTTTGTTCTTGTAAGACTACAGTTTAATATATTTTTAATCTAACAGGTGGGCTTCACCGCTTGCTCCATTCAGGTTGAAGTGTGAGAAGGAGCCACTCAATTCTCCGGTAAGTTTATCCTCTTTGTTTTGTGAGTTGTAACTAGAATTTCTTTTGATTTAGTTGTAATTGGATATGAGTGGACAACTTTTTTTCTTGGCTGGTTGAGCAGATTGTGAACTTTATACTGAAGTAGTTGGGGTTTACTACTCCAGTGATGTTATCTTTGAAAGAGTGATCTAGGTTATGGGATGTGGAACTGGGATAAATTAGAGCTTGAAAAGAGATTAATTTTTTAATTGTTGCTTCTATTTGGACGATTTTTGCTCTTCCTCCCTCCTTCATCATATTTAACCTTCCTCTGCATTTGTATACATTCAGATTCTTCTTTGATGAATTGATATTATTTTCCGCTGATTTATTTTGTTTTATTTGCATTGCTCTTTGTTTCCATATAGTCTTGGCCTACATGACTTTCATCCACAAACTTTAAATTGTTCGGAGGAGACTCTTACCAAGGAATATGTGCAATCAGGATACAGAGAAACAATTGAGGGACTTGAGGTAACCATTAAAAGCATCTGTTTTTGCTCTTTTTGTCATACACCCTCCTTTTCTCCTCTTACCCATTTCTTGTCATGCCTATCTGGCCGTTTCTAATAGAGCTATCCTTGCATTTCCTGAAGATAAACTATTTTAGTCAATTTGCAGTAATGTTCACTGATAAATTAACTTTCCCTAATTCCTTAAATATCTGTGAAAAGAAGTTAAATATGTTTCATGTCTTTCTTGGACCATGCTGGTACGATGATTACCAAAGAAGGACTTGTTTCAAGATCTGTTTTGTTTATTCACCGGTGTCACAACATATAGCATTTCTCTGCCGCTTGTCTCGGGAAGCTAATGAAATCTCGGGGTGGGGGGGGCGGTGCAGTGGGGGTGGGTGGCGGTGCGGGGGGGCAACGCAAAGGGGGGGGGGGCGGGGGTGGGGGGGGCGGTGGGGGGGGGGAGTGCAGTGGGTTGGGGGCGGTGCGGGGGGTGGGGGCCAGTGCAGGGGGTGGGGGCAGTGCAGTTGGGTGGGGGGTTGCTCCTGATGGTCTATTGTGGCATATAAATCATTCTATTTCTCGACATTTCAAATGAGTATATATAGGACACTGGACATTTCAGCTTGTATGTCAGTACTGTTCTCTATATGATGGGACTTTGTGTTATGTCCAGATTAAATCGAAGTTGTAATTTTGTGCTCTTCGATCTTTCTGCAGGTGTGGTAGAAGCAAAGCGGTGTTTATCTAGATGGGGGGTTGCTGATGGGTTTAGGTCTTGCGGACATATCAGTTCCAAGTGTTCTAGCAAAATCTGGATGGATTAAAGACTCTTTCTCATTGTGCTTAATGAAAATGGTTCTAGATTATAGTAAATATTCATATGTATCTAATTATTTATACTTATGCTTCAATTGAGCATAATATGCTTAATAAAATGATTATTGATATATATTATTGATTTTCTATTGATTAATAATGAAAAAATGTAAATTTTTTTTTTTTTTTGGTTTTTAGGGTGGTTAACCGCTGCGGTTTTGACCCAAAACCGCAGCAGTTAATCATTTACCGCTGCGGTTTTGGGTCAGAACCGCAGCAGTTAATAGATAAACCGCTGCGGTTTTGGGTCAAAATCGCAGCGGTAAATTATTAACTGATGCGGTTCGGAACCGCAGCAGCTAAAATTTGGCTACCGCTGCTAGTCCAACCGTTGCGGCCAAAAACCGCAGCGGTAAGCCCGGTTTTGACCGCAGCGGTTGAACTTTATTCCACTAGTGATTCTCTGACATGTGTGGAACTTTGGATTATGACGGTGCCTTCTTCATTTTGGACTTTGATGCTGATGAAGATGCCTCTTCGGTCTTAATAATTGTGGAGAAAAACACTGGAGGACATTCCACCACTCCAAATATATATCGGCGCCCCATATGCCTCGATGATCTTAGTGATGAGAAGTATGTGGATATCTCTCATTTGACTAGAGCAGGCCACCACTTTAAACCATCCCATTTGGAGGATGAAAATCCTTTGAAGGTATTGAGAAGGAAGGAAAAGGGCAAAGAACCAATGACGGAGGAAAGTAACAAGGAAGATGATGCTATCAAGCGCATGAAAGAAGTAAATGCTCATGTTTCCATCTGGAAATTGTTGATGCATTCCCAGCCTCATAGGGCAGCTGTTCTAAAGCATCTTAATGAAGCCTCTGTAAGCTCTTCTATAACACCTGACCAGATGGTGGGGCTCATTCATGGGGTAGATCGAACTCTCATGTTCACAGACCATGATCTCCCTGACAATATCAACCACAACAATTCATTACACATCACTATACGCTGTAATGGATGGGAGATACCTAGGGTGTTGATCGACAATGGCTCCGCAATCAATGTTTGCCCTCTGCGTGTGCTAACAAGGCTTGGGTATTCAAAAGAGGATTTGGTACCATCAAACTAGGTGGTTAGAGCATATGATAATGCTAAGAGAGAAGTATTGGGTTGATCAGCCTCCTCATTGAATGTGGTCCCGTGGCAAGAAAGGTGGAATTCATGGTCATTGACATACAAGCCTGTTTTAACTTCTTATTTGGAAGACCTTGGCTGCATGAAAATAGAGCAGTAGCCTCTACTCTACATCAGAAGGTAAAGCTTCTCACTGATCAGGGTGCTGTGACTATTTCTGGTGATCCATAAATTATGACCATCTCCAACGCCGGAAAATCAGTATTGTATTTGAACGAAGTGGAGGGGACTAGGTTGGATGGTTATACTATCCACTATATTCTAACAGCACCTGAAAATTCATGGATGAATGAGGTTCCAGCAGCCACACCAGATGAAAGTGATGAAGAAACAAAACCAGAAGATAGTGAGGATGACGAGGAAGAAATAGGAGCTCCGAGCATCGGCACACATAATACGTCATCTGGAGCACCGGAAGAATCCTGTGTCGGCAATCCTCAAGATGATGATAATGACTCAAAGAAGAGATCTAGGACAAATGATTTTGATCTGGACTTTAATGTAGTGGGTCCTATCTGAGAAGTCCATACCGAATCCCTGTTTCTCTTTCCAGGATATCAACATGGAGATCACTATCGTGAATTACCCCAATTCAGAAAATTTGATGGGAACGGTGATCCTTTTGTCCACTTAGTGGGATTTTTGAATGCCTTGCATCCATGGGGAATACCAGAGGATGATTACCCCATGTTATTTGACAAGAGTTTAGAAGGACCAGCTTTAAACTGGTACTATTCTTCAGATTGTGTGGATAGGGCTAGTTGGGAAAATGCTAGCCAAGCCTTTGTTAATTGGGCTTTCGAGCATAAACAGACTGATGTCAAGAAGCTGAGGTTAGTCACTTTGCGTCAGAGTGCCTTAGAAACCTTCTCGCACATTTGTTCAAGAAGCACTCATATCCGCACACAACTTCGTTTCCCTATTACTGATCGGGAATTCATGCTCATATTGCTGCGGAACCTGAACGATTTCTATTATCGTCACATGGTTACTATCAAGTACACCTCCCTCAGCCACATGGAACAGCATGGTTTTGACATCGATGCTCTGAAATTGCAAGAAAAACGACATCGGGAAGATTTTAAAATTCCCAATACGAATCCAAGGGTTTATGCTAAGATGGATGAACCATTGAGTATGGTGTATGATCGTCTTCGGAGGCAAGGTATACTTCAAGTTCCAGCGCATGTGCACTGTTTACCCCTTCCTGGAACAGATATGAGCAAACTTTGCGCCTATTGTCGTCAATTTGGGCATGAAACTGATCGATGCCATGACCTTTACTACAAAGTGCAAAGCCTGATTGATCGAGGCATCATTAGTCCAACCCATAAAGAAGTACCTGCAAGAAAGGTGTCGTCATATCCGCGACCGTAATCCCAAGTCGATATCTTTCGCAAATTGGTTGAACAAGGTAAGATTCATCCACTTCCCAGACGCCCAGGGGCAAGTCCAGTAGGGTCAGATCTTCACAAGTACTGCCAATATCATCAGTTGCATGGTCACGACACAAACCAATGTCATGCTCTCAGCTATCGCATTAAGCAAATCACCAACATAGCTCTTGTCTACCGCAAAGCTACTTGATCATCTCCCAGAAAGAGAAAAGTCTTCGGTAAAAGTCCTGTAGGGGGTTAGCCCATCAAAAAAAAAGAAGAAAAAAAAAATCTTTCAGCTCGTTAGTATTAGAGAACTACGTGCAACTTGATTCCCCATTATCACTTACACTTGCACTGCGAGATCACTCCACCTATGTAACACCTGGGGTACGTAGGTAGCTCAACATGAGTGCAGCTGCTTTATTAAATAAAAAACTTTAGTTCTTTCTAAAATGACGAACTACGCTGAGTCTGATTGCCCATAAAATGCACTTGGAGCAATGGGGATATGTAGGCAACCTTCGGGTTCGACTCAAATATATTAACCATTGTATTTCAGGCAATGTGATCGGAATTCAAGATGCCACTCATCACAGGAGCAATTTCAGAATGCTGAATTGACGCATCAATGGGGATACATGCCCTAATCTCTATATTTTGTGTCTTTGTTCAAATATTAAGCAGGGAATGGAAGAATGAAAAATCTGTTTTCAACCCCAAGGACAGTATAATCATTTAAAAAGATCAAAATAAAGTCAAAAGACAAAAAAAAAAAGGAAAAAAATGAATAATAAAAAGCAAAATTGCGAAGGTGGACCATTCCAGTCGAAATATGGCAAAGTTGTTTTCGAAAATCTTCTTTACTCTGCAATGCATTCTGCAATATGTAGCCTTCTTTTCTTTTAATTATTTTTCTCTACCTTTAGGTCCAAAAAGAAGAAATTTGTCCCTTCTCTAAGGATGACCAATTACCGCCAGAAAACAAACACCTCAGCCCTACCCACGAATGCGGTCAAAAAGCCTGTAGGGATTGCCATGCAACCTCTGTCCAAAGGATTTCAAATTATGATGAAGATGGGTTATACTCAAGGGGTCGGATTAGGGCGTGATGGTAGGGGAATGAAGCAACCAATCCCCGTAGTAGACAAGCAGAACCGACTTGGATTAGGATATGATCTGGGCGGCACTTCTCAAACCACCAAAAAACCTTCTTCTACCCTCAATGGTCAGTTCATCCTGCAAGGAGATACTGAGCCATACTACGAATTTCCAGAACCTTAGCTTAGTAGGAAAGAACATAAGATTTTACCGGGATTGGAGATATTCTTCAATGAAGCTAGGAATTTAGACTTAATCAAAAGTTGGTTTGTCCAAAAACAAAAATTGAAAAAAAAAATTGACTGGGTGGATAATTTGGAACATGGGGTCCTTAAGAAACTTTTCATTTCTGAGTCCTCCGAGGAATGGGATTTTGACCCGGTGTCTTTGATGATACCTTCTGGCGAAAACATTAAACATAAGTGGAGTATTGAGTGTCAGGCAAAAGACGGACCTATAGAATTTAAACTGTTTTTAGGAAACCATCCTCCACATCCATCTCATGAAAATACCTTTTCACCCCCTTCAGATGGATATCATACCGATAGCTCATCTTTCAGTCAATCTACCTTGCATACCCAGTCAGAAGACTCTGATAGTGAGGAAATTGAATGTGAACCTTGATCTAAATACATTTGCATGCAAGATGTTATTTCTGACAGTGAATTTAATAATGATGAATCACTTGATACAACTGAAACATACATAAAACCCATGGAAGAATCCATTGTAATTAATATTGGTACAGAAAATGCTGTAAAAGAAGTCAAAATAGGATTTTCCCTCTCCCCAACTGAACAATCTATGTTTATTGCATTATTAAAAGAGTATGTAGATGTGTTCGCATGGTCTTATGCTGATATGCCTAGTGTTAATAGAGAAATCGCGGAACATCGCATTCCGTTACATCCTGAAAGCAAGCCTAAGCAGCAAAAGCTCCGCCGAATGAAGCCAGAGATTAGTCTGAAAGTGAAAGAAGAAATTCAGAAACAGCTTGATGCCAAATTCATCAAAGCTGTAAAACATCCAAGCTGGCTCGCCAATATAGTGGTTGTACCCAAAAAGGATGGGAGGGTTCGGGTATGCATTGATTTTCGAGATTTGAATGCTGCGTCACCAGAAGATTGCTTTCCCCTACCCCACATTGATGTTCTTGTTGATAGTACGGCTGGTCATGCAATGTTTTCCTTCATGGATGGATTCTCAGGGTATAATCAAATACTCATGGCTCAAGAAGACATGACAAAGACATCTTTCATCACTCCATGGGGCACTTTTTGCTACCGAGTTATGCCTTTTGGTCTCAAAAATACCGGAGCCACATATCAAAGGGCTGCAACCACTATCCTTCATGACCTCATCCACGACATTGTGGAGGTTTATGTAGATGACATGATTGTGAAAAGTGAAGATCGTGAGGGGCATATTCCTGCATTAAGGTCCTTCTTTGAAAGAATCAGGAAATGCAATTTAAGGCTGAACCCTCAAAAATGTGTGTTTGGCGTCACTTCGGGGAAGTTGTTGGGATTCATTGTCAGTCAAGACGACATCAAAGTGGACTCTGAAAAGGTGAAGGCTATTCAGGAATTACCTCCTCCAAAAACAGAAAAAGAAGTAAGAGGATTTCTCGGCAGAATTCAATATATCGGCAGGTTCATCTCACAACTCACTATGAGATGTGAACCTATATTTAAGCTGCTCAGAAAAGGGGTATCCCATGAGTGGAATGAAGAATTTCAAGAAGCTTTTGATTCTATGAAAGAATACCTTTTAAATCCACCTGTTCTAATGCCACTTAGACCAGGAGAACCTCTGATTCTGTACCTCACTATCACAGAAACGTCTATGGGAGCTCTCTGGGCCCAATATCAATAGGGAACAAAGAAAGAGGTTGCCATATACTATCTTAGCAAGAAACTCTTTGAGTATGAGACAAGATATACCCCTCTGGAAAAAGCGTGTGTTTCCATGGTCTATGCCACGAAGAAGTTGAGGCATCACCTTTAAGCTCATACTACCTATCTGATCTCAAGACTAGACCCAATCAAGTATCTGTTTGAAAAAACCATTCTTAGTGAAAGATTGGCAAGATGGCATGCTATGCTTTCTGAGTTTGATATTCAATGTGTCAGCCATAAATCTGTTAAAGGACGAGCCATATCTGAAGCCCTAGCAGAAGGACCGATGTCAGGAGATGAGTATGACGATGCATTCCCTGATGAGTACTTATGCTTCATTGACAATCCACAATGGTGCATGTACTTTGATGGAGCTTCTAATAGGAGAGGTAATGGAGCAGGTGTTTTGTTAGTAGATCCTGATGGAGTCCATATTCCATTTGCTGTCAAGCTGGATTTCCCAACAACAAACAATACAGCCGAGTATGAAGCCTGCATATATGGAGTAAAAGCCGCCTTGGTAGCAGGGGCAAGACATCTCACTATGTATGGAGATTCTAATCTCATCATATCTCAAACAATAGGAATTTGGAGGGTTAGAGATGAGAGACTTCAACTCTACACAGAGTACCTTCAAGAATTGATCCCTTATTTTGATGATATCAGCTTCAAACATCTTCCTCGAGAACAAAATTGTAATAGCCCCACTTTTTAAGCTAAGATTATTTTGATAAGTAAGGATTATTTACATTATTAACGTACTAATCAGTATGTAATCTGTTATGACTTTCGCTGGAATCAAAATTTTTCGAATAATTTTTCTTATGTGAACTTTTGCTTGTAAGATGAATATTATGTCTTATTATGTGTTGAGCTATGAGAATTGTGAATGAAGATAATTCATTTGTGAATTACGTTAGGAACGTTGAGTATTGTTCCGGAGTTTTGAGATATGGAGTTATTATCGGTATTGGATGTAAGTTACCCTGAAAATTAAGGTTAATGAATAATTAAGTCAAGATACCTCCATTAAGGTATAAAAAATGGATGGGAGATTTAGTTAAGAATAATTAAGGATTAGGGAGTGATTAAGGAGATAATCCAAAGTTAAGAACCTTGAGAATTCTAGATTGTTCCTAAGCAAGGGAAATGACAATTTTACCCCTAATACTAATTCAAAATCACGAGTTTGCCATTACCCATTCTCTATATATAAGTGATCAAGGACCCAAAATCATTTCATCTGATTTCATCAAACAAAACACACCAAAAATCACTCACAATCTCTCCTCTCCTCGCCAGAACTGGCGAGTTCTATGGCTGCATTTTGGTAACTTCTTTCCTTTGAATTCTTGCTCCAAATCTTAGATGCAATTGCTTTCCTAGGTTCCTCAAGTTGTTCTTCATACTGGTCAATCGATATTTTTGAGTTTTCACATCAATAGCATCAAAGAAAGTCAAGGAAGGTGAGATGTTGCTGAACTACAACACTTATGAGGTTTATAAGAATGAAACTTGATTACTTTGGGTTAATTGCTGAATTTTAAGTTATGAATATTTTATTTAAGGTCTTATGGAGTTGCTGGAGAAGACCTAAAAGTTGTTGAAAGAGATTTGATTCCTAAACACCGGAGTAAGGTACACAAGCTCCACCACCTAAACTTTGTTTCTAGATTTGATCATGGAATTTGTTTGTGGAATTGTGAATACTTGGATTATGTTTGAATGTGTATAAAAACGTATTTGCATGTATTTTCTTATGGAAGATATTGTGTTAAAAATCCTCTTGCATGTCAAGTTCCCTAAGACTCTCTGAATAACGGAGTAAGAAGTGATTATCCATCTCTCTTGGGCTATGTTGCCGTGACTTTTCCTGCCAAATATATTCCTTTTCCATTCTGTTTTTCGCCTTGGTGTCACTTGGAAGTGGTAGATCTTGAAAAGTTATTGAATTTAGACCCAAAAATCACTCCATTTGGAGTTGTACATATGATGTCTGTAAGTTGTTGTATGCATAACAAGTTTCCTCAAACACTTATTAACCCTTGCCATTATCTCGATTTCGTTTTGATTGGAGATCCTGTTGTGGCTAAACTTTCATGATATTCCCTTGCAACATTTATGTCTTGATTATCAAATAAACCTTTGCTTCATTCACCTCATTCAAAACGCAACCTCAATTTATTGAGTAAAAGAACACCTAAAACTCGATTCTTGCTTAGTTGTTTTCTCGAGTTGATTAACCATGTTTCTTTGGTTCATTAATTACCTTTAAATGTTGAATACCTACTGAATGTATCCACTTATTGGTTTACATACCTAAACCTTAGCCAAGCATAGAAGTTAAGATATACACCTAAACCACCATATTTTAATAAAACACCGAAACCGTGAAATCGATCTTTTGTTTTCTTGCGTGGAGTAGTCTTCTCATATAGTAAAGAACCTCTTGTGAAACCTATGCATGCTGCCATATCTTGTTGATCGCTTTATTGACCGCTTTGGATAACCATGACGTTGTTTTCGATACCTTGTTATTAAGTCACTTCCCCAAAATAGTGGAACTTGGCATAGCAAGCTTGTTTTACGAAACTTGTTTTGATAAGTTAAAGTTTGTTATGATGGTTGAAATAGTGATTATGAATAAGTATTTAAGTAAGTTATTTGAGTATAGTTATAAAAGTATAAGTATTTCAGTATAAGTGTTTAAGTATAAGTATTTCAGTATAAGTATTTAAGTACAAGTGTTGAGTATAAATATTTTTGTATGATTACAAGTTTTGTTTTATAAGGGGAAGTGAACAACATTTGTAGAGCGGGTTTGCTCATTATGTGTTTAGAGCGGGTATTGCTCCGGAGCGGGTATTGCTCCGTTATGTAGGGTCATGACCTATAAGTCTTGTAAGCAGGAAATAAGAAAGGTGGGGAGACGTCCCTCAAAAATCTGGAGTTGTGGCTTAGCCCTCTCCATTCGTGTTCCTTTCCTGGAGTTATGCTATGTTTGTGATAAGTATAAGATTATTATTTGTGTTATATATGGAGAATGATGTGTGATATCTTGAGATAATTCTTGGAAATTTCTCCAGTATATGCAAAAGTATTTCTATGGCAGTTTACAGGAAAGAACCAACGTATTTCTGAGCAAGTATTAAAGTATTTCTGAATACGAATAAAAGTATATTGAAAATTATGAGTTTACGCTTTGAGTATAAGAAACGATTACGTAATTTCAGCCACCTTATTATTTTGGAATCGGTGGAGCTTGTGTACCAGCGTAAGCTGACCTGCTTTGTTCTATGAACCTGTCCTGGTGGGGGCAGATTCATCTGTTTTGCAGGATTAGAGAGAATGTTCGAGTTAGCTCATGTGTGCGAATGTGAAGTCATGATCAATGTGTTTAGTCCGCTGCTATGAGATAATCTGTTTTATATAATGTTCCTTGGCAGGTTAAACTTGTATTTTTGATTTGTAATCTATGTACTCAAAACGTATTGTAATAACTAATTTATTATAACTTATTTTCATAATAAGCTTGGATACTATGGGATTTCTTAATTTTCCCTAGCAGGGAAGGTGCGGAAATCCGCCCTAACAGTCCCTTTAATTAGCAGCTTAACTTCGTAATTATCAGTAATAGGTCTTAATTAAGCGGCTATTTGGAGCGGGTTGTTACAAGTGGTATCAGAGCCAAGGTTTTCGAAATCCAAAATTAAGTATTTCTAATTTGCAAGTTTTGGAAACAATAAGAGTGTTTAAACAAGTATTTTCTTATGAAAGGAAAATTAAAGCCAATTTCATATATACATATATAAGTTTTCAAAACATTAGTGAATATATGTGCGTGATTATGTTTGTGCTATGTGAATTTATGTGTACGAATGTGTATGTGAATGATATGAGATTTGGGTATAAATGGTTCTAAGTAGATTCCATTAAAGCGTAAGTGAGAATATGCTTATAAAAGGAGGACTCGACACCTATTATGTTATCGATAAATGGTAAATGATGCGGTTGACCATGCTAGTTGGGCGCTAGGTCACAGTATGGCGATAGAAAGAGGTTATGGAGGCTTGTAGGAGCCACTAGAGGCAACCAGGGACTTAAGCCAATGTGATTTGTTAGCCGTGGGCTAGTTTTCGTCAAGTCTAATAGAACATGTTAGAATTGTATAGGTTTACTGAAGCAATTCAAGGTTATGATATAATAATGAACAATAAGGATAAGAGTTTGTTGAGGTTGGAAACGTTGTGGAAGAAACGGAGGTGAGATCAATGATACTCTGGAGTGCCAGAGGTGGGGTTAGCCATACCAGACAATTCTCACCATGGAACGATGTATGAACGTAAAACTTGTGGAGAGAAAGACGGAGTGGAAGATAATTGGTTGTACTAAAGCTTTGTGTTAGTATTTCTTTTATGAATGTAATTATAAATAAATTTATTGTGAAACTATGAGGATAAATTGGAACAAAGAGTGTATATATGAGGATGTAAACTCAAACTAGCTACGTTGGTATTATTTAAGTAAGCTTTGTTTTTGCATTAAGCTAGTGGTGTAAATAGAGAGCTAGGAATTTATTGTTAAGAGTTTATAAAGGAACGAGTATGGAGTTAGGAGTAATATGGACATGTTCAAACATTGATAAGTAATACTGTAAGTTATGGATTAGAGATTAATATGGATAATGAGTGTAAGTAATTGGAGTATAGGTTTCAGGTAGATAGCTAAATCCTGGTATATTTATGTTTGATAGGGTGATATGGGGTAAGATTTATTAACGTACAATAATAATTATCGTAGACAATTTGTTAGGATGTAATATGGTTATCCAGGTAGAAGGTATGGGGGCAGTAACTCAGAAAATATGGATATCATTTCGGTAATATAAGAATCAATATGATTGTGTAATAACCTAATCGGGGTGTTACAGCTTGTGATGGGGAATTGACCAGGTTAAACTTTTGGAGTCTATATATGTTAGTTACAAGTACTTTGTTATTTGTTTTATAAATAGCTTGTATACCTCCAATAACATGTGTTGTAGTTGGCTATGTTATGGGTTTCGATTGTGAAATGGACGTGAATACGAATAAGTTATATGCTTCTCTTATATGTTTTGCAGTACGGAAATCGTTTTGGAATTTGAAAATTGATGTTACTTATTAGAATGGAATCTGTATATAATGGATTTGGCATATGATTTCCTCAAATATGTAAGTTGAATATTGTCATGAAAAAAAAGGGTGGAAGTCGGGCATTGTTTTTAGGAACCGAAACTCAAGAGAATTGGGTCTTATCCGACCTTAGGGAAGTCATATGATTGTGCTCTAGAGTAAGTGCAGATGGAAATTTAAAAAAAAAAAGAGGAAAGAACATTGAAGAAAGGGAAGATTTACGGACGAGGGAATTAAGAAGCGAAGATGGAAACGTCGAGGGGAAGTCGAAGTTGCACCAGAGTTGCAGGAGATTTCAAGTGATGTGGTTTCAGGAAAAAAAAACATTGTAAAGCCTTAGCTAATTTGTTGTGTTTGGGGACTGCGCATTTATGTATCTCCATCGCGTTTTTGTTAAACTTCATTATGACAATTTATATGTCTGATAGAGGGCCGAGTTGTTGTAAATGATTATTTAGAGATTGTGTAGTTAAAATTGCAAGGGTCAAGATTGCATGTGGGTTTAATATTTCTCGAATTAGAGTATTATAATATAATTTTGGAGGATGTCTTGGCTGAGAAAGAACCAAGCAAAGATAGTATTATATACCAGGGTGTTGTTGTCAAGCTCAGAAGAACAGAGCAGGGTGATAAATGGAGATGTGTTACAGGAAGGTATTGATTACCAAACTCAAATAGTAGAGAATCATAAGGAAGTAATGGAGGATGGAAGGAACTCCGGTAGTGAACAAGTCCCCAGATGTATTATCCGATAATTTGCGAGCATTGCGATTATATAAGGTGAGTATATATGATAGGTGGCAGGGACCACGCCTATTTTTAAAGCTAAGATGGCCAGGTTAGTGACGTAGTTAGAAGAATAGTGCAAAAAGATTATATTCGACCAATGTTTCTAACGGGGAGATGAATCAATGAAATTATGTGAAGATAATCAGTAGACTAATAAGATTACATTTAGGAATAGGAAATTCGTAATCTCGAATAGATGATTTATGCGATCAATTAAAAGGAGTTGGGGTATTTGAAGTAGATCTAAGATCAGGAATACTACTAGATGCACGCAGCAAAGGAAAAAAAAATATTTCAAATATGATGTTTAGGATGGGTTATGGTCATTATGAGTTGTGAAAACACCGATCGAGCTTAGTAATGCACCAGTAGCGTTCGTAAATACGATGTAGTGATGTTTTAAATCTTATTAGATTAAATTATGACAATTCTTGCAGATGACATTTTGGTATGTTCAAAGAATCAGGAAGTGCGTCTTAAAGAAGTATTAAGGAAGTTCGAGTGGTCGGGAAATGGCTCGGAAGTTTTTCCAGAAGTTGAAGGAAAGGTTAACCAATGCCTAGTTCTAACTTCGCCTTCGGGGGCAGAAGGACTTAAAGTGTATCGTTATGTTTCTCAGGAAAGTTTGGCATGTATATTAATGTAGCATCAGCGAGTGACAACCTGAGCCTCTAGGTAGTTAAAGTCATAAGAAAATTACTTTGAGCATGATCTGGAATGGAGGCTAAGGAATTTGCCTTAAAGGTTTTATTAAATTAAATAACCTGAAAGGTGTATACTAATCATCAAAACTTAAGGTATATCTTTATTTAGAAAGAGATGAATGTGAAACAGCGAAGGTGGCTAGAATTTCTCAAGGATTATAATGTAGACATTTAGTAGTAGATGATGTGAACGGGATACCTCATTAGAATGTTGATCCCATCATTTCAATACCAAAAGAGTTATATAAGTAACTAAGGCAACTGAGTTGAAAGTGATTAAAAAAAAAGAGATTTGCAAGGAGGGATTAATGTTTGTGATTAAAATATACCTTTTGAGGGAATTTGAGCTAAATAAGTTCAAGCTAAGTTATCAAGGAACTGAGGTTAAAGATGGAAAAAAATACGAGACAACGGATTTTCAAGTATATGTTAGTGGAAGCATACGAATAAATGGGTGGTCGTTTGTTTTCGACAATTCGGAGCTAAATAAAAATAAACAAAAGTTTCTAGGAAAGCACAAAAAGGTGCGTACTCGATTTATCCTAGAAGAGATAAAATAATTCGGGATATTAAGAAGTACTTCTGGTGGAAAGGTTGAAGTGAGATGTATATCAATATGTTATAAAATAGTTAATCTGCCAGGAAGTAAAGATTGAGCGAGGGAAGATACCGGGGTTGTGGCAACTATTGCCAGTACCAGAATATAAATGGGGCTAATCTCAATGGATTTAGTATTTAGAATGCCCAATTCAAGAAGAGGCAATGTATCTATTCGAGTAGTTGAGAATAAGTTGACAAGAACAACTTGATATATTTTCATGGATAGCATGAAGTGAGGAGCGATTCGATGCATATACTACAGGAATTGTATGATTGCACGGAGTTCCAACGACCATTTTTCTGATCGGGATACTCGCATTACTGAGAGAAGTTACATGCGCAAAGAAAGTGTTTTATTCAAATGTTGGAAGATATATGTTTCAACCTTGTGTATTGAAGTTTAAGGGTTCAAGGAAGGATAAATTAGCATGGACAAAATTCTTCTATACCGATAGCTACCAATTGAGTATGGTTCTGTCTCAGGCTCTGTACAGATGTAATTGTCAAACACTTAATCGTGGGGATGACGTTCCAGTAACGCCTAAGTTATTCCATGAAACTATGGAGCAAATGCGATTAATTTGGGAAAGTATTACCCTTAATTGTTCTGATATATGTGTTGTATTACTCCTAGTTGTTATGATATGTGTCTTTTAAAGTTTCGGGACGAAACTTCTTTAAGGGGGGTAGAGTGTAATAGCCCCATTTTTTAAGCTAAGATTATTTTGATAAGTAAGGATTATTTACATTATTAACGTACTAATCAGTATGTAATCTGTTATGACTTTCGCTGGAATCAAAATTTTTCAAATAGTTTTTCTTATGTGAACTTTTGCTTATAAGATGAATATTATGTCTTATTATGTGTTGAGCTATGAGAATTGTGAATGAAGATAATTCATTTGTGAATTACGCTAGGAACATTGAGTATCGTTCCGGAGTTTTGAGATATGGAGTTATTATCGGTATTGGATGTAAGTTACCCTGAAAATTAAGGTTAAGGAATAATTAAGTCATGATACCTCCGTTAAGGTATAAAAATTGGATGGGAGATTTAGTTAAGAATAATTAAGGATTAGGGAGTGATTAAGGAGATAATCCAAAGTTAAGAACCTTGAGAATTCTAGATTGTTCCTAAGCAAGGGAAATGACGATTTTGCCCCTAATACTAATTCAAAATCACGAGTTTTCCATTACACATCCTCTATATATAAGTGATCAAGGACCCAAAATCATTTCATCTGATTTCATCAAACAAAACACACCAAATATCACTCATAATCTCTCCTCTCCTTCTCGCTAGAACTGACGAGTTCTATGGCTGCATTTTGGTAACTTGTTTCCTTTGAATTCTTGCTCCAAATCTTACATGAAATTGCTTTCCTAGGTTCCTCGAGTTGTTCTTCATACTGGGCAATCGATATTTTTGAGTTTTCACATCAATAGCATCAAAGAAAGTCAAGGAAGGTGAGATGTTGCTGAATTACAACACTTATGAGGTTTATAAGAATGAAACTTGATTACTTTGGGTTAATTGCTGAATTTTAAGTTATGAATATTTTATTTAAGGTCTTATGGAGTTGCTGGAGAAGATCTAAAAGTTGTTGAAAGAGATTTGATTCCTAAACACCGGAGTAAGGTACACAAGCTCCACCACCTAAACTTTGTTTCTAGCTTTGATCATGGAATTTGTTTGTGGAATTGTGAATACTTGGATTATGTTTGAATGTGTATAAAAACTTATTTGCATGTGTTTTCTTATGGAAGATATTGTGTTAAAATCCTCTTGCATGTCAAGTTCCCTAAGACTCTCTGAATAACCGAGTAAGAAGTGATTATCCATCTCTCTTGGGCTATGTTGCCGTGACTTTTCCTGCCAAATATATTCCTTTTCCATTCTGTTTTTCGCCTTGGTGTCACTTGGAAGTGGTAGATCTTGAAAAGTTATTGAATTTAGACCCAAAAATCACTCCATTTGGAGTTGTACATCAAAAGTTATGATGTCTGGAAGTTGTTGTATGCATAACAAGTTTCCTCAAACACTTATTAACCGTTGCCATTATCTCGATTTCATTTTAATTGGAGATCCTGTTGTGGCTAAACTTTCATGATATTCCCTTGCAACATTTATGTCTTGATTATCAAATAAACCTTTGCTTCATTCACCTCATTCAAAACGTAACCTCAATTTATTGAGTAAAAGAACACCTAAAACTCGATTCTTGCTTAGTTGTTTTCTCGAGTTGATTAACCATGTTTCTTTGGTTCATTAATTACCTTTAAATGTTGAATACCTACTGAATGTATCCACTTATTGGTTTACATACCTAAACCTTAGCCAAGCATAGAAGTTACGATATACACCTAAACCACCATATTTTAATAAAACACCGAAACCGTGAAATCGATCTTTTGTTTACTTGCGTGGAGTAGTCTTCTCATATAGTTAAGAACCTCTTGTGAAACCTATGCATGCTGCCATATCTTGTTGATCGCTTTATTGACCGCTTTGGATAACCATGACGTTGTTTCCGATACCTTGTTATTAAGTCACTTCCCCAAAATAGTGGAACTTGGCATAGCAAGCTTGTTTTACGAAACTTGTTTTGATAAGTTAAAGTTTGTTATGATGGTTGAAATAGTGATTATGAATAAGTATTTAAGTAAGTTATTTGAGTATAGTTATAAAAGTATAAGTATTTCAGTATAAGTGTTTAAGTATAAGTATTTCAGTATAAGTATTTAAGTACAAGTGTTGAGTATAAATATTTTTGTATGATTACAAGTTTTGTTTTATAAGGGGAAGTGAACAACATTTGTAGAGCGGGTTTGCTCATTATGTGTTTAGAGCGGGTATTGCTCCGGAGTGGGTATTTCTCCGTTATGTAGGGTCATGACCTATAAGTCTTGCAAGCAGGAAATAAGAAAGGTGGGGAGACGTCCCTCAAAAGTCTAGAGTTGTGGCTTAGCCCTCTCCATTCGTGTTACTTCCCTGGAGTTATGCTATGTCTGTGATAAGTATAAGATTATTATTTGTGTTATATATGGAGAATGATGTGTGATATCTTGAGATAATTCTTGGAAATTTCTCCCAAGTATATGCAAAAGTATTTCTATGGAAGTTTACGGGGAAAGAACCAACGTATTTCGAGCAAGTATTAAAGTATTCTGAATAAGAATAAAAGTATATTGAAAATTATGAGTTTACGCTTTAAGTATTAGAAACGATTAAGTAATTTCAGCCACCTTATTATTTTGGAATCGGTGGAACTTGTGTACCAGCGTAAGCTGACTGTTTTGTTCTATGAACTGTCCGGTGGGGGCGGATTCATACGTTTTGCGAGATTAGAGAGAATGTTCGAGTTAGCTCATGTGTGCGAATCTGAAGTCATGATCAATGTGTTTAGTCCGCTGCTATGAGATAATCTGTTGTATATAATGTTCCTTGGCAGGTTAAACTTGTATTTTTGATTTGTAATCTATGTACTCAAAACGTATTGTAATAACTAATTTATTATAACTTATTTTCATAATAAGCTTGGATACAATGGAGTTCTTAATTTTCCCTAGCAGGGAAGGTGCGGAAATCCGCCCTAACGATCCCTTTAATTTGCAACTTAACTTCGTAGTTATCGGTATTAGGTCTTAATTAAGTTGCTATTTGGAGCGGGTTGTTACAAAAATAGTTTCACTGATGCTTTAGCCAATCTCGCTGTTAATTTAACATGGGAAAATGGTACAAAGATCCAATTAGTTTTAATTGAAGAAAGGAAGGGACCTACAGTGACGGTAGCACAAATTGTCTCCACACTGGCTCAACAAGATGATGATGATGATGATGTATGGTACAAGGATATCAAGAATTTTCTGGAAACAATGCAATATCCAGAGGGAAGTGGCAAGAAGGACCGCATAGCTATCAGAAGGCTAGCTGCTCATTTTCTCATACTAAAAGGCAGACTGTTTAACAAAGGGTTTGATAGTACTCTACAACTCTGCGTAAATGACAGCGAAATGCAAGTCATCATGGAAGAAGTTCATGGAGGAGAATGTGGACCCCATATGAATGGAAGAATGCTGGCTCGTAAAATTTTGCGAGCAGGTTTCTATTGGAGCACTCTAGAAGGCGATTGCATCGGTCTTTTGTCCTGCGCAAAGCAATGTCAAATATTTGCTAACCTCAATCATATGCCACCTGTGTCATTACATAATATGACTTCTCCTTGGCCGTTTTCAAGTTGGGGCATAGACATAATCAGACAAATTTATCCAAAGGCTTCAAATGGGCATCAGTATATTCTTGTAGCAATTGATTACTTTTCAAAGTGGGTTGAAGATGCATCATTTTCGAAGCTAGGGGCAAAGCAAGTCTCGAAATTTGTGATTAACAACATCATCTGTCGGTATGGCATACCTTTCGAAATCATCTCTGATAATGGATCACAATTTGAGGGTCATCTGAAGACCACTCTCGCAAAATATGCAATCAAGCATCATCAGTCCTCACCTTATCGTCCCGAAACAAATGGAGCGGTAGAAGCAACCAATAAGACAATCAAAACTATTGTTGCCAAGATGACTGAAAAGACTAGGGAATGGCATGACAAACTGCCATATGCCCTTTGGGGATATAGGATATCAATTAGGACTCCAACAGGAACAACCCCGTATTCTTTGGTTTATGGGATGGAGCCAATCCTACCAGTTGAGGTGGAGATACAATCTCTCAGGGTCATAGCAGAAAGTGAAATCTCGGAAGACCAGTGGCACAAAACTCGCTATGATGAGCTAGCATTCGCAGATGAGCGCCGACTACAGGTATTGCATAACATACAACTCTATCAACAAAGAATTGCTCGTGCATTTAACAAAAGGGTTCGAGATAGAGACATTCAAGATGGTGATCTAGTTTTAAAAGAAAATAGAGCTCCGTTGCATGATCCTCGAGGAAAATTCAAGCCTAACTGGTCTGGACCATTCCCGGTGAAGCATGTCACCACTACTGAGCAAAGTGAAGCTAATGGATTTTGATGGAAATGAGTTCACCCATTTCACTAATCTTGATCAGTTGAAGAAATATTACGCTTAGGCATCAAAGTAATTGTAATTGTCATGATCAAGTAACCAAGCAGTTTGTGGGTTTTATATCTTATCTGGTTATTCTTAATAAACATGCCATGAGTTTCTAGATATTTATATGATGTATGCAAAAAAAAAAAAGACAAAAAAAAGAAGAAAAGAAAAAAAACGAAAAAAAGAAAAAAAAAGGGGAAGAAGAAAAAAAACGAAAAAAAAAAAGAAAAAAAACGGAAAAAGAAAAAGAAGAAAAACGGAAAAGATGAAAAAAGGAAAAAGAAAACTGAAAAAACATGTCTTTGATTGTTAAGCTTTATATGTTATGCTTTTATGTGTCATATGATTTGTTAATTATGATTTGCATGTCATATTTAATGTTAAAGAGTGCACGTGTTTAGAATTGTGTTCACATTGAATTTCTCACAAACAGATTTTTTATTCATCCCAACTGGGGTACTTCATTTCATACATAAAAAGACATAAAGCCTTCATTTCCTACAAACATTTAAAAAAAAAACAACATAGAAAATAAACACGACAATTCTCTCAAACCCTTCTCCTCTTCATGGTAGGCCCGTCTGAATCTTTGTTCTGACCAATATCCGCTAGAAGCCATTGAAGGTAATCTTCATCAATCAGTGGAAAGGAAGGTTCCGGTAGCGCGGATATAATTTTAGCCCCCGCCATATAGTAGGCATTCTCTCGAATACCACTCATATCAGTCTCATAAGTGGTACAAGATGGAAGAACCCGGAGGGCCAGGAATGTGCTCTTGCTTCCAACCAATTTGCCTTAGACATCTGCATGGAAGGTAGAAAGTGACTTGGCAAAGCCCGGGTAATTGAACACCTCTGCGACCAGAATTGCAATATACAATTGCACTAATGCCAAGGTGGCTTGTGACCCACTTTATGTCTTGATATAAGAAAAAATCCTCCCACCCACCATTTTTGCTAAGTTGATAGAAGAAAGGAAGAAGACCTCTCTCCCGGACATGACTAGTTTTGTAAGTAAGACTCTTGTGGGGTTTCATAAGAGAAAATTTTTCTAATAGCCATAAATGAAGGGCTAATGGACATCCCTTCACAAAGCTTTGAGGGTTTCTTTTGAGTTCATCTAAGACAAGAAACATTTCCCCCAAAATAAGTGGTCCAAGACGACCCCCACTAACAATTTGAGGAATAAGTGAAAGACACCGAACATGGCATGTGTTTAAAGACAAATTAGTGAGGGTACTTCCCAAAATAATAAGAATGCAAGCATTTTCTCTAGCAATCCTATAGTTGGCATTGTTAGAAAATTGCCAAGTACCAAATTGGAAAGTCAATAATAAGTTGACAAGAAACAAGAAATACCTCACCATATTGTAGGTAGTTTCCATGAAGATTTTCGGGAAGATGTAAAATCGTTGATAAATCTCCCGAGATCTTGGTAGGAGATCTAGGTGTGATAACTGGACCATTGGATGGTAAGCCTAGCAAACCTTCGACCTCTACAACAAGAGGCACAATCTCCCGGTCTCCAAAGCGGAAGACATGGCGAGTTTCATCCCAAAATTTGGAAGCAGGATGAATCATGTCGTAACAAATAGAAAGTGAAAGCAAAGGCATAAGCACCTTAGTGAAGCGGGAAGAGGAAAAGGATTTCCTTGGTTGCTCCAAGTTTCTTGTGATCCCCGAGAGTTGTTTTTTCTCCCGACTCTGCATTTCATTAGCTTCTTCATAAGTAAGAACCATTTTTGTGAAAGGAAAATTTAGAGAAAAGATTGAAGTAGTGGATGTGGTGCATTTGGAAATGAAGAATCATGCCCCTTTTATAGATGGAAAAGATGATCATCCATGATTTATGCCATGGATAATGAATTTGAGTATTGTCCATAGGATAATAAGGAGCAACCTTCACCATGGCTAATGACCAAGCATTTATGGTAGGGCAATTTTTGCTAAAGCCGAACATACAAAAAAAAAATGTGTCAATGATGGATCAAGAACGTTGATACAATCCCTTTTCCTAATGATCATCCAAAATAATGACCATGATCAATCTATTTTATATAGTGATCATCATTTTCCAATAAAGCGAATAAGCATTATGCATGGAAAATTTTCTGAAAGATTTCGGAAGAACAGATAAATTTTTTTGCCACATGATGATTTGGTCCACCATAGTTTATCTAGAGGGTAATAACCTTTGGTCAACCCTTTAAGGTGACATGACTTAACAATGCATCACTCTAAGGTGACATGACCTGACAATGCCCTAATTTAAGGTGACATGATAACACATGGAGTCATAAAAAGTAAATAATGGTGACTTGACAGCTTGTTTGTCATCAAGGCCATAAAGAACTGTAAAAACTAGAGTCGACTTGTTAATTGTCGGAATTTCTCACATTAGGAAAAGACAAATTCATAAGACTAAAAAAAAGAAAAGACGACAATAAAGTCGCATTTTCAATGTTTAGAAAATTAATTGGGATTTTCTATTCTAAGACGACAATAAAGTCGCATTTTCAAAATTTAGAAAATTAATTGGGATTTTCTATTTAAGACGATGTTAAAAGTCGCATTTTCAAAATTTAGAAAATTAATTGGGATTTTCTATCTAAGACGATAATAAAGTCGCATTTTTAAAATTTAAAAAATTAATTGGGATTTTCTATCTAAGACGACAATAAAGTCGCGTTTTTTTATTTTTAGAAAATTAATTGAGATTTTCTATTTAAGACGACATCAAAGTCGCATCTCCTATTTTAGAAAATTAACTGGGATTTTCTACTTAAAGCATCAACAGAAGTCGCAAGTCATGTTTTCAAAATAGCACTGATGATAACTATTTTCTATGGAGAATATGCTATCTCAAAGGAAATTTTCTGTCAAAATTTTGTGTCTTTTCAAACATTAGCCATCATTTTCTCCAAAAATCGACCAATGTGGGGCATTCTGTAGACACCAAATTTTGAACCCCTTTTTTGGATAAATAAAGATTTTGAAAAGAAATAAAAATAACAAAAATCGTCACGCATCGTGGAGCATGTGCCCCGGAGCGTGAGTTTCATTTCGTTGTACGTTTTTTTCATTTTTGCGTATTGGTCGTGCGGTTTCGGCTTAGAAATATAATTTCCGTGAGTCGTAGTCAATAGCTACAACCACCGTGTTAATAAAATGATTCGTAGTATAATCATGCTCGGCTTTATTAATTTGATGAGTTTTCGTTAATTGTCTTAACTTAGTCTTTCGGAAAAATGAAAAACGAGTCGCGATTAGGCGTCGGGATTTTAGTCGCATTAATCAGTTTTCTTGATGGTCAAGTCATTGTTCATTGGATAAAGAATAAGAATATATTCTTTATCCACTAAACACATCCTTTATCCATTAGTTAGAGAATAAGAATCATGAAAAGATGTGAGAATAAGAATCAAATCCTATGTGTAAGAGGGGGAAATCCAGATTTTTTTCCGGAAGAATCAAGTGTGCGCCAAGCACACAATCATGCGCCTAGTGCATGATTGTACGCCTAACGCACAAGCATGCTCTGCGCCAGATGCAGAGCCTTGCGCCTAGCGCAAGGTGCTGTGCCTAGCGCAGCTTCCTGCGCTAGGCGCAACATCCTGGTCAGTTTCGTTTGCACGATTTTCACTGCAATTTTTTTTTACATATTAGGGTGTTTTAGGAAGAATATTTCTGAAAATATGATCTTGCCTCATTAATGAGCAAATCTAAAAAGAATAAGAATATTTGTGTTTCCAAAGAGATTTGATGATGTCATTAGGGTAAGGTCATTAGAGTGATGTCATTAAGGTGATTGAGGATGAAGAAAATCAGATTTTTTTGGATGAAAAATCAGATTTTTTTGGATGAAAAATCTGATTTTTTTGGATGAAAAATCTGATTTTCTCCCTCTTTGAAACCCTAGTTCACATTCCTCATTTCTCTATAAATACCCTCCCCGTTTCACTTCAAAACCAAGTTGAAAAAAACACAATTCAACTTCACTCTCATCTTCTCTACTACTCTTCTCCTCCTTAATCTTTTCATCTAAGCAAAAGTCTTAATAAGTAAGTAAAAGAAGTTCATCAAAAGAAGAAAAAACACCAAAAGAGTTTAAGTTAGCAATTAAGAAAATTTAGAAACTCACTTAGAAATTAAGAAAATCACAAAAAAAGGTAGAAAAATTTACAAAAAGGAAGTGCATCATTGAGCTAGCAAGGTAAAGTTGAAGTTCTTGTTATTTTGATTATCTTCTTAATCATCTACTAACTTCTTCCTTGTTTTCTTCTTATCATTTTTTTATCTTTGGAGTGATTTGGGTATGTGGAAGTCCTAATAGGTTCCCAACCTTAAATTACCCCACCTAGAATAGTCACCTCTAATGGGGTGGCTCTTAGGAAACAATGTGATTATGCGATTTTCCATAAATCAAGTTGTTATTCATCACCAAAAATAATTTCATAAAAAAATTCAAGATAAAATGTGTAAAAACATCTCCATAAAAAAAATGTGATGCTGTAATTATAATCAGTTTTAATCTCGTACTACATTTTATTTTTTCGTCTGTATTATCAGAATAGTTTGTAGGATTTAACATTTTTCCTATGAGGTGCAAGATGTTTCCAGCAACTGGGCTTTGGAATTTCTAAAAAAACGAATTTTGTGTAAATAATTACAAATCATACGACTTTGTTGTGCAAAACTGATTTTGTCCAGTACCACCTAGGATTGTTCTATCAATAAAGTTTGAAATAAAGTCATTTAGATAAAACTAAAAACATCAGGTTTGAAGAAAACATAAGTAGATTTTCAAAAATATAAAAATCATGTTCATATGAAGTTTATACAATTCTACATCATTTTTATAAAACTATTCATGTAAATCACTAAATTCCAGAAAATTGATTTTCCTTTCAGTTGAGGAAATAAATAAAAAAGGTCTTAAAAGTGTCCAATTCAAGTGAAAATTTTCAATCTCGTCTTTCAAAATGTCTAGAATATTCATACCAAATTTCACTTCAAAATAAGTTCAATAAGTTGGATTTCAAAGAACAACTTCCATAAAGGTCCTGTTTTGACCAGTTTTGACATAAAATTCACCATAATTCAAGTTTTCACTAAAAACTTGTGAAATTTTGACATAATATAAAGAACTCACTGATCTATTCATATATGTATCAAATTCTCAGTTTAACACTTTGTACAGAAAATTATGATTTTTGTAAGTCAGTGCAAGAACAAAAGTGTAATCTGAAAAATGAAATAAAGTGATTAACTCAACTTTCATAAAAAAAAATATTTTCTTTTCACACGAAAATGTTAATTAAAAGTCATTAAATTTTAAGTTTCTCTTAAAATGACTTATTTTATCATGTAAATAAAAATCAATAAAAATTGTCATTAAAAATCAAAATCAAAGAAGTTAATTAATCTTTAACTTTTACAAATTCACAAATAAACATGAATTTCAAAGCCCATTCAAGGAGGTGAAGATCAAGGAGCATCATGGTGAAGATCAAGATTGAAGATTTGTACAGATCATAGATTTTGTACATATTGTTGTAATAATAGTTTATTTGTAAATAATTGTTGCATCACTCAATAAAAAAAACATGGAGATGTTTATGCATAATGTTCATAAATAATTTCACAATTCTTTTTAATAAAATGAGCAACTAATGTTACAAATATTGCATGTTGGACCCAATATGTCATAGTACATGAATCAAATGACCCAATCTCAATTAAGAGGAAAAATTGCAAATCTAACTAAGTTAAATTGTATGATGATCCATCCTACATTTTAAAATGTGTTCTCCATATTCAAATGGATTAATCATATAATTTGACATAATTAGATTGGTAATTATGATCTCCGCATTGATTTTAGGCCGTTTCACGTGTCTCGCTTTAAATGGCCAAATTCCAATTAGCCAAACACAAATCTCCAAATTCGATCTCAAATTGATCATTTCTCTCCAAATGACTTAATAATCTTCAATAAAGATTATTTCTGAAAAGCCTTCAATTAGGAAGCAAACCTTCTAAGACCTCTCGAAAATCATAAACGTGATCACTATTATGGTGGTTATTTCAATCCTCGATTAATCGCTAATTAGAGCAGTTAACTCAAACTTCTTTTAAACACTAATTAGGGTGATTATCTCCAATCATTATTTAATCACTAATTAGAGTGATTATCTCAAATCCTAATAATCGTTAATTAGGACGATTATTCTTCTCATTTAATCACTAATTAGAGTGATTATCTTAAACGTTAATAATCGTTAATTAGGACGATTATTCTTTCCATTTAATCACTAATTAGAGTGATTATCTTAAATCGTAATGATCGTTAATTAGGACGATTATTTTTCTCATTTAATCACTAATCAGAGTGATTATCTTAAATCTTGAATAATCATCAATTAGGGTGATTTCTTCTTAACCTTCATTGTTAATCACTAATCAAGGTGATTATCTTTCCTCTTAAGTTTAGTCACTAATTAGGGTGATTATCTTAACCCCCATTTCCAATCACTAATTAAGGTGATTATCTTAATCCTTCATATTTTATCACTAATTAAAGCGATTATCTTAATCTCATTTCAATCACTAATTGGAGTGATTACCTCATTTTAAATAGATTTGTTTAATTCTAAAGGAGAGTTATTCCTAATCTATTCCCTCCTCTTCTTTCCCCAGTGGAATTGGCCATTTAGGGTGAGACATATGCTCGAACTACGACGGTTTTGATCCATGAGTGGATTCCAATCCCGCAATGATTGGTACGTAGTGCAACTTCAGTGCTCAAACCTACCATGTACAAATGATGTATTGGTCCTAAATAAAATGGTTAATGTGTATATGTGCAAATTATGTGATTTTCTTTCTTTTTAATAGCCATGATTACTTTAAAATGGAAAATAACGCATTTAGTAAGAGCCCGTTCTGTAGAACGGAAGAGGAGACGAGTTCCAGACGTTCGCACCTCTTAACCTAAACCCCGAACCCTATCTCATGGTATGAAAGACCAATTTTCAAAAAGCCTTATCCATATGAAGTCATCATCGTTTTAAATGATATTTCTTGAAATTGATTTTAGAACGATTTATTAAATAAATCTGTCCCTATTCAGATATTAATAGGGTGGCGACTTCAAAGTTTTCTAAAACTCATAGTCCAATGAGAGACTTTTGTGGGATTCAGACCGTTAATTAAGACAGTCAAAAATCGGGTACCACACACGCATAGCGTGCAAAAAATGCTAGTTCCAATTAGCCAAACACAATCTCCAAATTTGATTCCAAATTGATCATTTCTCTCTGAATGACTTAATAATCTTCAATTAAGATTATTTCTCAAAAGCCTTCAATTAGGAAGCAAACCTCTTCTTATAAGACCTCTTAAAAATCATCAACGTGATCACTAATTAAGGTGGTTATTTCAATCCTTGATTAATCGCTAATTAGGGCGATTAACTCAAACTCTTCATTTAGTCACTAATTAGAGTGATTATCTTAAACCTTAATAATCGTTAATTAGGGCGATTATTTTTCTCATTTAATCACTAAATTAGAGTGATTATCTTAAACCTCGGTTAATCACTAATTGAGGCGATTAACTTAACCCTCTCCATTTAATCACTAATTAGAGTGATTATCTTTAATCTTAATAATCGTTAATTAGGGCGAATATTTTTCTCATTTAATCACTAATTAGAGTGATAATCTTAAACCTTCGTTAATCACTAATTAAGGTGATTAACTTAACCCTCTCCATTTAATCACTAATTAGAGTGATTATCTTAAACCTTAATAATCGTTAATTAGGACGATTATTTTTCTCATTTAATCACTAATTAGAGTGATTATCTTAAACCTTGAATAATCATCAATTAGGGTGATTACTTCCTAACCTTCATTGTTAATCACTAATCAAGGTGATTATCTTTCCTCTTAAGTTTAGTCACTAATTAGGGTGATTATCTTAACCTCTATTTTTAATCACTAATTGAGGTGATTATCTTAATCCTCCTTCATATTTAATCGCTAGTTAAGGTGATTATCTTAATCCCATTTCAATCACTAATTGGAGTGATTACCTTATTCCTAATAGATTTGTTTAATTCTAAAGGTGAGTTATTCATAATCTGTTTCCTTTTTCTTCCCCAATGGAATTGGCCATTTAGGGTGAGACATAAGATCGAACTACGGGTGTTTTGATCCATGAGTGGATTCCAATCCCACAATGATTGGTACGTAGTGCAACTTCAGTGCTCAAACCTACCATGTACAAATGATATATTGGTCCTAAATAAAAATGATTGATGTGTATATGTGCAAACTATGTGATTTTCTTTCTTTTGAATAAGCCATGCTTACTTTAAAATGGAAAATAACGCATTTAGTAAGAGCCCGTTCTGTAGAACGGAAGAGGAGACGAGTTCCAGACATTCGCACCTCTTAACCTAAACCCCGAACCCTATCTCATGGTATGAAAGACTAATTTTCAAAAAGCCTTATCTATATGAAGTCATCATCGTTTTAAATGATATTTCTTGAAATTGATTTTAAAACGATTTATTAAATAAATCCGTCGCTATTCAGATATTAATAGGGTGGCGACTTCAAAGTTTTCTAAAACTCATAGTCCAATGAGAGACTTTTGTGGGATTCAGACCGTTAATTAAGACAGTAAAAAATCGGATACCACAGGCTGGCGACTTCATTGGGGACTTTACTTCCACTTGAAGTATAAGAGGTTTAAACCTGAATAATGTGTTATTTTCCATATGTATATATAATAAAAAAAGTTAATCATGGCTATTCGCAATTTAATTTTTGTATATAGCATGCTTATGTGAAACTTACGTGTGCTTGTTAGTTTATCGATCCCTACACGTGCACTCTTTTTAACCATTTTCTTATTAGGTCTGATACCTCTATCTATTGGCAAAGGTCAGAATTTTAGAATGACAAATTAATGAATCAAGGGCGTAAAACCTGCATCCGCGAGCTATTGCGACCGGCTCTGTCAGGAGCGTCCACCCTCGATGGACACAATGGAAGTGACTCGAGGCCACTGTAACATAATCTCTCCTTAAATGAATCACCTTTTAGTTGACTTCTAGGACACAAGGATCAATGCACAAATGTCCTTTATTTATTTCAGTTATTGAATAATGTGAAAAAATTTCAAAAATTCCTCAGTCCGTTTTCAGTCGGTCAATATTTCAGTAATCATTAATTGTAGCTGAAATGCTGCCGAAATGGTTATTAAAATATTAAGAGTATTCTTGTTTATTTATCACAAGTGTCATGTAAAAAAAATGTGTGTGCTCACCCATTTTCAAAAAAAAAAAACTCACATTTACTTCAAAATTATTTTCATTCAATTTGGTTTTTTCCAAAAACAAAATTGATTTCTAAAAGAAAAAAAAATCCTGTTTTGAAGATATAATCTCAAAATATAAAAAAAAATTAAAAAAATTAAAAATGAAAAAGAGTCATAATCACGAGTCTAAAACTTGTCATGTTTAAAAATGTAATTAAAACCATATAGTCTAAAACACGAGAAACTAGTCTAAAATCTTTATATAAAAAAATTAAAAAACTGTGTCTAATCAAAAGGGATAATTATTTTTTAAAAAAAGGGAAATTCTTCCATTTCATGCTAAAAACATATATAAAGGAAAATTCATTACTAACATTGTTAGTGTGTATATTTCAGGTACTTCAAATTAGTCTAATCCTAACAAGTGGAACAGACGTATTCAAACAGGAGAATACATAGCCTGGCGCCTAGCAGACTGAATTCGGAAAAAAGGTTGAGAAGAACCCGAATACTTCATATTAGTCTAATCCTAAGAGGTGGAACATACGTATTCAAATAGGAGAATACATGGCTTGGCGCCCAGCAGACTGAATTCTGAAAAAGTTTTAGAAGTACCTGAATCATTTAATTGCTTTTATATTGTACTTTGTAGGTAGAGCTACGTGCGGCTTGATCCCCTAAAAAACAAAAACAAAAACAAAAATTCAATGTTGTAATGCATCTATCTTAGCTTTCTCTACTATGTAATGTACTAAAAGGGGTACGTAGGCAACTCATTTTCTGAGTGCAGCTGCAAAAAAGAAAGAAAAAATGTAAAATTTCATTTTTAATATATCAGAACTACGTTGGGCCTGATTCTCCATTAAAAGAAAAAAATCACAAGAAAAATTTCTTCCCCAAATCCAAGTCCACTTATAAAGATACGTAGGCACCCTTCGGGGCGTGCGGCCCCTTTTGCATTTGATATGTTCTTTTATGGTTTCAGCGCTTAAAAGCAATCAATACATGCGGATCACCACAACGAATTAAAACGATATATGGGGTATTATAATTTGCCAAAATGAGGACACAGGCCTCGTTATACCTCTTTTATCTTATTTCTGTAGCAGCAGGAAATGGAAGGATATCACCAAATTGATTTTGAAAAACGTAAATAAAAAGGTAAATAAAAATACGAGTCTAAAAAATGGAAATCTAAAATGTAAATAAAAAGGTCCAAGTCTAAAAAAGATAATAACAAGTCAAAGAAATCTAATGAAAAATCCAAAACAAATGATAGAGTTAAGGTTTCACACCTTTTAATAAATGATAACTGAAATTGGGGTTAAAAGAAAAAAAATCATTTTCAATGATATCATTTCTTTCATACCCTGCACCAAAAAAAAAAAAAAAAGAAGAAACAAAGTCTGGACAGATTTTTATGCTAACTTTTTCATCTCATTTCACAGGAACTCTACCTGGACCCGTTCAGGATCTAGGCTAATTCGCTGAAGTTCGACCACAGTGAACGTTCTCGTCGCACATCTGTCATCCTTGTCTACACCATTTGTATTCTCTGCTACACATCTCAGCAACATGTCTGAAATTCCGAACAACAAGCACCAACAGAACTCTACCCCTCCACCTGATCCAATGACTGAGCTCCGAGGACTTGTCCAGGCCATGCTTCACCGACAGGATAATATGGAACAAACTGTGTTGGGCATAATGCGCCAAAGTGCCCAGATGCCTCCTCCTCCTCCTCCGGAGTCGGAATTAGCTTCACCTTTTCACCTTGAGCCTATGGACAATGAGAGAGAAATTCTCACTAAGCTCGAGGAAGAAGTAGTCAAGCTCAAGGAGGTCTTAAAAGGCATGACGAAGGCTGAACCATGGATGGACATTCATGGGTTAACGCTTTTCCCAAAGGCACGATTACCCCATGGTTTCAAGATGCCTAATCTGACAAAGTTTGGTGGGACCGGTAGCCCCACAAATCACCTGAAAATGTATGTAGCAGCAATGAGTCCCTGGGGAGTGCAAGAATCTTTAATGGCTCAACTCTTTCAACAGTATTTAGATAGTGCCGCAGCACATTCGTTCCTCAACCTTGAAAACACAAAGAAATCCACTTAGGCTGACATAGTCAGAGAGTTCTCAAACCAGTACAAATATAATGAAGAAATTGATGTTACTAGAAGGGATCTGGAGACCACTTCTCAAAATGAGACATTTTCTTCATTCATCACTTGGTGGAGAAACAAAGCCTCCAAAATGATGAGTAGGTCTAATGAAGAAGAACAACTGCAAATGGTTGTGAAGAATCTTCTTCCTGTTTATCAGAAGCCTATGGCGTACTAGTATTTCCCGACTTTCAAAGCGTTGATTGCTACGGGAACTCTAGTAGAGGATACTGTTAAAAGATGAGACATCAAGAAAGATGAACCTACTGGCGGCACTACTTATAATGCAAAGTTTGGAAATAACAAAAGAACCCCAAACAATGATTCAGCAGCTCCTAAGACCACTAATGCGATCCATGACATTGGCACATCTTCTGCATTCCAGTTGCGACCACAAAGGAACTTTACTCCTTTGAACATGACTTATTCCCAAGATCTCTCCAAGCTAAAAAAGGCCAATCTCATTCAACCCTTGAATCCACGACCACCTCCTAAGAATTCTTACCCTGGTTATGACCCAAACCAAAACTGTGAATATCATCAAAGTCCGGGGCATAATTACTGAAAAATGCACGGCTTTAAAGCATCAAATTCAAAACCTTGTGGATGATGGGAAACTCTCTTTAGGATCCGCTTCCAATAAACCAAACGACTCTCAGCCCAACATCACAAAAAAACCCCTTCCTAATCATAAGCCCTCATTTGCCATTAATGCCATCTCTGCTACTTCAGATGGATGCGATCCAATCCAGTTAATCCGCAAGACAGTTCCTAAAATGTATGAAATGCCAATAGCTACAGGTTACAAGTGTCTGGTCTATGACTATTCCACTCAAAAAAAATTCAAAATGATGGCTTTTAAGGACCCCAGTTTCACTCTCAATAAGGATCCATTCTCTGACATGTGTGGGACTTTGGATTATGATGGTGACTTCTTTATTTTTGGACTCTGATGCTGATGAAGATGCCTCTTCGGTCTTGACAATTGTGGAGAAAAACACTAGAGGACATCCCACCATTCCAAGTACATACCGACGCCCCATCTGCCTCGACGATCTTAGTGACGAGGAATACATAGATATATCTCATTTAACTAGAGCATGTCGCCATTTTAAACCATCCCATTTGGAGGATAAAAATCCTTTGGAGGTATTGAGAAGGAAAGAAAAGGGCAAGGAGCCAATGACAGAGGATAGTAACAAGGAAGATGATGCTATCAAGCGCATGAAAGAAGTAAATGCTAATGTTTCCATCTGGAAGTTTTTAATGCATTCCCAACCTCATAGGGCAGCCGTTCTAAAGCATCTCAATGAAGCCTCTGTAAGTTCTTCCATAACACCTGACCAAATGGTGAGGCTCATTCACGATGTAGATCGAACTCTCATGTTCACAGACCATGATCTCCCCGACAATATCAACCACAACAATTCGTTGCACATCACTATACGCTGCAATGGATGGGAGATACCTAGAGTATTGATCGACAATGGCTCTGTGATTAACATTTGCCCTTTGCATGTGCTAACAAGACTCGGATACTCAAAAGAAGATCAGGTACCATCCAACCAGGTAGTCAGAGCATATGATAATGCCAAGAGAGAAGTATTGGGTTTAATCAGCCTCCTCATTGAATGTGGTCCTGTGGCAAGGAAGGTGGAATTCATGGTCATTGACATTCAAGCATGTTTCAACCTTTTATTAGGAAGGTCGTGGCTGCATGAAAATAGAGCAGTAGCCTCTACTCTACATCAGAAGGTAAAGCTTCTCACTGATCAGGGTGCTGTGACTATTTCTGGTGATCGGAAAATTATGAGCATCTCCAACACCGGAAAATCGGTATTGTATCTAAACGAAGTAGAGGGCACTAGGTTGGATGGTTATACTATCCACTGTATTCTAGCAGCACCTGAAAATTCATGGATGAATGAGGACCCAGCAGGCACACCAGATGTAAGTGCTGAAGAAACAAAACTAGAGTATAGTGAGGATGACGAGGATGAAATAGGAGTTCCAAGCATAGGCACTCATGATACGTCAGTTGAAGCACCGGAGGAATCCTGTGTCGGCAATCCTCAAGATGATGATAATGACTGAAAGAAAAGATCTAGGACTGATGATTTTGACCTAGACTTTAATGTAGTAGGTCCTATCCGAGAAGTTCACACTGAATCACTGATTCTCTTTCCTGGATATCAACACGAGGATCATTATCGTGAGTTACCACAGTTCCAGAAATTTGTCGGGAACGGTGATCCTTTTGTCCACTTAGTTGGGTTTGTGAATGCCTTGCACCCATGCGGCATACCAGAGGAAGATTACCCCATGCTGTTTGACAAGAGTTTAAAAGGACCAGCTTTGTGTAGATAGAGCCTGTTGGGAAAATGCTAGCCAAGCCTTTGTTAATTGGGTTCTCGAGCATAAACAGACTGATGTCAAGAAGCTGAAGCTAGTCACTTTGCGTCAGAGCGCCTTAGAAACTTTCTCGCACTTTTGTTCGAGATGCACTCATATCCGCACACAGCTTCGTTTCCTTATTAGTCTATTACTGATCGAGAATTCATGCTCATATTGCTGCGGAACCTGAACAATTTCTATTATCGTCACATGGTTACTATCAAGTACACCTTCCTCAGCCACATGGAACAACATGGCTTTGACATCGATGCTCTGAAATTGCAAGAAAAACGACCTCGGGAAGATCTTGAAACTCCCAACGCAAATCCAAGGGTATATGCTAAGATAGATGAACCCTTGAGTATGTTGTATGATCGTCTTCAGAGCCAAGGTATAATCCAAGTCTCAGCATATGTGCACTATTTACCCCTTCTCGGAACAGACATGAGTAAACTCTGCGCTTATTGTCACCAATTTGGACATGAAACTGATCGATGCCATGATCTTTACTACAAAGTTCAAAACCTGGTTGATCGAGGCATCATTAGTCCAACCCATAAGGAAGTGCCCGCAAGGAAAGTATCGGCGCGCCCTCGACCGCAATCCCAAGTTGATATCTTCCGCAAATTAGTCGTGCAAGGTCGGATACATTAACTTCCTAGACGCCCAGGAGCAAGTCCCGTAGGGTGAGATCTCCACAAGTACTGCCAGTATCATCAGTTGCATGGTCACGACACAAACCAATGTCATGCTCTCAGCTATCGCATCAAGCAAATCACCAACATAGCTCTTGTCTACCGCAAAGCTACTTGATCATCTCACAGAAGGGGAAAAAATTTCGGTAAAAGTCCTGTAGGGGGTTAACCCATCAAAAAAAAAAAGAAAAAAATCTTTCAGTTCGTTAGTATCAGAGAACTACGTGCAGCTAGAATCCCCATTATCACGTACATTTGCACTGGGAGATCACTCCACCTATGGAACACCTAGGGTACGTAGGTAGCTCAATATGAGTGCAGCTGCTTTATTAAATAAAAAACTTTAGTTCCTTAAAATGAACTACGCTGAGTCTGATTCCCCATAAAATGCACCTGGATCAATGGAGATATGTAGGCAGCCTTCGGGTTCGACTCAAATGTATTAACCATTGTATTTAAGGCAATGTGATTAGCACTCAAGATGCCAGTCATCACAGGAGCAATTTCGGAATGCTGAATTGACACATCAATGGGGATACAAGCCCTAATCTCTATATTTTCTGTCTTTGTTCAATATTAAAGCAGTGAATGGAAGAAAAAAAAAACATTTGTTTTCAACCCCAATAACAGTAAAATCATTCAAGAGAGTCAAAATAAAAAAAAAACCCAAAATTGTAAAGGTGGACCATTCTAGTCAAAATATGGCAAAATCGTTTTCGAAAATTTTCTTTATTCTGCAATGCATTCTGCAATATGTAGCTTTCTTTTCTATTAATTCTTTTTCTCTACCTTTAGGTCCAAAAAGAAGAAATTTGTCCCTTCTCTAAGGATGACTAATTACCATCAGAAAACAAAAGCCTCAGCCATATCCACAAATGCAGTTAAAGAGCCTGTAGGGTTTGCCATGCAACCTCAGTCTAAAGGATTTCAAATCATGATGAAGATGGGTTATACTCAAGGAACCGGATTAGGACGTGATGGTAGGGGAATAAAGCAACTAATCCCCATAATAGACAACCAAAACCGACATGGATTAGGATATGATCCGGGCAGCACTTCTCACAACATCAAAGAACCTTCTTTTACCCTCAACGATCAAAGAGGCTAGAAGATACTGTAAAATTGGTATAGAAAATGCTAGAAGACTAATTTAGACTGTTCATCCTGCAAAAAGATACTGAGCTGTACTATGAGTTTCCAGAATTTTGGGTTAGTAGGAAGGAACAACAAATTTTACCGGGATTGGAGATATTCTTCAATGAGGCTAGAAATTTAGACTTAATCAAAAGTTGGTTTATCCAAAAATAAAAAAATAAAAAAAGAAAATGACTGGGTGGATAATCTGGAACATGGAGTCCTTAAGAAACTTTTCACTTCTGAGTCCTCTGAGGAAGGGGATTTTGACCCAGCGTCTTTGATGATACCTTTTGGCAAAAACATTAAACATAAGTGGAGTATTGAGTGTCAGGCAAAAGACGGGCCTATAGAATTTAAAATATTTTTAGGAAACCATCCTCTACATCCATCTCATGAAAATAACCTTTTCACCCCTTTCAGATGGATATCATACTGATAGCTCATCTTCCAGCCAATCTACCTTGCATACCCAGTCAGAAGACTCTGAGAGTGAGAAAATTGAATGTGAACCTTTATCTAAGTACATTTGCATGCAAGATGTTATTTCTGACAGTGAATTTAATAATGATGAATCACTTGATACAACTGAAACATATATAAAACCCATGGAAGAGTCCATTGCAATTAATATTGGTATAGAAAATGCTGTAAAAGAAGTCAAAATAGGTTCATCCCTCTCCCCAACTGAACAGTCTGTGTTTATTACGTTGTTAAAAGAGTATGTAGATGTGTTTGCATGGTCTTATGCTGATATGCCTGGTGTTAATAGAGAAATTACGGAACATCGCATTCTGTTACATCCTGAAAGCAAGCCTAAGCAACAAAACCTCCTCCGAATGAAACCTGAGATTAGTCTGAAAGTGAAAGAAGAAATCCAGAAACAACTTGATGCCAAATTCATCCAAGCTGTAAAGCATCCGAGTTAGCTCGCCAATATAGTGGTCGTACCTAAAAAGGATGGAAGAGTTCGGGTATGCATTGATTTTTGAGATTTGAATGCTGCATCACCAAAAGATTGCTTTCATCTACCCCATATCGATGTCCTCGTGGATAGTACGGCCGGTCATGCAATGTTTTCCTTCATGGATGGGTTCTCAGGGTATAATCAAATACTCATGGCTCAAGAAGACATGACAAAGACGTCTTTTATCACTCCGTGGAGCACTTTTTGTTATCGAGTTATGCCTTTTGGTCTCAAGAATGCCGGAGCCACATATCAAAGGGCTGCAACCACTATCCTTCATGACCTCATCCACGACATAGTGGAGGTCTATGTAGATGACACGATCGTGAAAAGTGACGATCGTGAGGGGCATATTCCCGCACTAAGGTCCTTCTTTGAAAGAATCAAGAAATACAATCTAAGGCTGAATCCTCAAAAGTGTGTGTTTGGCGTCACTTCGGGGAAGTTGTTGGGATTCATTGTCAGTCAAGACGGTATTAAAGTGGACTCTGAAAAGGTGAACGCCATTCAAGAATTGCCTCCTCTAAAAACAGAAAAAGAAGTAAGAGGATTTCTCGGCAGAATTCAATATATCAGCAGGTTCATCTCACAACTCACTATGAGATGTGAACCTATATTTAAGCTGCTCAGAAAAGGGGCATTCCATGAGTGGAACGAGGAATGTCAAGAAGCTTTGGATTCCATGAAAGAGTACCTTTCAAATCCGTTTGTTCTAATGCCACCTAGACCAGGAGAACCCCTGATTTTGTACCTCACTATCACATAAACGGCTATGGGAGCTCTCTTATCCCAATATCAAGAAGGAACAAAGAAGGAAGTTGTCATATACTATCTCAGCAAGAAATTCTTGGAGTATGAGACAAGATATACCCCACTGGAAAAAACATGTATCTCTTTGGTCTATGCCACGAAGAAGTTGAGGCATCACCTTCAAGCTCATACCACCTATCTGATCTCAAGACTTGATCCAATCAAGTATCTGTTTGAAAAACCCATTCTTAGTGAAAGATTGGCAAGATGGCATGCTATGCTTTCTGAGTTTGATATTCAATGTGTCAGCCATAAATCTATCAAAGGAAGAGCCATATCTGAAGCCCTAGCAGAAGGACCAGTGTCAGGAGATGAATATGATGATGCATTCCCTGATGAGTACTTATGCTTCATTGACAATTCACAATGGTGCATGTATTTTGATGGAGCTTCTAATAGGAGAGGTAATGGAGCAGGGGTTTTGTTAGTAGATCCTGATGGAGTCCATATTCTGTTTGCTGTAAAGCTGGATTTCCCAACAACAAACAATACAGCTGAGTATGAAGCATGTATATATGAAGTAAAAGCCGATTTGGTAGCAGGGGCAAGACATCTCACTGTGTATGGAGATTCTAATTTCATCATATCTCAAACAATAGGAATTTGGAGGGTTAGAGATGAGAGACTTCAGCTCTACACAGAGTACCTTCAAGAATTAATCCCTTATTCTGATGATATCAGCTTCAAACATCTTCCTCGGGAACAAAATTGTTTCACTGATGCTTTAGCCAATCTCGCTGTTAATTTAACATGGGAAAATGGTACAAAGATCCAGTCAGTTTTAATTGAAGAAAGGAAGGGGCCTACAGTGACGGTGGCACAAGTTGTCTCCATGCTGGCTCAACAAAAGGATAATGATGTCTGGTATAAGGATATCAAGAATTTTCTGGAAACAATGCAATATCCAGAGGGAAGTGGCAAGAAGGACCGCATAGCCATCAGAAGGCTAGCTGCTCATTTTCTCATACTAAAAGGCAGACTATATCACAAAGGGTTTGATGGTACTCTGCAACTCTGCGTGAATGACAGCGAAAAGTAAGCCATCATGGAAGACGTTCATGGAAAAGAATGTGGACTCCATATGAACGGAAGAATATTGGCTCGTAAAATTTTACGAGCAGGTTTCTATTGGTGTACTCTAGAAGGTGATTGCATCAGCTTTGTCCGTGCCTGCAAGCAATGTCAGATATTTGCTAATCTCAATCATATGCCACCTGTGTCACTACATAATATGACCTCTCCTTGGCCATTTTCGAGTTGGGGCATAGACATAATCGGACAAATTCATCTGAAGGCTTCAAATGGGCATCAATATATTCTTGTAGCAGTTGATTACTTTTCGAAGTAGGTTGAAGCTGCATCATTTTCAATGCTAGGGGCAAAGCAAGTCTCGAATTTTGTGATTAACAACATTATCTGTCGGTATGGCATACCTTTCGAAATCATCTCTGATAATGGATCACAATTTGAGGGTCATCTGAAGACCACTCTCACAAAATATGCAATCAAGCATCATCAGTCCTTACCTTATCGTCCCCAAACAAATGGAGCGGTGGAAGCAGCCAATAAGACAATCAAGACTATTGTTGCCAAGATGACTGAGAAGACTAGGGAATGGCATGACAAACTACCATATGCCCTTTGGGGATATATAATATCAATCATAACTCCAACAAAAACAACCCCGTATTATTTGGCTTACGGGATGGAGCCAGTCCTACCGGTTGAGGTGGAGATACAATCTCTTAGGGTCATAGCAGAAAGTGAAATCTCGGAAGACCAATGGTACAAAACGCGTTATGATGAGCTTGCATTTGCAGATGAGCGCCGACTACAAGCTTTGCATAAAATTCAACTCTATCAGCGGAGAATTGCTCGTGCATTTAACAAAAAGGTTCGAGATAGAGACATTCAAGAAGGTGATCTAGTCTTAAAGGAAAATAGAGCTCTGTTGTATGATCCTCGGGGAAAATTCAAGCCTAACTGGTCTGGGTCATTCCTAGTCAAGCATGTCACCACGGCTGGAGCTGTAAAGCTAATGAATTTTGACGGAAATGAATTCACCCATTTCACTAACCTTGATCAGTTGAAGAAATACTACGGTTAGGCATCAAAGTAATTGTAATTGTCTTAGTCAAGTAACCAAGCAGTTTGGGGATTTTGTATCTTATCTAGTTATTCTTAATAAACGTGCCATGTGTTTCTAAATATTCATATAATGTATGCAAAAAAAAATAAGAAAAAAAAACGAAAAAAAAAAACGAAAAAAAAAACGAAAAAAAATCGAAAAAAAAGAAAAAGAAAACGAAAAAGAAAAATGATGAAACATGTTTTTGATTGTTTAGGTTTTATGTGTCATGCTTTTATGTGTCATATGATTGATTAATTATGATTTGCATATCATATTTAATGTTAAAGTGTGCACGTGTTTAGAATTATGTTCACATTGAATTTCTCACAAGCAGATAATTCTCACAAACAGATCTTTTTATTCATCCCAACTGGGGTACTTCATTTCATACATAAAAAGACATAAATCCTTCATTTCCTAGAAAACTAAAAAAAACTAAAAAAAAACTAAAAAAAACAACATGGAAAAACAACATGATATTTCTCTCAAACCCTTGTCCTCTTTATGGTAGGCCCGTCTGAACCATTGTCTTGACCAATATCCGCCAGAAGCCATTGAAGGTAATCTTCATCAATCAGTGGAAAGGAAGGTTCAGGTAGCGCTGATATAATTATAGCCCCCTGCCATATAGTAGGCATTCTCTGAATACCACTCATATCAACCTCATAAGTGGTACAAGATGGAAAAACCTGGAGGGCAGGAATGTGTTTTTGCCTCCAACCAATTTGTCTTAGACACCTCCATGGAAAATAGAAAGTGACTTGGCAAAGCCCGGGTAATTTTACACCTCTGCGACCGGAATTGCAATATACAATTGCACTAATGCCAAGGTGGCTTGTGACCCACTTTATGTCTTGCTGCAGGAAAAAATCCTCCCACCCACCATTTTTGCTAAGTTGATAGAAGAAAGGAAGAAGACCTCTCTCCCGGACATGACTAGTTTTGTAAGTAAGGCTCTTGTGGGGTTTCATGAGAGAAATTTTTTCCAACAACCATAAGTGAAGGGCTAGTGGACATCCCCTCATGAAACTTTGGGGTTTCTTTTTGAGTTCATCTAAGCCAAGAAACATTTCCCCCAAAATAAGTGGTCCAAGACAACCCCCACTAACAATTTGAGGAATAAGTGAAAGGCACCGAACATGGCATGTGTTTAAAGACCATTTAGTGAGGGTACTTCTCAAAATCATAAGAATGCAAGCATTTTCTCTAGCAATCCTATAGTTGGCATTATTAGAGAATTGCCAAGTGCCAAATTGGAAAGTCAATAATAAGTTGAGAAGAAATACCTCACCATATTGTAGGTAGTTGCCATGAAGATTTTCGGGAAGATATAAAATTATTGATAAATCTCCTGAGATCCTTATAGGAGATCTAGGTGTAATAAATGGACCATTATATGGTAAGCCTAGCAAACCCTCGACCTCTTCAACAAGAGGCACAATCTCCCGGTCTCCAAAGCGGAAGACATGACGAGTTTCATCCCAAAATTGGGAAGCAGCATGAATCATTTCATAACAGATAGAAAGTGAAAGCAAAGGCATAAGAGCCTTAGTGAAGCGGGAAGAAGAAGAAGATTGCATTGGTTGCTCCAAATTCTTTGTAACCCCTGAGAGTTGTTTTTTCTCACGACTCCCCAATTCATTAGCTTCTTCATAGTTATGAGTCTTTTTTTTGTGAAAGAAGAAAGTTAGAGAAGAGATTGGAGTTGTGAAGATGGTGCATTTGGAAATGAAAAACCATGCCTCTTTTATAGATGGAAAAGATGATTATCCATGATTCATGCCATGGATTATAAGTTTGAGTATTGTCCATAGAATTATGAGGAGTGTCCTTCACCATGGCTAATGACCAAGCATTTGTGGTATGGCAATTCTTGCTAAAGTCGGACATAAAAAAAACAGTGTCAATGATGAATCAAGAACGTTGATACAATTTTTTTTCTAATAATCATCCAAAATAATGACCATGATCGATCTATTTTATATAGTGATCATCATTTTCCGATAAAGCGAATAAGCATTATGCATTAAAAAAATTCCTGAATGATTTTTGAAAAACAGATAAAAAATTTTGCCACGTAATGATTGGTCCACCATAGTTTATCTAGAGTGTAATAACCTTAGGTCAACTCTTTTAAGTGACACGACCTGACAATGTCCTAATTTAAGGTGACATGATAACACATGAAGTCATAAAAAGTAACTGATGGCGATTTGACAATTTGTTTGCCATCAAGGCCATGAAAAATTATAAAAAAAAAAACAGGAGTTAACCTGTTAATTGTCGGAGTTTATCACAAAAGACAAATTCATAAGACTGAAAAAAGACGACAATAAAGTCGCATTTTCAAAATTCAGAAAATTAATTGGGATTTTCTATCTAAGACGACGCTAAAGTCGCATTTTCAAAATTCAGAAAATCAATTGGGTTTTTCTATCTAAGACAACGTTAAAGTCGCATTTTCAAAATTAAGAAAATTAATTGGGACTTTCTATCTAAGACGACGTTAAAGTCGCATTTTCAAAATTCAGAAAATTAATAGGGATTTTCTACTTAAGACGACGATAAAGTCGCATTTTCAATTTTAGAAAATTAATTGGGATTTTCTATCTAAGACGACATCAAAATCGCATTTCCAATTTAGAAAATTAACTGGGATTTTCTCCTTAAAGCGTCAACAGAAGTCGTAAATCATGTTTTCAAAATAGCACTGATGACAACTATTTTCTATGAAGAATATGCTATCTCAAAAAAAAAAATCTTGTCAAAATTTTGTGTCTTTTCAAACATTGGTCATCATTTCCTCCAAAATTCGACCAATGTGCGGCATTCTGTAGACACTAAATTTTGAACCCCTTTTTCGGATAAATAAAGATTTTGAAAATAAAATAACGACAACCGTCGTGCATCGTAGAGCGTGCGCCCCGTCAAAATGCATGTTTCGCCCTGGAGCGCGAGTTTCATTCCGTCATACGGTTTTCTTTTTTTGCGTATTAGTCATGTAGTTTCAGCTTAGAAATATAATTCCCGTGAGTCGTAGTCAATAACTACAATCCGTTTTAATAAAAATGATTCGTAGCATAATCATGCTCGTCTTTATTAATTTGACGAGTTTTCGTTAATTGTCTTAAGTTACTCTTTCGGAAAAACGAAAAACGAGTCACGATTAGGCGTCGGGATTTTAGTCGTATCCCAAAACCAGTATTGATCAGTTTTCTTGATGCTCAAGTCATTGTTCATTGAATAAAGAATAAGAATATATTCTTTATCCACTTATCTCATCCTTTATCCATTAGTTAGGGAATAAGAATCATGAAAAGGAGTGAGAATAAGAATCAAATCCCATGTGTAAGAAGGCAAGAATCCGGATTTTTTCCGGTAGAATCGAGTGTGCGCCAGGCACACGATCATGCGCTAGACGCATGATTGTGCTCCTAGCGCACAAGCATGACTGCGCGCGCACGCAGAGCCTTGCGCCTAGCGCACGGAGCCGTGCCTAGCGCGAGATCCTGCGTTTGGCGCAACGTTCTAATCAGTTTTGTTTTGCACGTTTTTCGATGCGTTTTTTACGTATTAGGGTGTATTTATGGAAGAATATTTTCTAAAAATCTGATTTTGCTTCATGGATGAGAAAATCCAAAAAGAATAAGAATATTTGTATTTCCAAAGAGATTTGATGATGTCATTAGGGTGAGGTCATTAGAGTGGTGTCATTAGGGTGATTAAGGATGAGCAAAATCAGTTTTTTTGGGTTAAAAATCTGATTTTCTACTTCTTTGAAACCCTAGTTCATTTCCCTCATTTCCCTATAAATACCCTCCTTTTTTTTTACTTCAAAACCAAGTTGAGCTAAAATCAACTTAATTTCACAACTTCTCAATACTACTCACATCTTCTCTACTTCCTTCCTCTAAGAAATCTCATTCAAGAAAAGAAAGTAAAAGTTAGGAAAATAATTAGTAAGTAAAGAAGTTCATCAAAAGAAAAACACAAAAAAAGGGTTTAAGTTAGTAATTAAGTGGATTTAGAAACTCACTTAGAAATTAAGAAAATCACAAAAAAGGTAGAAATTTTGCAAAAAGGAAGTGCATCATTGAGCTAGCAAGGTAAAGTTGAAGCTCTTGTCATTTTTTTTTATTATCTTCTTAATCACATACTAACTTTCTCCTTGTGTCTTCTTATCATTTTTTAATTTTTATAGTGATTTGGGTATGAGGAAGTCCTAATAGGTTCCCAACCTTAAATCACCCCACCTAGAATAGTCAACTCTAATGGGGAGACTCTTAGGAAACAATGTGTTTATGTGATTTTCCTTAATCAAGTTGTTGTTCATCACCAAAAAATGTTTTCATAAAAAAATTCAAGAAGAGTTGTGCATAAACATCTCCATAAAAAAAAATTTATGCTGTAATTATAATCAGTTTTAATTTCGTATTTTATTTCATTTTTCGTCTGCATTAACTAAATAATTGATAGGATTTAAAATTTTTCCTATGAAGTGCAAGATGTTCCAGCAATTGGGATTCGAAATTTCTAAAAAACGAATTTTGTATAAATAATTAAAAATAATACAACTATATTGTGCAAAACTAATTTTGTCCAGTACCATATAAGCTTTTTTTGCTAATAAAGTTTAAAATAAAATCATTTAGATAAAACTAAAAGCCTCAAGTTTGAATAAAACATCAGTATATTTCCAAAAATATAAAAATCATGTTCATATGAATTTTATATAATTTTATATCATTTTTACAAAAACGTTCATGTAAATCACTAAATTCCACAAAACTGAGTTTCTCTTTAGTTAAGAAAATAAATACAAAATGGTCTTAAAAATGTCCAATTCAAATGAAAATTTTCAGTCTAGTTCTTCCAAGTATTTAGAATGTTCATACCAAAATTCACTTCAAAATAAGTTCAGCAAGTTGGATTTCAAAGAACAAATTTAATAAAGGTCCTGTTTTGACCAGTTTTGGCATAAAATTCACCATAATTCAAGTTGTCACTAAAAGCTTGTGAAAGTTTGATAAAATATAAATAACGCACTACCCTATCCATAGTTGTATTACATGCTCAATTTAACGTTTTTTACAGAAAGTTATGAATTTTACAAGTCAGTATAAGAACAAAAGTGTAATCTGGAAAATGAAATAAAGTGATTAACTCAAGTTTCATAAAAAAAAATTTGTTTTCTTGATACGAAAATGTTAAATAAAAATCATGAAATTTTAAGTTTCTCTTAAAATGCCTCATTTTATCATGTAAATAAAAATCAATAAAAATTGTCATAAAAAATCAAAATCAAAGAGGTTAATTAATCTCTAATTTTCACAAGTTTACAAATAAACATGAATTCCAAAGCCTATTCAAGGAGATGAAGATCAAGGAGCATCATGGTGAAGATCAAGATTGAAGATTTGTATAGATCATAGATTTTGTACATATTGTTGTAATAATAATTTCTTTGTAAATAGTTATTACATCACTCATTAATAAAAAAAAACATGGAGATGTTTATGCATAATTTTCATAAATAATTCTTCAATCCTTTTGAATAAAATGAGCAACCAATGTTATAAATGTTGCATGTTGGGCCAAATATATCATAGTACATGAATCAAATGACCCACTCTCAATTAAGAGGAAAAATTGCAAATCTAGCTAAGTCAAATTGTATGATGGTCCATCATATATTTCTAAAATTGTTCTCCATAATCTTCAAATGGATCAATCATATATAATTTGACATAATTAGATTGGTAATTATGATCTCCGAATTGATTTTAGACCATTTCACGTGTCTCACTTTAAATGGCCAAATCTCTATTATATAAGTGAAGGGGGGAGGAAGAAGGTGTCCCCTTATAAAAAGGCTTATATACCCTTAATGAATTTAAATTGCTATACATATTAAATAATATTTCCTTAATCCTATTTGCCATATATATTGAACAAGTTAACAATGGAATTGAATCTGAAATATCAATTAAATATTAATTAAGGAGAATGATTTTCTATTCTTACATATGTGTGAAAGCCTCTGATTAAAAATTAAATTGAGAATATAACTTGATTGACACAATCAGAAGAAAAATTAAAACTTGAATTTCATTTTAATAGTTATACTAATAATATTTTAAAAACTAAATGTTGATTATCGTTCAGTAATTACTATTATATAAATTAAACTCTTCCACTTTATTAATATTCAACGATTGAACCTAATACACAAATTTTTCTTCTTTATTTGAGCACAAGCTTTCTTATGCTTTACGTCCTTCTCTCAATACTATATTTGAATAATGATAAACAAATAACTAAAAAAACCAACAAAATATTAATTTAAGAAAAATATATTTTAAAAATTAAAAATTATTATAAATGTCTATTCGAATCAAATTTTTTATAACACTTATGATTTTTATAACTAATTGAGAAAAAAAACGTTAATATGACATGCACGCATAGCGTGCAAAACATGCTAGTTCCAATTAGCCAAACACAATCTTAAAATTTGATTCCAAATTAATCATTTCTCTCTAAATGACTTAATAATCTTCAATTAAGATTATTTCTCAAAAGCCTTCAATTAGGAAGCAAACCTCTTCTTCTAAGACCTCTTAAAAATCATAAACGTAATCACTAATTAAGGTGGTTATTTCAATCCTTGATTAATCGCTAATTAGGGAGATTAACTCAAACTCTCCATTTAATCACTAATTAGAGTGATTATCTTAAACCTTAATAATCGTTAATTAGGGCGATTATTTTTCTCATTTAATCACTAAATTAGAGTGATTATCTTAAACCTCGGTTAATCACTAATTAAGGTGATTAACTTAATCCTCTCCATTTAATCACTAATTAGAGTGATTATCATAAACCTTAATAATCGTTAATTAGGACGATTATTTTTCTCATTTAATCACTAATTAGAGTGATTATCTTAAACCTTGAATAATCATCAATTAGGGTGATTACTTCCTAACCTTCATTGTTAATCACTAATCAAGGTGATTATCTTTCCTCTTAAGTTTAGTCACTAATTAGGGTGATTATCTTAACCTCTATTTTTAATCACTAATTGAGGTGATTATCTTAATCCTCCTTCATATTTAATCGCTAGTTAAGGTGATTATCTTAATCCGATTTCAATCACTAATTGGAGTTATTACCTTATTCCTAATAGATTTGTTTAATTCTAAAGGTGAGTTATTCATAATCTATTTCCTTTTTCTTCCCCAATGGAATTGGCCATTTAGGGTGAGACATAAGATCGAACTACGATGGTTTCGATCCATGAGTGGATTCCAATCCCTTAATGATTGGTACGTAGTGCAACTTCAGTGCTCAAACCTACCATGTACAAATGATATATTGGTCCTAAATAAAAATGATTGATGTGTATATGTGCAAACTATGTGATTTTCTTTCTTTTGAATAAGCCATGCTTACTTTAAAATGGAAAATAACGCATTTAGTAAGAGCCCGTTCTGTAGAACGGAAGAGGAGACGAGTTCTAGACGTTCGCACCTCTTAACCTAAACCCCGAACCCTATCTCATGGTATGAAAGATCAATTTTCAAAAAGCCTTATCCATATGAAGTCATCATCGTTTTAAATGATATTTCTTGAAATTGATTTTAAAACGATTTATTAAATAAATCTCTCCCTACTCAGATATTAATAGGGTGGCGACTTCAAAGTTTTCTAAAACTCATAGTCCAATGAGAGACTTTTGTGGGATTCAGACCGTTAATTAAGACAGTCAAAAATCGGATACCACAACACCTTAAGAGGGCTTTGGAGGATTTAGCTCGTCAAGGGAAGATGAACTCGTACTTGCCCCAAGGGGGAAGAAGTTTCAGAAGAAGGACGATCGTCAAAGCAAGAAGACGGAAAGTGAAAGCAATGATGAAGATGTTGTCTTAGTCATCTCTGGTGGGTTTGCAGCTGGAGGACCAACCAATCGGGGGCACAAAAACTATCTCCGGGAGCTCGGCCAAATTTTGTTAATAGATGAGACAAAGGCCGAGCCCTTCCCAAAGGTAGTAGTCAGTGAGCAAGATCGGGGGAAGTTGAAGACCCCTCATGACGATCCTCTAGTTGTAGAGATGAAGATCGCAAACCTAAGAGTAAGAAGAATTTTGATTGACACAGGAAGTTCGACATACATCATCAGTGCAGATTGCTTGTCCAGGTTAAATTTTAACGAGAAGAACTTGGTCCCTATCGACCCTATCGACCACCCTATTATTGGGGTTGGGGAACACAAGTGGAAAAAACAGCTTTTGCTACTTATCAAATGCTTTGGTTGAATAATCAACCCGAGCATTTGTGATAATTTTAGTAAAAAAAATTCACAAATGCTCGTGTTGATTAATCAACCGGAGCATTTGATGTCAAATGCTCCGGTTGACTAATCAACACGAGCATTTGTGAATAAATGCTCCGGTTAGTCAACGGAGCACTTGGATTGTTAAGCGCGAGTTTTTTTTTTGTGAACTTTTCCCCCGCTAATTTAGTCGACCCTATAGTTCAGTTTCACTCCCTCCCTCTCTTATCAATTTTCCTTCTCCTAAGTCGCTCGCTCTCTCACTCACTCAGTCGTCCTCCGTCGTCCCTCCCTCCTAAGTCCTTCGCTTTCTCCCCCACGCAGCCGTCCTCCGTCGTCCACCGCTTCGGTTTGGTCGACATATTATGGCTCAAGTCCTTCTGTTTGGTCGACATATTAGGGCCCAAGTCGACTTCTGTTTGGTCGACAAATTAGGGCTCCGTCGTCGACTTCTGTTCGGTTAAGGGCTCCGTCGTCGTCCTTCGCTTCCTCCCAAGTCTGCCGTATTTGCCTGTTTGGTCGACATATTAGGGCTCAAGTCGTCGACATCTCTCTGCCGCATTTTCCTGCTTCGTCGCCAAATTTTGGGTAAGGCCTAAGGGACACCACTTGAAGATTGTACTTTAGTTCTCCTTTTCCAAATTCTTGAAATTATACATTTTATTTTACTTTTAGTTTCTGCAATTATAAAATATGGGTTTGTCAATTTCTAGCCCTAGATTCAATGCAATAATAAGTAATAGCATATGATGGTATGTTATTCTACACAGTGTACTAGCAATAAGATGAGCAAATATTATTTTCAAAATCTAGGTTGCTTGGATGAACTAGGATTTTACATTGCTAGGTTTAAGATTGATATTACTTGTTGGCTTGTTGCTTTATTATATTCATAACTTGTGAAATATGTTGCTAATTAGGTAAAATCGATATATGGTAAACTAAGAATTTGATGCTAAGTTGTGAACTTGTGATATTACTCCCTCCGTCGTTCTCTCTCTTTCCCTCATCAAACTGCTTCTCTGTTCCTCTTCACTCTCGATTCGCTCCTTGGAATGCATGTCCATGTAATTTCGTATAAACTTTATTGTTCTTTTAATAATGTAGCAATCCAAAATTAGGATGAACGGAGCAGTGGATTCATATCACAGATGATGCAAGCAAAGAAAACTAGAAATTGTCTACAGATAAATTTTGATATGTAAGGTATTCAAACACAACAGTGTCTAGCATAGTGCCCAAGGTTTGAACGATGTTGGCGGACATCAAGTTTGAGACATGTTCTTCCAGATGCTTCTTTGCATCTTGCCTTCCCACATTTGCAATTGCTAGCTTCTCTGGGGACAGCTCATCTTCCTCCTGAACTGCTTTATTATACTTGATAGCTAGATTCAATATTTCCTGGACAGTCTGCTCGTTGGTTTTTGAATGAGCATCAAATCTCTTAAGTGTCAATCCATCAGTCCATTTCTTTTTGTGAAGGTTCAGCAACATCTTCTCCTCAAGTTCATTCTTCCTGTAGTTCATGGCTATGGAATAGTAAAGTCTGTTCAAACCATGGATCAATGCCTGAATTGATGGTTTGTTAAGATGCCCAAGGTTGGACGTCGTCTGACGAGGCTCTTGACCAAGCATCATCGTCTGTGGGTTGATCAAACGAAAGGCATCGATGGCCACCTTCCCCTTGACACTTTGTATAGGATCCACCACTACAGCAACAGCTCTTTGATTCAAGGCTTCAAAGCTCTGTTGCGTGTTGATATCCACACCAGACAGCCAACAACCAAATCCAGGATGCGAATGGTACCATCCCACTACCATCTCTGGCCTTCCAGTTTGTTTAAGCATATCAAGCATATTCGTCTGAAAAACATGGTCAACAACTTCAACACTAACTCCAGTTCCACTTTGTGGCATAGCAAACACATCAACAACCCTAACAGTGTATTCATCTACAAATTCACCCAACATCAATCCCATAACTTCCATTGGAACACCAGCTCTTCCGTGTTTGAGCATCTTGAGAAGAGTGAGAGAAGAGATGTAGACTTGTTCAGAAGTGTCGAGAGTTGGGGAATCAGGTGGTGGGTGGCCTATAGCTCCTCTCTGCGCGGCGAACATTCTAGTGAGTCTGTCCATTTTCTCTCTCTTCGATGTGCTTCTTTCTTCTCTCTCACTCTTTCTCCTTCTCTCGGTAATGGAATGGGCCGATCTGTACAAGTTTTATTCTTTGTATTTTTTAGGTTCCTTTTTTTGGTTTCCTAGATTTGGGGATTTTTTTAGGGTTTTCTTTGATTTCGTTTACGGTTTTGATTGGGTCAACAACTTTATCTCTTACCTCGATTCCCATTCCGGCAACCGCAGCAAGCCAATGTTGTTCTGGTGCTGCTGTTCTGGAGCATGCTAAAACACGGAAGTAATTGAGCTCCTGCTGACGTTATTAGAGATGCGTTTAAATTGGAGTTTAATGATGAATGTAATGTGAGTTTTCAGTAGTACTTCTTTATTTGGCCTCTATGGATCTTTATATTTTCTTAATTTGAATTTGTTGGATCCCAGAATAATATGAAGTTTTGGGGTTGTCTTTGCAATTGATTATTACTATATAATTGAAAACCAAAAAAAAAATGATGATCCATGATTTTGAGTGGAAGATAACTTGATTGGGCGTACTAGGGAATTAAGTAGAGGTGAGGCCTTAACTGAGTGTCAACGGCAAAATCACGAGGAGAAGTAGCAGGTGAGATTTTTTATCAAGATTTATGCTCCAATCAGAGGTAAATTTTTCATCTTTTAAGTACATGCATCTGCTTGTGCTTTTCACACTTTCTGGACTATACTTTTCTTGTTTCCTTAAGGTTCGAATATATACATATTAGTGCAGATACAATCTATTATAAGACTTCGATAAACCGTGCTTTATAAGTATTTAGGGTCTTAGGGATACTTACAATGAAGGTATTGAACAATCTCCACTAGGTTGCCCTGGGTCTTATGGGTTCTAGAGTAATATTTAATAAATATGTTGCTTGGATGTTCTGAAAAACTAGTACATAGCGCCTGAGCAGGCGCCTGCTTAATTTGGTGGGCACAGTAAGTTTGGTGAGCATTAGTTTCCCTGCCGATATCATCCTTTGAAGTTAGCATCAAGCCTGGCAGTAAAACTCCCATTGAGTTTGCATTTTTGAGGTATTGCATCCCTTGTGTCACTTCACTATGTTGGTTATTGTTTCTCTGTTTTCAATTTTAAGTATTTGAAAACCGAAAACATATGAAAATCACAAAAAAATAAAGTAGTTATTGGTATGAGTTTTCAAAATTATTAATTTCACTACTATAATTTCTAAAATCAAAAACCCAAAACAAGAAATTGACTGTATTAAAATGACCCCTCAATGGTTATGGATATATGATGAATATTTCATGTCATTTGGAGTTCAGTTCAACAACGATAACAATAACAACGATCCAGTATCAATCTTGGAACATAATCAAGCATACTCGCTTTTAGTGGCTACTTGTTGATTTTTCTCACTGCCTATTTCTCTGCAAACCTTGTATCTGCTTGCAACACTATTTCGTTGAGCTGCAGCCTTGGTGTTCATTTTTGCCCTTGTTCAGCAAAATTATATACTTTGATATTTCTATGAGCACTTTGATGTTGTATTTTAATGACCCAGATCTTTAGTCTGATGCGATTTGCGAGCCAGTGTTGTATGTTTACCTAATTCTTTTAGCGTTATGGTTTTTTCTTGCATTTTTCGGGTTTCTTATTTCTATCTTTTAATTGTTGTATAGGTTTATCGATACCGATAAATGCATCCTTGCTGGAGAGGTTCAGGAAACGAGTAAGAAGGTGTCTGTCCTCCATTATTTTCATTCTGTTTGGATGTGGTCTTTAGTTGCTTGGTTTGCGTTCTTAGTTGCTTGGTTTGCGTCCAGGCTTCTTAAACTTTGGTTTCTTGTGTTGAGTTGTCCAAGTTACAATTCTACCCAAGTTTTGTTATTGATAGTAGCTTGATTTTCCTCTCTTTTGAGCGCTCTGACATGAAATGAAAGTCGTTTGCGAAGTATTGGTGATAGGATAGCTGCTTGCAATTTACTTGGAAAATTGGATGCTTTTGTGAATTGCTATGCTTATGAAGGTAAATTTAAGAAGCTTTACCATGTTTATATCCTTGATGTGACCATTACAGATTTGCAATATACGAAATCAGAATGTAAAGAATGATGGAGAGTTGGCTTAGGAATTCAAGCATAGTATGAACAACCCCCCTTCCCAATAACTATATAAAAAAGGAAAACGAGAGAATGCACAGTGACTGGTAGTTTAATATATATATTTGCATTCATCAAGTGTCCACTTATCGTTGTCATTCGTTATTATATATTATGTATGTGATACAATATTCATGGATCAAGATTACAGGATGATAGATAGCCTGTCTTCGCTTTCCCTTTAATTTCATTGTTTCTTTTTCTCTGATGTGGATCAAGATTCAAGATAAAGTGACGTGTGGGGGTGAAAATGGAAGTGTTTGGTAAGGCTTTCATATCTTTGTTGGAGTGTCAAACACGGGTACTTTCAAATAATTAGAAGAGTCACATTAACACAGACGGTAGCATGTTTGGTTGACCTTTGTGATTGACGAAGAATAATAGTAATAGTTGCTTGCTAGATATGGCATTGTTTGCATTATAGCCTATTCTTGTTGAAGATGCTCCTACGGATCTTGTGTTTGCTGAATGTATTTTATATCATGTGACATGATAAGTGCCGGGTCTTTTACTGATGGTGAAGATAATTATGTGTATGTTTTAGGTTGTTATTGGATCTGTTTCTGTCTCTTATTGTAGTTCCATTCCATGATATACATAGTTGCTTTTGCAGTATAATTTTTGTCTCAGTTTAGTAATTGATGCTTGTGTATAGAAGTTCAGCTCTTGAGATTAACTTGATGAACGGAACATTTTTTTAATCTAGGGGCTCCTTACGAACGTCCAACACTCGGCACTCCGCAGCCATATCTTTGCACCAACAGCCTTTGGCGGCGGCACACCGAGCAGGAGCTCGGCACGCACCCGGCTCCACTGCTGCAGCAGCAACACTCACTATCTTCCAATACGACATAATTAATGACATACTCTAAATGTTTAAAAGTTTAATGTAAAAAGGTTGGTTCAACCGGCAACCATACCCCTCAACTACAGCTTTTACATGCGTCTTATGTAGGTTTTGCATTTTTATTCTTTTATTTTCCCCACTATTTTTATTTATTATAGCAAATTTAGTGCCGATTGATCTTTAAAGTTTCGGGATATGGTATTAATCCTTGTTGCTTCGCATTGGAATTGAGGATCGCCTTGTTGGATGCATATAAGAATTTAGAGTTCAGAGTTGTGAGCCGTAAATTCCTTTGGGCTCGCATGATATTGTCTTGAGTAGTTGCTATATATATCTATCCTTTTCCATAGATAATTAAGGAGTATCAACTATATCCTCTTTCCATTCTTTTAAAATCTTTCAATCTGAGGGTTAATGTTTAATGGTTTTGTAGCTTTTGAAATTACAAACAGTTTCCCTTACTTATCTTGATTTCCAATTTTTAGGAAAATGCACAATGACTATATTATATCATTGAAATTTTCCTGCACTAGTATGTCTACGAAAACAATAATAGCTATGTGGAAGGTATTGTATTTGCTGGCTCCCTGTTCAAGAAGATATTTTATTAAGCATTCAAGTTGAGATTTAATATCAAATGAAAATGGATGAACATAGGAATAAAAGAGGTTCGACAACAATAGTTTGACAACAATCCGACTAAAAGCATACATTTTGGTGGACTAACCGGGATGCTTTGTCATGCCCGCAAAAGTGGAAGTTTTTTCTACCTTACTCAAGATGATAGATTTATGATTAAAGGTCGTCAAGAAATCTAAAGTCTTACTTTACCATTTCTTTGACTTGTGTTTTTTCCTTTACGGATGTTCTCGCTTCTAATCTACCCTGTTTAATTCTTTGTTTGCTTTCCTTTTAGTTATAATAATGGCGGTTGGTATTGCTATTAGAATATTTAGGTGTGTCCTAATTTCTTGATTCATTGTTCGGGTTTTACTCGGGATGCTTCCAAGTTACTACCAACATGTTTGGCGGTACGAAAATTCACTCCTGACTCGGTTTTATGGTGTGCATTATGTGAAACCAAACGATGACCTAAGGTAGAATTCCTATTTTTATAGTGATTGAATGATTCATTGTGTGCTTGTTCATTGAATTTTATTGAGTTGCCAGATTAACGGTATTTTGTTTAATGTATTTGAACCCGGACATGCTTCATTGTCATAGGCATTTTGTTTTGCTCGAGTCTTGTATTCATAGGCGATTCGACTTAAAAGGATCTCGACTTTGGCGGACAACGCAGAAGCCTGAGGGTGAGATAGATGAAATGACTACCCTCAAGGATCTTGATCTTGACTTTGTCTTCCGCCTTCAAAGGAACTGGTACCTGGAATTGATCAAGTGAGTTAAAGTCACACATCTTTTAAAACCTTGTAGTACCACTGTTGTGCAGCTTGAATTGATTGTAATATCTCGAAAATCAGGCAAATTGAGCAGGATTGCGAGTTCCTTGAAGCAGAGAGAATTTTGGATTACAGTCTTTTGGTGGCTCATTTCCGTAATGACGATACCGTGGATGAGATGGGCCTTTCTCTGTTCGTCCTCCGTGGTACTAACTCCATCCTTCGCGCATTGAATTTGCATTGTACTTGAGTAAATGTATGAAATAACTGAAATTGAGTCATTTTCCTTTCTAGGTAAGAGGGCTTCATATCAGAATGAAAAGTACTTGCGTTGACGTCGTTTCCTGGAAGCAGAACTACAAGATATGGATCGTGTTCTTGCTGGCAGGTGTGCTTTCTTGTCCTTGATTATTCAACCTGTCATCATTGAATTGTTAAAGCGATTAATGATATGAGGCTCTAGAAGAAAAATGTTATGGTCTTTTGAGCTGATTATATAATCTTGTGATTAGTTTCTATGGACACTTCATAGTCAGCAAGTTCTCTAAGAACAGTTTGTCTTACTCACATTACTAGTAGTATGCTTGATAAATGTGATTTAGTGACAACTTCATCTTATTAAGGATATCCAATTATTTCAGCAATTGAATGTGGCCATACTGGAATGCATTATTAGGAGTGGCATTGGTTGTGTTTGATTTGGTGTAGGTAGTTTGGTAAACGGATGTTTCAGTTGGGTTCAAATATGGATATAGTTCTATTATTTCCGTGAGATAAGTTTGACAAGTATGAATCGTGTTTTTCTAATGTCAAGGATTAAATAAGTTTAAATTACGTAACTTGCTCTAATAACTTCTTTGTTTTTCTAAATGCTACTTTTTATCAATCTATGCACCTTATTCTCTCCTCCCACATTGTTGGTTGTAGTTTATGTCGATTGAGTTCTTACTTTCAACTGGATTTTGTTGAGAGGAGAAAAACATGAAATGCCTCTGATATTTCTACCTTTGTTTTTTATTACATCTTAATCACTTCAGTAAAAAAACATAATAGTCCCCTGCCACATAAAGGTTTCAAGTTGGTTACACTTCAAACTTACCAAAAAAAAACTACCATATAACAATTCACAACATAGGACATTCAAGCATAATTTGTAAACAACTTAATCATCTTCTGATAACAGCTAAAACTATAAAAATTACCAACTCTATGGGAGTAGCAAATATCAAAGTAGTTCCTCTTTCAGTGGAGAGTGGGTTATTGGTCGTAGCAATCAAGGGTAATTTATTAGGCCTGTTCCACAGAAGCATACAAGGTCATGTAACAATTCTAGACCACTAGCAAATATCTCACAACACATCATTTACGAGATCTAGAGAGATTGAACTATAACATTCCTCCCTCATAAAATTTGTGAAAAAAGATTGGTTCTTAGTTAGCTTTTTAAAACAAAGATTAGCTCTTAATTTCGGGTTTTAAGTAGTTTATAGATTTGCTTTTAAGTTAAAAGGTTCTTGGTCCTTGTGTTTATTTAAAAATTGAATACACATTAGCTCATTAATTATCACAAGGTTTTACTCTTGAAAAGTTATCAGTAAAAAAATCCGAGATTAGGGGTGAAAACTTGCAGATTTACAGTCTGTACAAACATAACTCTCAAGCTCGTTCACTGGAATCTGAATATTACAATCTTATAAGACAACTAAACAACTGTACTAGCATTTTCTTTTTACAATAAAATTGTAACAATGTCACATCTAATAGGAAAAGAAAAAAACTGCTTAATCAGCAGCTAACTCTAACAAACTGAATCAGAAACTGATTCGTTTTTCTTGCTAATATTCAGATAAAAATGACTGTTCTAGCCTTATTCTCCCAAAGAAATAAATCAGCACAGTGTCAGACATTAGATAAGTAACACAACAAAATCCAACAGAGATTTGGATTGTTTACAACTTATATATAACAGCAGCAGCAAATGCTGCTTTCATGCATTTGCTTTAGCCAGCCATACTTTTTAACTCTATTCTGCATTGCTTAACATACCATGTCACCCATGGAACCAGCTTTGCTATTTTGATCATCAAGCATCATTAGGCAATGAAAATTTTGCGCAAAAGCATCTTCATGCAAAACAGCTTGGCATGAACTGTATTCTTGTTTCATATTTCTCTGTCTCTGACTTGTTAGATGTGACTTGCAGCAGTCACTCTGAAATCTACTAGTTCAAATTCTGGTTTGTTCAACTTGTGGCACGTATGGCTTGTTTAAAAGTGGGTCATAAAGTTGATTACACTTCTTTAATTTCATTTATGAGAGTGAAACAACATTGATTTGTGGATCTTGTGAAGCATGGCGCCTGCTCTTGTTTCTTTTAGTTCTACATGCTGTATTTTAGAATTTTATTTTTTCACTTATGAGTACTGAAGGTTTTCTATGACTGGTGGCGCAACTGGTGGAATGGCGACAAGATTAAATAAATGGGAAGACATGAAAATTGAACTTGGCTTCTTATGTGAGTTTTATTACTTCGATGAGTTTGTTGTTCCGCTTGCTAACTATTATCGCCAGGATTTTTATTGCTTGTATTATATAAACGGGAGTTGTAGTTCTTGTAATTTACAATATAATTACTATTTATATGTAATATCTCTTGTATCTATGAATATTATTAGAACTAGATCTATATAATTGATCGTGCATACACTTACAATAAAAAAAACCAGGAAAAGAATTTTTTTTTTATTATTTTTGGGCATCAAATGCTCCGGTTTTCTTAACAACCGGAGCCTTTGTCAGCACAAATGCTTCGGTTTTTCCCTATTAACCGGAACATTTGATGCATCCTGGGCATGTAAAACACATCAAATGATCCGGTTTTAAGCACAACCGGAGCATTTGAGAGAATAAATGCTCCGGTTTTCAACCGGAGCATTTGTTGAATGCTCAAATGCTCGTATGACGTCTGCTACGGGTCAAATACGGAGCATTTGAGTACTATTTAACCGGAGCAATTGAGCATTTTTCCACTAGTGGAAGGAGTTATCCATTCTATGGGGACGGTTACTTTGCCGGTCCGAGTAGGAGAGAAGGATGTCCCCCGGACTTTGTTCATCAAGTTTCTGGTCGTCCGAGACTTGACACACTACAATGTCATTCTTGGACGACCAACTCTGAATCATGTTAAAGCAGTAATAGTTACTCATCTTATGCTCATGAAGTTTGAAGGTGATGGAGGGCCGATCGGAACTCTTTACGGAGATCAGCAGGCCGCCAGAGAATGTTATCAGACAACTCTGAAGCCATCGTCCTGGAAGGTTGAAGAGCATAACCAAACAAAGGTGGCTGGCGAAGGGAAAATGACCGAAATCATAATGACCCAAGCAGCCTCATTGAGAAAGACCATTACAAATTCTCAGACGCAGGTTGCTCCCTCAAGGAGAACATCCGAGACCCTTCCCAGTAAGAAAAAGTATGTGTCCGTCAAGGAAGAACCTCACTCGTCTGAAGACGTTATGGCCATCATGAGGTTGGCGCTTGAGCGTCTAGAGCCTGTTGAGGCCCCAGAGGATATATGTCTAGATGATGCTCGTCCAGAAAGAACCCTGAAGATTGGATCTTCTCATACCCCTGAGTTGCGGGAAATTTTGATTGATTTACTCAAAGAATTTCAAGATGTGTTTGCCTATAGTGTTGAAGAGATGCCTGGAATTGATCCAGAGATAGCCGTCCACCGGCTGAATGTTGACCCAAATATGAAACCAGTTCGTCAGAAGAAAGGACATCTGGGACCAGCTAGAAATCAAGCGGTGGACAAAGAAGTGCAGAGATTATTGGAAGCCCGGTTCATAAGAGAAACCTATTATCCATAATGGATAGCCAACGTGGTCATGGTGCCAAAGCCCAATTGCACTTGGAGCGAGGATGTGTGTGGACTACACTGATCTCAACAAGGCATGTCCCAAGGACAGTTTTCCTTTGCCTAAGTTGGATCGGATGGTTGATTCCACGGCTGGCCATGCTTTGTTAAGCTTCATGGACGCCTATTCCGGGTTTCATCATTCCCACGTGGCTAGATGACCGAGACAAGACGTCCTTCATAACGAAAAAAGGATTGTATGGCCGGGCCGATGATGCCTTTTTGACTCAGAAATGCGCCGGCCACCTTCTAAAGATTGATCAACACAGTTTTCCAGCCACAGTTGGGTAGGAACATGGAAGCCTACATAGATGATATGATAGTAAAGAGTCAGCAAGAAAAATACCATGTTGGTGATCTGCGAGAGGCCTTTGAGACTCTCAAGAAGTATAATCTAAAGCTGAATCCCAAAAAGTGTGTTTTTGGATTCCTGTCCGGGAAGTTCTTGGGGTTTTTTGGAGATCAGCGGGGAATAGAAGCCAATCCTGAAAAAATTCAAGCCATATTGGATATGAAATCATCATCTATGATTAAGGAAGTGCAGTGTTGACTGGCTGCCTGGCGGCTCTTGGCCGTTTGCTTTCTAAGTCGGGTGATAAGTGTCATCACTTTTTTGCTACAATCAAGAAGAAAGCCAAGTTTGAGTGGACATCTGAAGCAGAGCAAGCGCCTCAGCAGGTCAAAGACCATCTTCGTCAGTTACCTAGGTTGGTCAGTCCAGCCGAGGGGGGGAAATTGTTTGTATACTTAGTTGTATCTCCTCAGGCTGTAAGTGTTGTCCTGCTGGCCGAGAGAGAAGCAGTGCAAATACCAATATACTTTGTGAGTCATGTGCTCAAAGACGCAGAATGTAGATACACCTCAGTGGACAAGTTTGGATTGGCATTGGTCATGGCCAGCCGGAAATTGAGGTCTTATTTCTTGGCCCATAGTATACTAGTCTATACTGACCAACCATTGAAACAAGTTTTGCGAAAAATGGAGGCTGCTGGACGAATATTAAAGTGGGCCGTCGAGTAGAACATGTTTGACATAACCTTTGAGCCAAGGAAGGCAATCAAAGGTCAGGACTTAGCAGATTTTATAGTTGAACTTACTCGGCCAACCATAGCTCCAATAGCTGATCCAGTGAAAGGCAGGAAGCACTGGACCCTCATGGTAGATGGATCATCAACCGCCAATGAATGTGGGGCAGGAATCATTTGTCGATCCCCAGAGGGAGATAAGTTCGAATATACGTTAAGGTTCCAGTTCCAAGCGTCCAACAATGAAGCTGAGTATGAGGCCCTGCTGGCTGGAATCAAGATGTGTAGAGCGGTTGGGGCATTAGAGATTGATGCCAAATCGGACTCTCTCTTAGTCGTCAGCCAAGCAAATGGTGATTATGAATGTAAGGAAGCATCAATGAGCAAATATATGCGTCTGATCAAAGATGAGATTGAGCCTTTAAAGCACTTTGTTCTGGAACAAGTACAAAGATCAGAAAATCATCAGGCTGATGCTCAATCAAAGCTCGGTAGCTCAGCTGTTTGTGATGTACCAAGGACAGTGTTTTGGGAAGTCAAGCCAAAGAAAGGTATTGATCAAGAGCAAGTCCTGTTTCTTAACCTAGGAACAGTATGGATGGAGCCTATCATAAACTTCAAGAAAACAAGTCAATTACCTTCAGACCCTGTGGAGGCTAAGTATGTGAGCTATGGGATGAAACCCTGTATAAGAAGTCATTCAATCGTCATCTTCTGAAGTTTATTACTAGGGAGGATGGACAGGAAGTGTTGAAGGAACTCCATGAAGGAGCATGTGCATCTCATATTGGGGGAAGAGCCCTAGGAGAGAAGGCCTTGAGAACTGGGTATTATTAGCCTACCTTAAAAGAAGATGCTCTTGCTTATGCTAAGAAATGTGATAGTTGTCAGAAGCATGGAAACTTGCATCAGAAGTCGTTCAATTATCTAACTCCCATTTTGTCTCCACTCCCTTTTGCCAAATGTGGCATGGACATCTTTAGACCTTCTCCTATGGCCGCTAGACAAAAGAAGTTTGTGATTGTGGCTGTGGATTACTTTACCAAGTAGGTAGAAGCAGAGGCAGTGCGAGGTATAACTACGAACGATATCAAGAGCTTTATTTGGAAGAACATCATAACCAGGTTCGGCATTCCGTAGTCAATTGTCTTCGACAATGGTCCACAGTTTGAAACCCCAAAGCTAAAAGATTGGCTGTCAGAAAGAGAGATCAAGGCTCATTTGCTGCAGTAGCCCACCTACAAGCTAATGGGCAAGTAGAGTCTTTCAACAAGATCCTGTCAAAAGGCATAAAAAGGAAGCTTGAAAATGCCAAGGGGCTATGGGTTGAAGAACTACAACTGGTATTATGGTCAATCAGAACCACGACTAAGAACTCTACAGGTGAGACACCTTTTACTCTATATAACTGAGGTTGTCTTACCCATTGAGATTGAAGAGCCCATCCTAAGAGTCATGCTGTACACAGAAGAGGACAATTGGGCCGCCTTGCACACTGCCTTGGATCAGTTACCAGAGGTAAGGGGCAACGCGCTATTAAGAATGCAATTGTACAAGCTCCAAATGGCTCGGGACTTTAATAAGAGAGTCGCTAAACGGCCACTGAAAGTAGGGGATTCAGTTCTCAGAATGATGGAAGCTATAGGACCTAACGAACTGGGTAAGCTGACGGTAAATTGGGAAGGTCCTTATTTGGTTGTTGAAGAAGTAAGAAGTAGAACCTTTCATCTCCAAGATATAGATGGGTGACCAATACAGCGCACTTGGAATTCAGACACTCTGAAGAAGTACCACGTCTGATCCAAATCATACGCAACAATGCTAGTAGTCTGTAATCAGAAAAAGTGTCACATCACAAAAAGAGAATTAGGAATGTATACATGTACCTTGGTAGTTTGCCAAGCAAAATTCACATAATACAATTTCTACTTTCTTCCTATACTTATGATTTTTTCTCTATTTTACTTAAGTCATTCACATTGGGCATTTTTTACCACTAGTTAACCCAATGGTCTTAAAGTGACATTAACTTAGATAAAAATTGAAGAAACGAAAAACGTCCAAAAAAGAATTAAACTAAAAGAATGAATCACCCCAACAAGGGATAATCATTCTTCTGTCGCACATTGCTTCCTAAAGGAGGCCGACCAAAGAGTAATAAACCATATGGAAGGTGGATTACAAACTTGGTAAGCCAAATTGTAATATTCTCTAGTAAGGGAAACATTATTATTGCCTCCTAAAGGAAGCCGGCCTGAAATAAGTACCCCTTAGTTAAGGTGTCTTACTTTCAAAATGCTAGGGCAGCCAAGTAGTGATAACCCTAGTATGGGGACCATTACTACAAGACGAACACTACCTTCTAAAGGAAGATGGCCAGGAAATGATAAGCTCATAAAGCAATCATGTCCAATAAGGTTGGCAAGTATGACTAACAATACACTACTTAAGCTCGTCCAGTTAAAATTTATATGAAGTTCGGCCTTCCTTGGGCGGTTTCCTTCTTGGAACAAAGCTCGTCTGGAAAGTCATGACGAGCCCAGTCCCAGGAAGAGGGGGAAGTAACCAATCCCTAGAACTTCTAAGACATACTCAGTTAGGACGAGGAAATTATAGTCCAAATAGTCATCCAAAATAAGTTCAATAATCGTCCAGATCTTAGGACGAGTTCATTTTAACTTTGGCAAATTTGTTCAAAGTTTAATAATCGTCCATATTTTAGGACGAGTTCATTTCAACTTGGGAAAATTTGTTCAAAGTTTAATAATCGTCCAGATTTTAGGACAAGTTCATTAGAACTTGGGAAAATTTGTTCAGTTTAATAATCGTCCAGATTTTAGGACGAGTTCCATTTGAACTTGGCAAATTTGTTCAAAGTTTAATACTCGTCCAGAATTTAGTCTAGAGTTTAGGACGAGTTCCATCTGAACTTGGGCAAACTTGTTCAAAGGTTATTAATCGTCCAGAATTTAGGACGAGTTCATTTAAACTTGGCATATTTGTTCAAAGATCTTAATCGTCTATCACCACGAACGACAGGAATCACAATTGTTCAATATTTAGTCTAAAGACAAATGCTGTTAGAAAAATTATGTTGGACGAATAAAGAAGTGTTGCAACAAATTGTTCCTTCATTAGATGGAAAATAAATTGCCAAAATAAGGCAAGGTTACAAACTAATCTAAAACAGAAAAATAAAAGAAGGCCAAGCTACATGAATGGCAATCGGCCAAGATACAACAAACAACACTAGCCGAAGACTAGGTATTCTATTCAGCAGGAGGTGTATCTTGGTCGACGGGCGGATCCTCGGGGACTTATTGGCCGTCCTCAGGCGACTCGTCTTCATTTTCCTCCTCTTCGTCATAATCAGAGAAGGAAGGGGGGTCTGATTAGCAAGCTGGGCCCTGCGCATGTCTTGCTGAAAGTTCAGACGCCGCTCGAAGCGGCAGACATCCTCAGGCTCGGCCAACATTTCGAAAGCCTTCAGGGCCCAGCCCTTGGAGATTTCGACCACGTCGATCAGGGCCTCCTTTGCATCCAGAAAGGCTTGGTCTACCTCTGCCCTCAGACGAGCATTATCCTCACTTAGCGTGAGGATCTCTTTTTTGAGTTTGGCAGCAGCCAAGATTGCAATATTCCTCTCCCCCTTGAGCTCACTGGACACAATATTCATGGCCAGTTGCCACTCAGCTTTTTCCTTCAGCAGCTCATTAATTTTAATGAGAAACTGTTGGTTGCTGGACTCCATGTTCGCCAAACGAATCTCCCAGGCCTCCTGGGATTGACGATGTAGAGTCCTCATTTTCTCACAATCATGGATGGCCTTATCCCCGGCCATTGTAGCTTGATGGACGAGCTGTTTGTTCTCTTTTCTCAGCTCTCTCGCCCAATCTTCAGTAATCATGCTGCGAGCAAAGAGTTGTATGGACGAAGAATAAAGCAAAGTCAGTGGACGAGTTAAAAATGATGAATATAGTACAAGTAAAAAACTAGAACAGAAAAACTAAGGGATCTACCCCTAGAAAGAATTGAGACATGTAGCTCATGCTTGAGCTTGTCCCTCTCTAACCAAATGCCTGAGAGGACTCATCGTCTGAGTCAGCAGCAAGAGCGGCAGGCTCTGTAGAGGGGCCTTTGTCCTTATCTGAAAAGTTGGAGGGGTCAGTTCTCTTGACGAGAAAAATGACTGCAAGTTCGTTGGACGGACTCATCGGACGTCCACCAACTCGCAGCGTCCGAACTACATTTGAGTAGTATGACTCGCCCGAAGATAAGGACGCACATCTGTAGGATGGTTGCATTTGAGCCACCAACTGAGCGAACGGCCTGCTGAAGGCCGATCCTTCCTTGTCAGCCGCGTCCGGCTGAATCTCCGTAATGCTAGCCATTTCAGCCGGTTCTCGTCCGAATGCACGCGTCCGGCTAATTCACGAGGAGAAGGGTGGAGATGTGCCCCTCCTCTCCCAAAAGGGGAGCAATGGTGGACGAGTCATCCACCTTCAGAGACTTACCTACAGAATGTGGACGAGACTCATCCCCCGTCCTCTGACTGACAGGGGTAGCTTTGTGAATGGACGAGTTCGTCCGTTCAGTCTTCTTCTTGACTGTGAAGCCTTTGGATTTTTTTAGGCGGGGGAGGATCCCCGGCTGATGAAGGCCTTTTCTTAGGCGCAGCTGCTTTCCCAGCTAACGTCTTTGAAGTAGGGGCATTCTTCTGCAGGAAAAGAAAAACATAAGTCAGAAGAAGATTGTCTAAACAAGACCCTGTTAAATTCAACTACTTTTGGACGCATACTACTTGCTCAAGGAAGCTGGCCAGAATGGCCGTTACCTCCAGGCGAATATGTATGGTCCAATTGAGATGCTGGACGAAAGATGCATTGCTCCAAAACTTTGGACGATGATTATCCATTATGGAGGATCTTCGTCCAGGAAAAAGTTAAGCTAAGCCCTGGATGTTGAACGAAGACCATTCGTTGAAGGAAGCCGACCACGTATAGCCGCCTTCCTTCTATGACAGACCTTCGTCCAAAGTCATCGCAAATGAAGATCCAGAAGAACGTCAAAACTCAGACGTTCTCCTTCTATGAAGGATCTTCGTCTGGAAAACTTAAGAAGACAAGTATCCCAAGAAGGACGGCCAATACTAGCCGTTTTCCTTCACTAGTAGAATAATTGCTTATTGTTGCGGCTGAATTGCTGCGGTTTTACCATACGCAGCAATAAACCACGTAAAAAGAAAAGGAAAATTCGAAAAATAACATATTGCTGCGGTTCTGGGTGAAAACCGCAGCAATAGATATCAACGCTAATTTTTCAAAAAAATTCAAAATAAATATGGATTTTTTAATAAAATTTAATCTATTGTTGCGGTTTTGTGGGGGAACCGCAAGCAATATCTCATTTAATTTAACAAAAGCAACTAGGGTTGGGACTCCAGCCGTTTTCACTCAAGAGGCTTCACTCGTTTCTCTCTCCTTCAAATCCCCTACGCTCCTCTTTCCTCCTTCATATTTCCTACGCTCCTCTTTCCTCCTTTCACTCTTTTCTCACTCCTCCTTCAAACTCCTCCTTCGTCTTCAGATTTGCTCCTCTTCGACCTCTTTCTCTCTCCTCCTCGACCTCCTTCGCCAGTGTATCTTCGACCTTGTTCGACCTCCTTCGCCGGTGTATCTTCACTGCGTCAGTATCTTCAACCTCATTTCACTCATTTCTCTCTCCTCCTTCAAGAACCAGCACCAACACTCTTGTTCTCGCTGGTGGCCAAACACAACAACGCTGCAAAACTGAAATTTCCGCGTAAATTTTCAGCGACAAGTGCGCCGACAGCTACACCGGATTCTCTTCCCTCGCCTCGTCGTCGTTACTCCACGTACAGCTGCCTTCAGCCGCACGTTGGTCTGAGCCGCCTTCAGCAACGGCTTCGTTCTTCGTTGTTCAGCCTCCTCGTCTTTTTGGTTTTTTATAATTAGGTTATTTTTTAGTTTTAAGATCTGATGTAGGACAGTAGGAGGTGATTTTTATTTATTTTCAGATTATTTCATATCTATTTTTCTATATCAGTTTTTTGAATCTAGTTAATTTTTTTCTTTTATATTTTTTTGATTTGTAATTAGAATTTGTTTGTATGTGGAGATTTTTATTTATATATTTAAACTTGAGCCTTTTCCTATCTTATAGGGTATTATTTTTTGTTAACATTTTTATGTTTTAAGTTTGATGGCAAAGTAAAAAAAAATAAAAAAATTTTACTTTTACACGTACCTATTGCTGCCCAAAACCGCAGCAATAGATTTACCTATTTACCGTTTTAATGAGGGATCTATTGCTGCGGTTTTTGTCCAAAACCGCAGCAATATGTTAACCTATTGCTGCGGTTTTAGAACCGCAGCAATATATTTAACCTATTGTTGCGCCTTGATTTACTGCGATGCAAAATCCGCAGCAATAGGCCACTTAAAAACCGCAGCAAAACGTAAATATTCTACTAGTGCTTCAAGGATAGATCTTCGTCCAAACTTCCCAGGACGAACGTCAAAGTACTAATCGTCCAACAACAAAAAAAAATTATTACCAAAGTATCAGCCCTCTTTTCGGGCCCTGTCTTGGAATATTCTTTCCAGAGGTTTGCACTAAACTTGGACATATTTATGTCGCCTGTCCAAGATTTCTTTAGCAGTGCTCTGGCCGCTTCTGCAAGAAAAAAGCAAGTTGGTTAATACACAAATACATTGGACGGTGCATTTTACTTAGAGATTTGATGATTTACCTTTATCTTCGGCCGACCGCAAACCAACGGCGACCAAGAAGTTGTCGTCAAAAAAAAAATTTCCTTAAAGGGAATCCAGTTAGCTGGCCCTTTAATGGTTTGACGGTTTGGTTTAGAATACTCAGCTATCCTGAAGTATTCCACCACCTCGTCATCAAATCTATCTTCCAGATCCAAGATAGATGCTCCTCGTCCGGTGTTTGTTGCTGCCCGGCTATGCTAGCGATAATGCCCGGCTATGTCTTCGCTGGGACCCGGACGAAGATGAAGTCGGCCTCCAGTAGTGCATTTTTGAGGGTTTATCCCAAGCAGTGATAAACCCGGCACGATTACAGACACTGAACCAAGCTCCGTCCACCATTTTGGGGACTTTGGATACGTAGTGTATCTGGGTGAAAATTGGCAAAGAGGGGGTTAGGCCGCGCAATACGCATACGGCTATGAAGATTAGGATGTTGTGCCAGGCATTCGACACCAGTTGGTTATGGCCGATGTTGTAATGCCTTAGCATAGTGTCAATGAATTCGTGGAGAGGAAATCTCAACCCGGCGTCCAATGCCAGCTTATAAACGGCAAAGTGACCCCGGGGAGCACTTAAAATAGTAGCTTCCTCGTCAGGGATTACAAAAGAATACCCCGACATGGGCATCGCTAGAGACAGGTGACTAGGGTCAGGGCCTAGCTTTTCAAACCACTTACGGTATACTATTATGAAGTGCGGGTCAGAGAGGGGACCTAGACGTCTCCTAATCTCTGACGATGTAGTGGAAGGATCGTCAGACTCTCCAGGGGAACTAGACTCGCCCTCGCTGTTATTCTCCTCCATCTCCACATCTCTTCCAAACGGGCTGGCCTCTGGATTTATTTGATCACAATTCTCTTCCCTGCCGTTCCCAGGAGAAGAGGGCTCTGCCGCTGACCGAGCGCTTTGGGTTTCCATTTTCCTTGCATCTCCCTCGGGAATCCGTCCTGTAGATTCCTCCATCTCAGAGCTGGAAGTAGGGAGTATTAATCCTCTTCTTAGACGGGCGGTTTGCTTGACGCGCGCCATATTACCCTTCACAGGTAAAGACTGGGTCGTCTGACTTTTTTGGCCAAATCCATAAAAATGAGGATATGCATGACCGGCCAGAATAGGCAAAACACTAGAATGTGCCGAAGAAGAATGACCATCGGTTCTAGCGTCAAGACAAACTCTTGAACGGCCGGGATTATTCGACGAAGAGGAATAATTCATTTTTGTTACTTTTTAAGAAAAAATAAAGATAGCAAGAAAAAATAAGGAGATACCTGACGAACGCTTGGACCGTCGATGAAGAAAAACACAACAAGTCTGGACGATCACACTCTCTCTAGAAAATAAGAAATTTGCAGAGTCTCTCTCTCTAGAAAAATTACTCAGGGTGTTGAAATGATTTCAGAAAGGACAAAACCAAGTATTTATAGGGGGTGAAAAACCTCCCCATCCGGTTAAAAATGAACGGCCACGTAGCCCTCCAGGGAATTGGCGCGTCTTTGCTTTTCAAAATAAGGTAACTTCCTTCGGTAAAAGGGCATTAACCAGTTGGGCAACGGTAAAATCCCTTTTTAGGGGTAAATGTTGTAACCTAAAAATGAAGGGCTAATGATGTGACACGTGGACCAATCAGGAGCGTCCATGTGTCCCAAAAAAAAGGAGGGAAACTTGGCTCTTTTTAAAAGGGTTTCTTATTCCCTTTAGGATTGAGGCCCACCTTTGGCCAGAATAAATAATGAGAGCCCAACTCCCAAAAAACGACTGCATATGATTGGCTGATATTCTGTCTCCAATCATTGTCTGCCACGTGTCACAATCTGATTGCCTAGCCAATCAGGTGCTCCCATTCTAGGGTGACATCAAATGGCAGCTCTCATATTCCAAACACTATAAATAGTCTCCTGAAAATCAGATAAAAGGTAGATCATTGAATACTGTGCCATTACTCTGCTAAAATATACTCTCTCTCTTTCTCTCTATATCTCTACACCTATTCCATACATGATACTGACTTAAGCTTCGAAGGGGGAACCACCACCCAAACTTCAAGGGTTGGTTTCTTTTTCTACAGGTTCAGAGTGCGAAGCTGAGGAATCGTTGCACAAGTCTCCCTAAAGAACACATTGAAGAATCGAAGTTACTTGTCCTAAAAGTTGACTAAACAAATTCGATGAGGTAAGTAAGGAATTACTTGTTTGTATGTCTTCCTTCAGTCTTGCTAACTAGTTTTCTACGTTTGACATAAGAAAGTTGAGACGAGTAACCGCATTTTATCCTAGTGAATTTTCACCAGTTGAACTTTTTTTTTATGGAAGATTCACTTCGAAATTTCATTGTTGATATTCGAAGTGATGAGAGATTTTCAATGTTGAAGTGCCTTAGCGAGCTTTCCATGAAACATGTTGAGAGTCGAAAGCACGAAGCACATTCAAGAGTATATCTGCTTCTCAAGTTAGTATTGCTTCAACCCGTGGCGACAACAAGTGTCGAATGAGCATTTTCAGGAATGACTATAATAATAATAATAAATAATTGTGTAGTACTATGGGAGATTAATTACTCAATATTTATTTGGTTTCTTATTTAGAGAAAGATTTATTTTTGAAAGTAAGCATCGATGATCTTGTAAATCAAATCCAAAATATGAGAACTCGACGAGAACAATTGTAAGAGTTTATTTAGAAGAATTGTTAGATTGTGATTTAAACAAAATAAATTTGTGTGGGTGATTTTATGCAATTTTTTTTTGAATTCTCGCATACTATTGGCTCCCTGAACTAAAATCCTAGATATGCCCCTGTATATACATGAATTCATGAAAAGACTTCTAGATGTACATGAAGTAAATATCATGAGTATTGAATCCACATGATAGGTTAAACCATGTATTATTACTAATTTGTATGTGTATACAAACGAGGACATAGATGTACATCCTACATAAATCTGGATGTACATATAGAGTGTTATTAGTGTAATATTGCATGTAAAAGAATAGGATGGACTTTTACACACAATATTATACTAATAAGTGTGACAAAAGAAATTGTAAAATAGGACATTATTGGTTCAAACTAAATAAGAATAGCAACAATAATTAATCGTACAAGGAATAGAAGGAATGTAAAGCTATGTTCTTTTCGTCTGATCTGATATGCACTAGTGGAAAAAAGCCCATCGGATCCGGTCAAAATCGGGCTTACTGATCCAATTTTGGTCCGGATCGGATGGACCCGCAGCAGTAATGAGGGACAAAACTGATCCGGTTTTGTCACTAACTGATGCGGTTTTGCAAGACCGCATCAGTTTTGGGGGGTCATGAAACTTAAAAAAAAAAAAGCCTGCCGTCTGCAGGTCTGCAGCAACAACGAGGACCCAACCAAAATCAAAACTCCAGCAACAACGAGGAACTAACCAAAATACGAAATTAAACCAATATTGTAATTATGATGATTATTATTGTTAACCTTATTTGACCATGATTATAATATTTTTTAATAATAATATAATCAGCTAATAGTAATATGAATAATAAAATAATAGACAATAATACAAGTATAATACTATACATTGTGGTACTTTAATTAAAAATTCTAATAATAACATAATCAACTAATAGTAATATGAATAATAAAATAATAGACAATAATACAAACATTTAATAAAATAATAGACAATAATACAAGTATAATACGATATAATCATTGTGGTACTTTAATTAAAATTCTAATAATAACATAATCAGCTAATAGTGATATGAATAAAAAAATAATGGACAATAATACAAATGTTTATTGATCATTGACTATTTGGACCTTATTGGACCTGATTGGACCTGATTGAAACTTATTGCACCTGATTGGAACTTATTGGACCTTATTAGACCTGATTGGAACTTATTGCACCTGATTGGAACTTATTGCACCTTATTGGAACTTATTGGACCTTATTAGACCTGATTGGAACTTATTGCCCTGATTGGACCTGATTGAAACTTATCTGAACTGAACTGAACTTATCTGAACTGAACTGAACTTATTGGACCTGAAACTTAATTTATTAAGGTGAAGAGAACGCACCCTAAGTTAGCTAATTCACTCGCATGAGGAGCCTTATAATGTGCTTAAACACTACATCTATTTCTTTATAATTTATACATTGTTTTAACTTTTACGCTGAAATATGACCATTATCAATAAGTAAAAATTACAAAAGATTAATATGTTAAGAAAATTTCAGAAGCTCCTATATTACTATGTTTTTCTTAACATATATACAAGGCTGTTGAACCCTAGTTTTGATGATGACAAAGGAACAAAGATGCAAACTAAGTATTGGACTAACAAGTTGTTTAAGTGAATGAATTTCAAGGTATCAATGAAAGGAACAAAGAGAATACTAAGTCAAGGAATAAATCAAGTTGGGATTTTGAAGACTAAGTGAAGATGTTTCAAGATTTGGTACTGGAGCAGCATTGGAGCATGAAGACTAAAGCGAGGCTTTTAGTTTCTAGTTCCATTGTAAAGGAACGAGTAAGAATGGTAAGGAGCTATGGCAATTTAGAATGAGAATGAGCGTTTGTTCCTTTGTAAGGAACGGATTTAACCGGCACTTAACTAATAAGTTAAAGGAACTAACTATTAAAAGGAACTAGACCTAGGATGAAGCATTACAACGGTTTAATTATGTCTCGTTGAGTAATTTATGCCTAGATTCTAGGTAACCGTTTTATTTAAGGAAAAATCTGATTTTATGGAAAATCTTTTTAAGGAAAAGATTTTATTTTTATAAAGATAATAAATATCCTTTTCGGTTTTTATGGAAAATATTTTAAAGATAATATTTTTGGTAAAAGGATTTTATTTTGGTTTTAATAATTAAAATGCTTTTTAATTAAATCATATTTTCGAATTAATGCTTTAAGTGGTTGCTAAAATTAAGGGATCAGTAACACAATTATCTCCCACGTTTAACAGTGATCATGGAGATCATGGGTTGAATGAGGAACGTGTTCCTCCGGGTAACGAACATCATGGGATAATGGTTTTATCACTAACACATGTTTTAATCCCACGTTCTAAGTTATTACCACTATAAATACTAATGTCTAATTAAGTTCCAATTTGTGTCTGACCAAGTGAATTAGTGAGTTTAACTAAGTAAAGTGTCAGTGCCTTCATTCTCTCATAAAAGCCAATTGTTCTTTGCCTTCTTACTCTAATTTCACTAAGTTTATTTGATCTATTGTATTTTGGTTTTTGGGGTAAGGGGACTTTGAGTGAAGTTCTGTTAGAGAAAAGCTTTGAGTAAAGCGAGTTAAAGTGAGAAAACTTCAAGTGAAGTTGAGTGGAACAGCAGTTAAGGGAACAGTTGTTCAGGAACTTGAGTTTAGGAACTCAAGGTGTGGCCCGTGAGTAGAATTAGGTTGTAACAAAGTTGTTTGGCCTAATTAGTGAAAGAGTTGAGTTTAAAATCCCTAGTGGTCGAGGTTGTTTCTTCTTGTTGGGCCCAAGAAGTTTTTCCTCGTAAAAATCTCTTGTTTTCCTTTAGCTTGTTTCTTTGTTTAAGTCTAAAATTCCGCAAAAAGTTATGTTTATTTCTACACATACAATTCACCCCCTCTTGTATTGTTCCTAGTGAAATAACAATTGGTATCAGAGCAAGAACTCACGAAAGATAGGAAAACCTATTGAGAAAAAGATCCAAGGAACAATGAATACCACCGAGAAACTTGAGGAATGTTACTCTACGCAAAGGCCTCCTATGTTCAATGGGAAGTTCTATTCCTACTGGAAGAACAGAATGGAGATATTCATCAAGGCCGAAAACTACCAGGTATGGAGAGTCATTGAAGTTGGTGATTTCGAGGTCACAACTACAAATGACAAAAATGAGGTAATTCCTAAACCCTTCTCTGAATATGACAAAGCTGATTTCGAAAAAATAAAAGTAAATGCAATGGCTGTTAAACTGTTGCATTGTGGACTTGGACCCCATGAACACAATAGGATCATGGGATGCAAATCCGCAAAGCAAATATGGGATTTACTAGAAGTAACCCATGAAGGAACTAATGAAGTCAAGAGATCTAAAATTGATTTACTGATGAATCAATACGAACTGTTCTCCATGAAGACTAAGGAAAGCATACAAGAGATGTTTACTCGTTTTACTAACATTATTAATGAGTTAGCTTCTCTTGGTAAGTTTATTTCATCGGAGGAACAAAGTTCGAAAAGTTCTTAGGAGTCTTCCTAAGGATAGATGGATGGCTAAGGTCACTACTTTACAAGAAACAAAAGACTTCACTAAGTTCAACTTGGAACAGCTTGCTGGATCACTTATGACTCATGAGCTCCACCTTGATACTGAGTATGGTTAAAGTTCTAAGTCAAAGTCCATTGCCCTCAAAGCAGATGATGAAGATGATTCTGACTCAGAAGAAGAGGAAGCAGCACTCATGGTCCGAAAATTTCGAAAGATGTATAGGAACATGAAGAATGGGAACTTCAAAGGTAAAACTAAAAGGTTTTCTAACAAATCTGCTTGTCATAAATGTGGTAGTACAGATCACTTCATCAAGGATTGTCCACTTTGGGAAAATGATAAGACCAAAGAAAGGAACAAGGAACGCTTCGCTGAAAGGAATAAGGAATCCAAAGCACCTTTCTCTAAAGCGAACGTTCGAAAGGCTATGATAGCAGCTTGGGGAGATTCAGAGACTGAAGAGGAAGAAGTACAACAAACTGAAGAAACTGCAAATCTTTGCCTCATGGCAAACACTGACGAAAAAGAAGATGAAGAAAATATTGAGGTAAGCCAACATGGACTTGAATCAGACTTAGATAGCAAAACTAGGCTTTAAATTTATGATCTTCTTTATGATGCAATTCTTGAATGTAGAGATGAACGTGAAAAACGTGAGCAAACTGAACAAGCTGTTAAAGTTTGTAAAGAACATATAAAATCAAGGAATCATATGAGAGTGTGAAGAATGAAAATTATCTAATCAATTTAGAAATTTCACACTTAAAGGAATTTGTCCCTGTTCTAAGTTCCTTTGATATTAGATCAACTCCTTTGAAAGGTTACAGATCTGAGATCGAAAATTTGAATAAAGAGAAAAATGTTTTAAAGGAACAGATCTGTAATCTCAAGAAGGAACTGGTTGGTGCAAGGAACAGAGGCAAAGTGATGGTTGTTCCTAAATGGATTGAGAGACCACAGACTAAAAGAAGAGAAGGTCTTGATTTTGAAAACTACAAGAAGAGGAACAAGCATAAGAAATATGTTGACCTACCTAGTGATAAAATTTGCATGTACTGTGGAAAGATAGGTCATTACATAAATCAATGTCAACTAAGAACTGGAATGATTGGCAAAAATGTGAAGATGAGTAACATGAAATGGGTTGCCAAATCAAATGCTAGTCAAGAATAGGAACCCACGAAACAAGGGGTTCCTACAACTAACAACTAGTTGATTTTTGCAGGTTGGAGTAAGGGGGAACAACACTTGGTATCTTGATAGTGGTTGTTCTAAGCATATGACAGGAGACAAATCTAAGTTTCTCTCACTCTCAACCTATGAAGGTGGAAGTGTGACTTTTGGTGATAATAAGAAAGGTAACATAGTTGCCATGGGTAAGATTGGTAAGTCACCATCACATTCCATTGATAATGTATTTTTAGTTGAAGGTTTAAAGCACAATCTTTTAAGCATTTCCCAATTCTGTGACAAGGGAAATGTTGTTAAATTTAATAGTGAAAAATGCTTGATCGTTAACATAAACTCTAAGAATGTCATCTTGGAAGGAACAAGGAATGGGAACACATATATTATGGATCTTGATCTTGTTCCTAAAAACAATTTAACATGCCTTAGTGTTATTCAAGATGATCCACTCTTATGGCATAAGCGTCTAGGACATGCTAGCTTTTCATTACTTGACAAACTTCGATCAAAAGATCTTATTTTGGGATTACCATCTATAAAATTTCATATTGATCAAGTTTGTGATGCATGTGCCAAAGGAAAGCATATTAATTAGATCCTCTTTCAAATCTAAAACTGTTGTGAGCACCACAAAACCTTTAGAATTAATTCATATGGATTTGTGTGGCCCTATGAGAATTCAAAGTAGAAGTGGAAAGAGGTATGTGTTAGTTATTGTTGATGACTACTCTAGGTACACATGGGTTATTTTTTTCTCTAGTAAGGATGAGACTTATGATGAGTTCCTTGTCTTTACTAAAAGAGTTCAAAATTTGAGTGGCCACAAATTGATGCATATTAGATCCGATCATGGTAAAGAATTTGAAAATTATAAATTTGATGACTTAAGCGTAAACCATGGCCTAGATCATAATTTTTCTCGCCCCTAGGACACCACAACAAAATGGAATTGTAGAAAGGAAAAATAGAACTTTGAAAGAAATGGCTAGGACCATGCTAATTGCTAGTGAACTTCCAAGGAACTTTTGGGCCGAGGTCATTATCATCGCTTGTCACATAATAAATCGTGCCATGATGAGACCTATCATTAACAAAACTCCTTATGAGCTTTATTTTGGAAAGAAACCAAATATTACTCATTTCATAACATTTGGTTGCAAATGTTTTGTTCATAACAATGGGAAAGATAAACTTGGAAAATTTGATGCTAGGAGTGATGAAGCAATATTCTTAGGATATTCATCACATAGTAAGACTTATAGAGTTTACAATAAAAGAACTATGTGTGTTGAAGAAAGTTTCCACATAATCTTTGATGAATCGACAATTTTAATCCAAGCAAACAAAGTTGATGACTTTGAGATTGGCTTGGTACGACCAAATGAGAAAGATGCGGATTCAATTGAGGAAGAAGAAATAAAAGAGGAAAGGGACGAAGTAGATGAAAACATTCATAACAATGATGTTCCTGTTCCTCAAGATGATGGAGTTGTTCCTGCTCCTACTAAGAATGAAAATGTTGAAGGAACCGACTCAACAATTGCTCGAAAGGGAAACTCATGAAACTGAACTCAAGAGGAACAACCTGTTCCTATAAGGGAGTTTCAACCAAAACCTTGGAGACATCAAAAATCACATCCAGTGGAACTCATAATAAGTGACATATCCAAAGGTACGCAAACTAGATCTCGCTTAAGGAATTTTTGTACATTTCATGCGTTCTTATCAATGATAGAACCAAAAAATCATGAAGAAGCCTTAACCGATTCTCGATTGGATCACCGCTATGCAAGCCGAATTAAATGAGTTCGAAAGAAACAAGGTATGGCATCTAGTTCCCTCTTCTAAACATCAAAAAGTGATTGGCTTAAAATGGGTGTTTAGAAATAAACTAGATGAGTATGGAACAATTGTAAGGAACAAAGCTAGACTTGTAGTAAAAGGTTATAATGAACAAGAAGGAATTGGCTATGAAGAAACCTTTGCTCCTGTCGCTAGACTTGAAGCTATTAGAATACTAATTGCATTTGCTGCTTATATGGGATTTAAACTGTATCAAATGGATGTCAAGTGTGCATTTCTACATGGCTATTTAAATGAAGATGTATATGTTGAACAACCCCCTGGATTTGAAAGCAATGATCTCTCAAACCATGTCCACAAGCTTGACAAGGCTCTTTATGGGTTAAAGCAAGCACCTAGGTCATGGTATGAGAGATTATCTAAGTTCCTTTTAGAAAACAACTTTAAAAGAGGAAAGGTGGATAAAACTTTGTTTCTAAAATCGAAAGGAACTGACATACTACTTGTTCAAATATATGTTGATGACATTATCTTCGGAGCAACTAATGAATCATTATGCAAAGAATTCTCAAACCTTATAAGTAATTAATTTGAGATGAGTATGATGGGTGAGTTAAATTTCTTTCTTGGGTTACAAATTAAGCAAACTGAAAAAGGAATAATTATTCACCAACAAAAATACATAAAGGAACTGTTAAAGAAATAAAGACTCGAAAATTCAAAGATAAATCACACTCCTATGGGAACTTCAACTAGATTAGATGAAGATTCCATAAGAACAAGTGTTGATCAAACAAAATATAGAGGCATGATTGGTTCACTTTTGTATCTAACTCGCTAGTCGTCCGTACATAGCTTTTAGTGTTGGTTTGTGTGCTAGATTTCAAGCAAATCCCAATGAGTCTCATCTAACTCGCCGTGAAGAGAATTCTTAGATATCTTAAAGGAACAGATGATCTTGGACTTTTCTATCCAAGAAGATCTTGGACTTTTCTATCCAAGAAGTGATACATTTGAGTTAAGAGGATATGCTGATGCTGACTATGCTGGAGATCTTGTAAATAGGAAAAGTACCTCGTGTATGGTTCAATTTCTTAGTCATAGTTTAGTTTCTTGGAGCACCAAGAAACAAAACACGCTTGCTTTATCCACTTCGAAGTAGAATATGTAGTCGTCGCTGCATGTTGCTCTCAAATGCTTTGGATAAAACAACAACTTTGTGACTATGGAATAATATTTAATTGTGTTCCTATTTATTGTGATAATACTAGTGCCATTAGTATTTCAAAAGATCCAAAGGCATCATTCAAGAGTTAAGCATATACATATCGGACATCACTTTCTAAAAGAAAATGTAGAAAAAGGTTTCGATTAAACTTGAGTTTTGTCAAACTGAAAATCGATTGCCGATATACTAACTAAGCCTCTACAAAGAGATAGATATGAAAAATTAAGGCTTGAGTTAGGTTTAATAAAACTTAAGTAATTGTTCCTATTCCAATCTCCCATGTCTGAATTGATTTGTCTTACTCTATGTGATATTAAGTGTCTGTGATTAATTGCCTAAGACCATTGCAAATTAAGATGTTGAAAACATATACATAGATTCAAAGGAATAAAGCTACTCACAAATGTCACATAATACTCCCCTTATTGTTCCTAAGTTAAAGAAACATGCATGATATGAGGAATGTTGACATTTAGCATAAGTTGTTCCTATAGCACAAGTTCCTTAGAATTTATTTTCTTTCCATAAATTAAAAAGTCCATAAAAATCAAAAATCCGAAAAATCCCACAAATATAGGAATCAGATTTAATCAAGTCATGATTTCCTTTTTATCTGTTCTTTTACTTTTATCTTTTTTTTTTGTTTTTAATCCTTTTAATTTTTACGCGTGTAACTCTTCATTTACTGTTACATGCATCTTCTTCCTTCTTCCATTCCAAAACCGTGTTCCTTAAACGCTTCAACTTCACCATTGTTCATCTCCTTCACACCTCTTCGCACGACATAAAACCACAATTTCTTTTCACCAAATGGCAAAAACCTCTCTCAATTCACCTTTTCCAAAAGCAAAAACTCCCAAAACCTCTCAAATGGAAAACCCCTCTTCTCCATCCAAAACCCTAGAAGCCGAAAATTCTCAAGAAACAACAATGGTGGTAGAAGAGCAAAAATTGGAGTCACCTAGGAGAAGTGTGAGAAGAAGAAAACTGATTGGGGAAGATGATGAAGAAGAAACCCCGAACTAGTTGAGGGGGAGAAGAAGCTACACATGTTCCTTCCAAAAGAACTATCGCTTCTTCCTCCAAGAAAAGAGTGGAGCGAAGTGATTCAAGGTATGTTTTAGGATTTTGTGTCGATTTGGAGTGGGCCAAGAAAGTTAGATTCAATGAATTAACCGATATATTAAAGGAACAGGGTATGGAATACCTGTTTGAAACCGCATATAATAATGCTTTAGTTCCTTTAGCTATGGATGAATTTTGTGCAAACTTCATCAACACTGATGGAGTATGTACTACAGAAGTTAGGGGGAAGAAAATTAAAATTTTCCAAGAAACTTTAGCAAAAATATGGGAAGTTCCTTGCCAAGGAACTGATCTATATTTTAAGAGGAAAGGAATTGTCGCCTTTCCCAATTTCTCCCAAGATGAAATTGTTGAATCCTTTGGGGGAACTGGCCGGCCAAAACAAAATAAATCACAATCTTCTCTCTCCCGTCCACAAAATTTCGTTTAATCTTATTTAAAGAGCACTCATTCCTAGAACCGAAAAGAGGAATGAGGTAGGTCTCTTGGATATGTGTTATATGTTTTGCCTTGATCACCACATTCAAATAAACTTCCCTTCTCTCTTTATCCAACATCTAACTCATTGCAATGAGAATCATTGTGTTGTTGGCTATGGTGCATTGATCACCTCTCTTCTTTGTCACTTTAAAGTAAAAACTACTGGTTGGCCTACCTTTGGGTATAAAACAAGGAAATATTCTAAATGAAAAGACTTTGTATGGTTTGGACCTCTCTGTCCAAAATGGAGTATTAACTCAAGGGAGGAATGCTACTAGTTCCTCTCACAAGAGAAAACTGCCTAAGGTAGTAGAAGAGGAACCAGTGGAAGTAATACTGGAGGAACAAGTTCCTGTCCTTACAGAACCAAAGGAACGGAAACCCAAATGGCGCAAAACTGTTGCCAAAAAGCCTTCTCCTCCCGTTCCTAAAAGAGTTAGACATAGCACTAGATTGAAAACCGCTAAAACTGTCCATGTTCCTTCAAATAAAGACTCTCCATTAGTCCTATTCGATGCAGAGGAACAGATAACAATCCACCTAAGGAACCTACTCCTCCATCCTCACCAAAAATACCCAGTAACCCTCACCACCATCCCTTCCAAGTTCCATCTCTCCCTCATCCTTCTTTGTTCCTTCCAGTTTTGAATAGTTGAAGGTTGAGATGAAAGAACCAAACCCTTTCTCCTCTACATCCACTGACCTTCCACCACAACCACCTTTTCTTCCTTCCATTGACACCACCACCTCACCTTCTGTTTCTCTCAAAGGAACAGCATGTCCATCACAAGAAAACACCCCAGTTCCTCCACCTAAACCATCCCCTGCCTCTGGTTCTAAGGGAAAGGAACAAGTTCCTTCGGATGATTTTGGTTAAGTTAATGAAGTGTGTCTCCTCGCTCAACATATGATTAAGTTTTACAATCACCTTCACTGGACTTTAGATGCTAAAACAGATAAGATGATGGGTTTAATGAAAGTCCTTAGTAATACTGTGCTAGAACAACAAAAGAACTTGGAGATGATGGCCCAAGCCATTAGCCAGTTTGAAAGAACTTGATGGGCAACATGGAGAGGTGATGAAGAAGTTGGAAGAAGTGGTTGAGGAAGAAGTCATCGAGGAACACAATACCCCTTCCCTTCCTAATGTCTAGTTCTTGTTTCTCTTAAAGGAACAAGAACTCTTAGCTTTTGTTTCTTTTCTTTTCTCCTTTTTCTCTTTTGTACTTTAATGGAACAAGTGCTATAAATATAAATGACTTTTGCTATATTTGTCTTCGTTTGTGATTTGAGTGCATAATTTCTTACTTGGAATGGCTAGTATTATGTGATTGATGTTTGAGCAAGTCTAACCTTTGAAATTCCTAACTTAACCATTTTTTGGTGCTTGTTAATGGTCTCAAGGTCTTGTAAATATCAGTTTTCCCAAACTCACCAAGCGTTTGATCTTTTTGACGATGACAAAGGGGGAAAAGATAAGGAACAAACTAAGTTACAAATTGAACACATTGGAAAAAAAATGAAACAAATGAAAAATGAACACATGAAAATTTAAATCCTTAATCAGCCTTAATTAAATTATATAAATTATTATTTTATCTTTTTCATTCTCTTATGTTATTTGTTGTTTTCCTTAGTTTATAACTTTGTTGTCATCATCAAAAAGGGGGAAATTGTTGAACCCTAGTTTTGATGATGACAAAGGAACAAAGATGCAAACTAAGTATTGGACTAACAAGTTGTTTAAGTGAATGAATTTCAAGGTTTCAATGAAAAGAACAAAGAGAATACTAAATCAAGGAATAAATCAAGTTGGGATTTTGAAGACTAAGTGAAGATGTTTCAAGATTTGGTACTTGGAGCAAAGATTGGAGCATGAAGACTAAAGCGAGGCTTTTAGTTTCTAGTTCCATTGTAAAGGAACGAGTAAGAATGGTAAGGAGCTATGGCAATTTAGAATGAGAATGAGCGTTTGTTCCTTTGTAAGGAACAACCGAACTAGCGCTTAACTAATAAGTTAAAGGAACTAACTATTAAAATGAACTAGACCTAGGATGAAGCATTACAACGGTTTAATTATGCATTTGAGTAATTTATGCCTAGATTCTAGGTAATCGTTTTATTTAAGGAAAAATCGATTTTATGGAAAATCTTTTTAAGGAAAATATTTTATTTTTTATAAAGATAATAAATATCCTTTTCGGGTTTTTATGGAAAATATTTTAAAGATAATATTTTTGGTAAAAGGATTTTATTTTGGTTTTAATAATTAAAATGCTTTTTAATTAAATCATATTTTCGAATTAATGCTTTAAGTGGTTGCTAAAATTAAGGGAGCAGTAACACAATTATCTCCCACGTTTAACAGTGATCATGGAGATCATGGGTTGAATGAGGAACGTGTTCCTCCGGGTAAGGAACATCATGGGATAATGGTTTTATCACTAACACATGTTTTAATCCCACGTTTTAAGTTATTACCACTATAAATACTAATGTCTAATTCAGTTCCAATTTGTGTCTGACCAAGTGAATTAGTGAGTTTAACTAAGTAAAGTGTCAATGCCTTCATTCTCTCATAAAAGCTATTTGTTCTTTGCCTTCTTACTCTAATTTCACTAAGTTTATTTGATCTATTGTATTTTGGTTTTTGGGGTAAGGGGACTTTGAGTGAAGTTCTGTTAGTGAAGTTCTGTTAGAGAGAAGCTTTGAGTGAAGCGAGTTAAAGTGAGAAAACTTCAAGTGAAGTTGAAAGGAACAATTGTTAAGGGAACAAGTTGTTCGAGAACTTGAGTTTAGGAACTCAAGGTGTGGCCCGTGAGTAGAATTTAGGTTGTAACAAAGTTGTTTGGCCTAATTAGTGAAAGAGTTGAGTTTAAAATCCTTAGTGGTCGAGGTTGTTTCTTCTTGTTGGGCCCAAGAAGTTTTTCCTCGTAAAAATTTCTTGTGTTCCTTTAGCTTGTTTCTTTGTTTAAGTTTAAAATTACGCAAAAAGTTACGTTTATTTCTACACATACAATTCACCCCCCCCTCTTGTATTGTTCCTAGTGAAATAACAAAGGCTTTATTTAACTCACTTTAAAAGAATAATGAAGGGTCGTTAGTTATGTTATCTTTTGACAAAAAAATGTATTGCTATGGAATAGGAGTATCATGTTGGGAAAATGAAAGATAATAATATATTAGACTTAATAAATAATGATTCAAGTTATCGCATAAATTTAAAAAAATTATCATGGCGTAATGAGAAAAGTTGAAGTAAAAATTATCATGGAGTAATCATTATTGACCAATTTCCAAAGTACCGAACATGTAAGTAATAATAATTAGTCATAATTTTTATCTATCGTCTCATTTATTCCTATTAACTTAAAATCTACGTCATCAGCTACAATCCAGACATCGAAAAAGTTTTGAAACTAGTAACAATAAGTGACTCACAAATGGTACATAAATTGCGAGATAGAAACTTTGAGTTGGTCAAAACCTAATCCAAATTCCAAACCCTTTCAAGATACAAGATAGTCTGATTACATTTTATTTTACACTTCATCCAATTCACTTGATTGAACCCTTGTTCGAGCTAAATATCAAAGGAGAACTGAGAAGAAAGTTGATAACAGTTAAACAATTTCACCAGCCGATGCACAACAAGCTAAGGGAAGTAGGGAACTACCCATCTTCTACACATTATCAAGTTTATTATATGGCGTAAGAATGCCATTCCAAGACAAAACAAACAATGTTGTCAATGCACTTTTCAACCTGCAACACAGCAACACCAATGAACACTACCTAACCATTTACAATTTTAGGTTGACTTAACCCAAAACGTATTATTATTATCTGCACAACAACTTCTCTAACTCCATCAGCTCCACTACAGTTTATCATTATACATCTCACTTCTTGAAATTCCTCAGCAAATCTTATATATACCTTCATTCACATCATTCCCTTCATCACCAGCAATAACACATCATTCTCAATATCAAATATTCAATCTCATCTGTTAAAAATATCTTTGTTAGTACGATTTACAACTCCCAAACTCAAAAATGGCCAAGTTGTTCTCTCTTCCCACCATTTGCCTATTACTACTATGCCTAGGATTCGCCAACTCAGCACGGCTCCTCGAGCAGGTGGGCCCAATGTTTACCCAGCAGACGAACTGCCAGCACTACCACCAGCAGATGATTCAAGTACTGCAACCCTTTACCAAGCGGCCAAGCCCCCGCTGCAGCCACAGAGGCTCCAGCTGCGGCTGCAGATCAGGCTCCAGCTGATGACGACATTCCAACCCCGGATGTTCAACCAGACCAGC